>VZRH01005837.1:3093163-3123548 GCA_013397555.1 Urocynchramus pylzowi
GTTTATTTTTTGTAGGTTATAAAAATTCCTTTTTTTTTTTTTTTTTTTTTTTTTTTAATGACCATATATTTGCACTATCAACTCCTTATTATGGAGCTTCTACCTATGACCAGAGCTCTGAATTCTTTCCTGCCCTTTCCCATATGCATTTAACATTTGTGCACCTTGTTTCGTAGCACAGACCTAATTGCTTGTACAGCCACATTATTCTGACAGTTGTATTCATTAGAAACACAGACACTCTGTGTCTTCATCAGCAAGTGACAAGAAAAAGTACAAAGAAAAGGGAAATCCTTAAGGCTTTGAATATAAATATTACAATACAGCTTGCAAATTCCATATTTTTCTTTGATTTCTTTATAAAATAGATACTTTGATAATGAGCATCAGGCTTATTCTCAAAATGAGCAAAAGCATCATCATTGCCAATCCCATTCCTTTCCTTGTTAACTCTTCTGTTGTTTTCAATATCATTCTCTCTTCAGGTTTTTGTTTTCCTTGCAATTAATACTCTTTCATTTCAACTCTCTGGTGTTATAACTTATCTGAGTTCTTTGTAATCTCTGTCCTGTTGACATCTGTTTTTCTGAAAGTTTACACTATTACTCAGCTGAATGGTTTCACTGACTTCAGACAGCAAAGAGAGAAGGGGTGATAATAAATAAATACTCAACAGAAACTCTAGGTGCAGAAAATCACTCCACTTATCACTGTTTTCTGCCTTGTCCCCTTTCAAACTTTAAAAATATTCCCAGAACCTTTATGAGCTGTCTTTGTTGTGCTCTTTACAGAGAGGGAAAAAAAAAAAAAACAGTCTGAAATAAAAAAGCAGGTCATATCTTAACATTTCTAAGCCTCAGAATTTGCAGTGAGACTCAGAGATAGAAATGGGATGCAGAGAAAGAATTCTGGTCTTTCTAGGGCTTGAATGAATGAAAAGGATACTCATCCCAAAATCTCTTTGTTGATTTATATGTTCTTTGAGTCACTGTACAAGACTGGCCTTCACTAAGTTGTAAATCTCAGCAAACCAGAGGCTTCCCAGAGATATTCCCAATCACACAATTCATCACCTTGGTAGACCTAAGGTCCTTCATGAAATACTTCATGAAAAATCTCTTCTCTCAAGACTTCATATATCATTTATAGAACAACAAATAAAGAAAATAAAATACTTGGCATCACCTTGAGCAGATACTCCAACTAGACAGGAGCACAAAAACTATAAAACCTACCTGCCTATCAGGTTTACATAGAATTTACTTTCAAAGAACAGAGCATGAAGTAAAAAAATCTGGTCCAGAAAGTAGAAAACATTCTGTATGCTACAGACCCTAATCTTATTGGATAAATTAGGATAATCTTGTCAAGAGTGCATGAAGTTCTGCTTTGTTCAAGCTACATCAGGAATATAGGTCCTGTTGTCACTCACTTCATCCCAGGGCTTCAGTTACTCATACAGAACAGAACTTGTGACATCTAAGAGAGTGATAATAACAAGAATGCAGTCTGAAATTATATATGTATAAAATCCATAGACAAATCCTTTTTCACAGCAACTACTGTTCTCAGGAAGAATGGGATCAAATCCCAAACAGTGGCATCAATGGCAAGTTTAAAAAATCATGCCAGGAGACCCCTGCTCAATTTTTTCTGAATATTGGAAATTAATTAGTGTTGGGGTTTTTTTTAATTTTTAATTTTAATTTTTTTTTCCAAATGTCTGGCTTCTCAGTTGCCTTCATGTGTTCTTTCTGTAATGAACACTTGATGGCTACAAAAGCTCACACTCTTTGACAATGAGACCGTGTCAACATTCACTTTTGAGATAATCCTCTAATCTCCACAGATAGTCAATGGAATAAGTACCTCAACAATACATTTTTAATAAGCAGAGCCTAAAGTGAGTAGTACTTGTATTGGTGGCTACATCATAGGCATTGGAAGTTCAGTGGGATGAATTTCACTGCATAATTAATGGCTGTACAGTGACAAGTACTAAGACAAGGAGATAAGAATGTAATGGAGGTCATGGAAAGACAGATCGTGTCAGAGGTTAGGACACAGAATGGTGTGTCAGAGGTTAGGAATGGTGAAATACTACTTCAGCTTCTTGCTTGGCTCTTATATGGTCTTGACCAAGTTATCTAGTTGCTTTAAGTAGATTTAATTTAATTAGTATCTTCTCAGTAGATATCTTAGCTAGTTATCCAGACTCCCTGTGTGGTTAATAAGACAAGATGAGTCATGCTCTCATCACCCAGCTCCTGCTGAGGGCCTACAACAGGAGATTAGCAACTTGTTCAAGTGCAAAATTTGCACTATAAAAGCATAAACGTAGGTGAGAGTAATCTTGTTCTGCATTAGAGATCTGGCTAGACTAGACAGCCTAGATATAAAAGAGTTTCCATTTTATCTGAATTTAAAAGTCGCTTCAAAAAATGCCAGAAAAGGGAAAAAAGTACTTTGAAGCATGCTAGACCCACTAACTATTTCCTTTACCATTCCCTAATGGTGTGCCTAAGTTCCTAATTGAATAATGGGTCCAGTTACATTTTCTTGCTTGCAAAGGTGCCATAAATTTACAGAATAAAAATTGTGAAATACCCAGATAACACAATAATGGAACCATATAAGTGCCTGAGAGAGAGGTATACAGCACTACCTGTATATGATATTCTAAAGGTGCAAAATGAAATTAAATAAATCCCCTCTACTATGTCATTATGCTGAGGCTGAACATAGTAAACATTTAAGGTCAGAAATGGAAAAATGAAAAAATTAAATATTTTATATGCACATTTTTGTCTTCTGCTGAGGCACAAGTCTCCACATACATGTCTAGAAAATTCACTGTCTATTTATCATCTTCCAGGAAGCAAACATTTGGGAACAAGCAGACTGGCAAGCAGATAAAGTGAAGGCAATCAGCTATTTTTACAAATGCCCTTTTGACTTTCACAATTCATTGATCAAATGCTGATTTTTTTCTTCCTATTTTATATATAGGAAATTTGCACACCTCTTTAGGCTGCTTGGTTGAACCAGCTGGCAGAGATTAAAGGTTACTGAATTCACTCTCATCTGTTATTCAAAAGAGTAATCCCATTGCACATGGAAGAAAATAATTTTACACTAATGATTAAAGACATAAATTTGAAATCAGCTAGAGATTCTAGAACATCATGCTAATGCATTCCCCACCAGTTGTATTTGCAGAGTTCTAGACCCACTGATCCTGGGGCTATGTTGCCTTTCTTTAAGGGTTGAATGGAGCAGATATGTCCTCTGGATTTTCTATTTGAGCAGGTGCATTGCTCAAGGCACCACAAGCTCCACAAATTTACCTTGCAGTTTTAGTGCATCTTTCTGGCTCATGTTGTGTAGGGGAGCATTCAAAGTGATGATTAAGAATGGCTGCAAATGGATACCAAACACCAAGAGCTGCTTTTGAGCTGCTGCTTGGAACACCTCGTCTACAGCCTCCAAGTGATGTCAGCAAACCACAGGCAGAGCTGTCATCAATCAGGAAATTCACTCAGTCAAGTTTAGGTACTGCAGCCACCAAGGTGTGAGACCAGACAAGCACTTGGTTTCTCTCTCATCTTGCATTTCAAAAATAAGAGAATTGTGGACCTGTTCTTTGGTCAGCATCAGTTATCTTTTGATGCAGAACATTCAATGAATATTATGTTACAAATATAATGTAGAAAATAAACCCCTTCAAGCTAGTCATGATACATTTAATAAAAGATGATAATGTGAATTAATACATTGTATTTAGTTTTGGCTTCAGTGACAAATTGAATCTGCTAAGAGTATCAGCTTTAAAAAAGCTTATTGAATATTTTCCAATAAACCAGGTCCAGCCATCCTGCTGTCTGTACCATTGACAACCATTGCATACTAGGTATAGTACAATCTACTAATTAATAACATTCTAAACAACTCAGGATTGTAAAAAAAATTTAAAACATCTCAATGCTTTCTTCAAATATAGCATATTGATGCCCTGAAAAAATTCATTTAAGAAATCTATAATTCCTGAGGTTCTGCTAGCACTGTATATGACAGAAGTACTACCAATTTAAAAAAATCTAGCATTTTAGTAACTGTCCTTCTGGCCTTTTACATCTGTCCTGTTGCACATTTGCACTGGAAACCTAAACACCAACTCTCTTTTCAATACACAGAATATGAAATGGTCTGTTTACAAGAGCAACTCTGCAAACTTACTGAAATGCAATCAGCCATGTGAAATCTTTAATACAAATCCATAAGTCAATGTGCAAATCTTCACCTGGTTGCTTATCATTAACTCCTTACTTAAATGGAAATGTGTTCTAAATAATTTAACAGAGATCAAATTACCTTCCTGTCTTATACACATGTCCCTCTACACATTTTATTTAATATTGTATGATGTGTCCTGCATTTACTTTAGGAAATTATTATCCATTCCATCACTTAGAGTAATGTATTAACAATCCAGATCAATTTCAAACATGCTAAAAGAGAAATATTTTAGATGCCAGCAGTATCAGGAAAACTAGAACATGAACTGGCAATCTATTTGCACAGACCTGCTTTGCACTGTATATACAGAGAAGTATTTATCTCAGAACAAAAAACAAAAAAAAAAAAATCAAACTAAACCAAACCAAACCAAAACCAAACCAAACCAAAAAAATCCCAAAAAACAACAACAAACCCCAACAAAACAAACAAACAAAAAACCTTTCTATGCAATTGGTGTAAATGCCAAGAAAAAAGAAATGTTTTGAAAATGCAAGAGCCACACAAGCAATCTTGCATCATTATAGCAGTACCCTTACAAAGAATAATCAATTTTTAAACAATTAATGAAAATAAGTCTTCATACCTTTTACCTTTGTCAATACCAATCAGCATTTACAGTGCATAGCATCTTGGAGAAGGGACTGAATTCAAGGTAGCCTTTTCCCTGCAAAACAAACCTGCTTATTTGATCAAAAAAATCCTATGGAGATGTTTGACACTTGTTAATTGCCTCCAGATATAGATCAGCAAACAGGGGGCAAAAAAAACCAGTAAAAATTATTCTGAACCAAACCCAAAAGTAAACACACACAAGCTGTGGTTTGTCAAGGTTCTACAAAGATTATCATCTAGCATTTGTACTTCAGCAGCTAGAGCTATCTGTCAAGACTCATGCTTTCAGATTGTTTAGGTGGATAAATATGCATTTACAGTTTTCTATTTTTGAAACTGTTTTCCTAAACAAAGCAAGCTATCCTGCTCTGCCATCCTGAATGTCCTCAGAGTAACATATGGCACAAGCATCCTGAATAAGGGGTATATTCTGACTGTCCACTTGATGCCTCTTTTAGACACATAATTTATATAATGAAATATCTGGCATTAGTGTAATCATTCAGAGAGCCCAAGTGATGTTCTTGAGTCTGACACCGCTGCAGAATTCTGATGAATTCAAGTACCTATTTCTCCCCCTTGTGTTTAGACACATTTCAAGGAAGATTTGATGCATTTAGCATATTTAATGCAGCATATATTGCATAGGAGAATATTCTACAGGAAGCTAATATAAAACACTAAACAGGGAATTTTTGCAGGTACACAGCCTGGAGCTTCAGAGATATCTTTTTCTGTATTTGGATATCAATACATACTCAAGAGTGACCATGAATTAAAAGATAAACATGAAGTTAATTCCTCCTTATTTTTGGCATCCTCAAGACATTCTGAATTGATCTCTGGAATGCATAGCTTCATTTACTCCTAGGTTTTGTGCTACAGCTTAGAATTAGCATTTTAGACTTATTCCTAGGGATGCAGCAAAAGATTTGAGTACTGAGAAATACTAGACATAGATATAGATATAGATATAGGTATATATCATATCTATATTTAATTTGGTTCCACTTTTCTAGAAAATTTATACTCCCCTGCAACTGCAAAATATTACTAGTAAAAATTGCAAGCATTCCTGCAATTTTTTGCCTCTTGGTTCTAGAGAAGCTAAAAAATATCTTTGTATTGACTTTAACAGTATTAAAGATCAAGCTGTTCCCAAAATTACAGAATATTCTGAGTTGGAAGGGACCTACAAAGGTAATTGGGTCCAACTCTTAAGTGAGTCTCCCAAACAGAGGCAGAACCCACAAGCTTGGCATTATCGACGTGATGCTCTAACCAACTGAGCTAATCTCTTTTTGTAGCTCTGTAAACAAAACAAATTCAGTTTCTTGAAACTTCCTCTCTTAACAATCATTTCTAGATGACCCATAATTATTCCCTCTCAAAAAAAGCTACTACTTAAATATAGTGGAAAGTTCAGTTGAGTTTTATCTGAAAATGACAATAGTCAGAGCACTTCATGGAAAAGGCAGATTAGTTAGCTAATATAGCCTGTCCTTCTGCCTCTTTAATTCTGGAAATGCATGCAAGCAGAGAAGAGGACACAGCCAAGGCACTTGTCAAGTCCACAGCAGATGCTGGGTTAGAATTTTGCTCTGTTTCACAGCTGTGCACAGGATCTGAAATGCTGCTTCTGGAAATGCCAACACATCATATATGCTGGGATATTTTTCCTTTCTATAAGAACAAATACTTGTTAAAACCATATGATTCAATCCCTTTCCATGTGAGATCTTAATATTGAATACCCTACCCTAGGTGAACATATTTTGAAAAAGCTTTGAAAAATGTTCAGTGATGTTAGCAAGTTTTGCGGTTTTTTTAAACTTTTTTTTTTTAATTTTTTTATAGTAGACCACAGAATACCTCAATGTGTAGAAATAACAAAATGTCTCAGTGTAGTGTAGGAGAAGAACTAAGTCTCTTTGGAGAAGACAGAGCTGGGAAGGATCTTAAGTTCAAATTGCAACAGAGAAATATTACATCTATTGCTGACTTCTAGCAGTTTGGAAGAAACAAGAAACAATTTTCCCTAAGAAGCCTATTTAGTGATCAGCCAAGGTGGTGACATTTTGTCTCTAAGGACAACAAAAACAACATCAACTACAACAAGAAAGCAGTAAATGACACAATGATGACTGAGTGAAGACACCAAGCCTTAAAAACAACAAAACAGCGATACATCAGCTGAAAGCATGTTCAGGTGATAAAGGTCAAAAAAAAAGGAGAGAAAACAAAATCAGTGAATCCCTTTTTGGGACTTTCTGCCTTGGGAAAGGCAGCTTAATACAACATTGGAGTTTTTTGCTGACTACTGTGTCTTAGTGTTGTAAACTGCTCCTCTCTCCTCCAAAGGATGTGTGCCAGTCATTCCAAGAGGGACTACTATCTGCCACTTTGACACATAATTGTGGCATCTTAAAAAACTAACAAAAAAACCTATTCTTTTTTTCTTCTGGTCAAATTTCAACTAAATGGTCAATGGTACATGATCTGTAATATTTATGAACTATTAGAACGTGACACTGTCATTGGCAATTCATCCCTTAAATCTGGCAGACATATATGAACTGTTACCACAATACAAGGAAAAGAAGGAAAGGAAATAAACAAACTGGAATAAGCTCATAAAAAAATTAATGGCATTATGAGGTAGGTATTTTTCTTTACACATGATATATAGCATAAATACATTTTACACTTGCCTTGTACTTGTGATCCTACTCTCCTGCAGTCCCAGGTCACCTGCCATGTACTGTATTAGAGTTCCCTCTACTGGATGAGTGACTGAAGCTGTTCCTTAAGAATTTTCAAAGTAAACTTTTGATTTACTTTTTATTCAGTCTGTTTACTGACCTGAAGTTCTTATGCTGAAAAACTGAAGTCTTCTTTTGGTGACATATTGAACTAGAAGACCAAAACACATATAAACAATGATAGATTTCCCTAATCTTAGAAGGAATATATTCAATTCAGTAAGTGTTCACATTCAATACAAAAAGTATTGTCCAGGGAATGTAGTTCACAATAGGAGCTTAAGGAAATTCCATAATCTGAAAGTTTCAGGAAAGTGTCATGATTTGCAATGGAAACAGTATCTTTAATGTCCGTGATATATAGGTTGTCTATGCACAGATTATTGCTTAGTCAAAACTGTAGAAAATTATGTTGGTTTTAATTCTTGTTTCACAAGAATTCATTGAGGTAAAGGAAAATTTAAAATCTGATTTCCTCGAAGAAATCTGCAAGTTTAATAAGGCCTAGTATAGATGCCTTGTAATATGAAGAGTAATTTCTTAGCCATGGCATTTTGCTTTTACAGTTTAAGGTTTCAGATCCTCTGCTATTACTCATCTCTTTGATCTTTAGTAGCAATTCACCACTTTCAGAACATATTGTGACAATTGTTTAACTGGAACTCAAAATAAAGAGTGAGCCAGATGACACTCACAAGCTTTGCAGTATTCATCACTTCCTCAATCACAGTTCATTGTGCCTTATCATGGTGGATGATTTACTAAACTTGTTGGAACTTCTTCTTGTACCTGAATGTTGACAGTATATATTTCTATGCTGTCATGGGCATGCTTAGAATTTTGAAAGGTGTATGAGAACCACTGCCACATTAGCAGGAAAAATCCACTTATTAAGCAGGGACAAAAGAAATATCCTGCTTTGAATATTAACTACTGGAAAACTGTAAAATACCAGGCAGTCATAAGGACCTTTCTAATCTCATTCTGCCACTATTTTTTTCATTCAGCACTGAAATTAGACAATGAAATTGAAACTAGGCTCAATTTCTATGTCTTATACTAGTTGAAATCTGCTGCCTTATCTTTGGGAGTTTGAACATCATGGCCTAATTTTAGAGCTTTATGTATTTTCATACCCAAATCCTCCATAGGAGGACATTCACACAGTTTGAATGTCAAGTATCTATGTGGAGGAGCAGAGGTGAGAAGGAACGGCACAGGAATTACACTCCAGCAAAGGAATAGTTGCAGAACATCAATGAGGCTGTGTCATTCCTGTGGCCTTAATGATGAAAGGATAGATTTCTAGAGTTGAAAATAAAGATTTCTCCTCAGACTGGGTGTGCTTTTAAAATAAACATGCTGCAGCAGAATTCCAAATCCTTTAGAGCTGCATGTTCAAATACTGCCAAAGTAACACATTATGCTCATACCTGCAACTGAGCCAATCTCTCCTGACTAGTTATGCCACATGTGAGAGCTCATATCTTAAGGATAATTAATGAAGATTTTTTTTAGGATTTTGCATTTTTAAGATCTTAAATGCAGTCCTTTTTGATAACATGGTGGTTGTATACCTTACACACGACCATATATTGTTTTACAGATTTTATCCATGAAAAATATTTAAGAATATTCTCCATGTGCTTGTATATGGTTTCACTAATATCAATAGGACAACTCACAGATTTAAGCTCAATCTCCATTGAACTGCTTCTGCTACATTAAAACATTAACTAGGCCTTTTTAAGGATTGATGTATTTTGTCATGGTTTGGTTCACCTTAACATTAGTACAACATGAATTAAACAACCCAATGTTAATACTATCTGCTGAATTGATTTTGCTTAGATACGCCTATCCTTTCAGATGCACTAAAATTCACACAGCCTTCTGTGGAGGCAATCATTTTAACATTAAAACAAAAAATGCCTTATGCCTAATTAATCTTGAAGCTTAAGTTTCTCAAATGAAACTATTGTCTAAAGCTAAGTATGATCTATGTGATAAATGGCAAAAAAAAAAAAAAAAATCACCAGTGAAAAAGCAGAGGAAGATCTAACATGAGTTTCCATATGCATGGATTCAAATATGCTAGTCTAAACATTTAAATAGTAGAAAATTTGAAAAAAAATATTAAATTGAACGGCTGAACCTGACACCCACATTCACTGAATTTGCTGCTGACCCGTGGTGGAGAAAGTCCTAAAACATTTGGCATCCAGTACATGTATTGTCTTTGAGGCCAGTGGCTGTGGGAGAAGAAACTACAACTGCACTGAAATCTCTCTTGCTCTTGGGAAATCTATGTTGTATATAATGACAATGAGTAAATATAATTTCATGGATTTTTTTGGTAGTGTTTTATGAAACATGAATATTTTTGACATTTATTCAAAACAGGTGGTGATATATGGCCTTCTGCAGTATCAGCATGAGTTTCCACCTCCTAAATGAAATAAAATACTTTATAGTCCTGAAAATGCTATTCATTTTTCATGTACATTTCTAGAGAATCATTATGGTGTATGACATACTGGGTTTCAATTAGACCAGGATGTGCTAGTACTGTATTAACATTTCATAGAACAACCAGATTTTGCTAATTTATTTCACACCAAACTTCCTAGCTTTAATTAGCAAAAGGAAAATATCCATTCAATTTGATTAAAGATCCCCAGGTACACTCATGTCCGTCTGAGGAAGTCCTTGTGAAGATTATGATAATGAGTAATTACCTTAGGCTAAAAGCTGTTTTTATTCCATTGTCTGCAATGAAGAACTTGAACTGTTTCCTCTCAGGAAATAAAAAAAGAATGAAATATTAAATTATATGCAAACTCTGGTTGGATAGTGAAATTTACCTCTGCATTTTCCCTCTACTGGTTTTCATTTAAAAAAAAAAACCACACTTTTCCATGACATATGCTCATACCCTTTTTGGTGTATGACAGAAACTCTCTCCTGTTTGAGACTGGCAGTGATGGTGTCCCTGGAAGTATTCACACACTCTGTAGTGATTATTTTTTCTTTTTTTTTTTTCTTTTTTCTTTCACAGACTTCACCTCTTTGATAGGTGCTGACATTTTTGACCTAGATCTAAAAGGAAAGAAATTACAACTGCACCCTTAACTTCTCAGGAAACATGAATACATTTCTCAGATATTAACTTTCGTGGCAGTGAGCTCTTATGACAAGTCAGATGCTTTATTTAAGGTTTTGTACAACTGAGAAGTACAGTCATAAAAAGGCTCTTTCAACTGACCTTTTTTTTTTGTCTCAAAGACTTTTAATCCCTCATGACTTAGAATGAAAAGATGAAAGAAGCCCTCGCAGAAGCAAGGGTACACTGGAGGCAGGCTTGCCATCCAACACATCCCATGGAGGAAAGGACACCCTGGCTAGCACAGATTGCCTACACACAGGCTAAAATACAGATGCACACCATGGTCAGCCCTGGTGTCTTGCCTATCCCAACCAGAGATCAACAATCCCCTTCTAGGTTATGCTCTTGGGCATCCTTCACACCAAAAATAAGGGGAGGAATGTCAGCCTGCCTAGGCCTTTCCCTAGTGTGGTATTCTGACAAGATTAAGCTGGATTTAGTAATGCCAAAATGGACACCAGTTCAGTGGTCCAGACAAAATCTGAGTGCTACCAATAATCCTATTTTTATTTTCTAAAGGGAGTATTCTTTATCTTCCTAGCAGTGCTGGTCAGGATGCTGGAAGGAGTGTGAGAGTGTCTCTGTTTTTGTGTGCAGCCAGGAAGAGCAGACAAAAGGTATTATCCAAAGTGATCTTCTCACAGACATTCACTTTGGTGGTGTGAAGAGTTAGTCCCCAGCTTTAACACACATTGTTTGTATTAATGTCCTACTGGTTTCATGATTTCTTATTACCATTCCTTATTACCAAGGGAGCACTCTCACAGTTGAAACACTTTACCTTAAGATAGATCAGGTCATCCTTAGGGAAAATATCTAACAAGTACTTTAAGTAAAAAGAAGATATGTGGGCACTGCCCTATTCATTTTTAATGAGTTTTGCATATCATGCCAACTGAAATTATTCTGGGATGCACAGCAAGTGTTAGATAGGATAGCAGTGGGGAAAGAGCTGGATGAGAGGAAGTGGGGAGACAGTTGTTTCTTTAAACTACTTGCTTCCAGAAACTTCAACTCTTTGAAACTGTAAAGTATATCTAAAGTTAAGGAGTCATTAAATACACACTCTCTTCAGTGCACTATGCAAGTACTATATACTTTAGCATTTTTAAAAGAAATATGTTATCAATGGGACAGATACAAAAAAAATTCGTAACAATAGACCCCCCTTCTCTTTGTATTGGTTCTAAATTTACTTGTGATTTAAAAAGCAAGTTATATTTCAATGTTATCAGGTCACTATCAATGTCACTTAGCTTTGCATCATGATAAAAAATGTTCATTATGGAAACTGCTGTTTCTTCAAATGAAAATACCCTCCCCTGTAGAGATATCCTGCTATGTCTAGTTTTCTTGAGAGCACAGAGGCTGATGAAATTGCTGCTCTATCCACAAAGGCACTTTCTGATCATCAACAGCCAAACTCTTGTTTGATCACAAATAAGTGCCCATGACAACTGTGCTGCAGGGTTCAGGACAGCTGTGACCAAAATCCTTCAACGGAAGGGCATTTTTAATGACTTGTTGTAATTACAGGATTTTAATTTTTCTGAGGTGGAATGCTGGTGTATCAGCTTCGATGAAGCTGATGTCTCTGGTTACATTGATTCATTTAGAGTAGACTCATGCCTGAGTTTGCCAAAATCCACAGCTGTTTTGCCCAAAGTAAAACCTCCTGTGGAAGACTGGAATTTGCAGGTCCAGTTATCCAATCAAGTGGATGCAGACTTTTTCAAAATCTTTCAGGCAGATAGCTATAAACACAGAAAACCAAAAAGCTGCATTGTCATGGGCACAGACAACTTACTGCATAACAAACATGTCCATGGAATCAACACTTTTGACCTCAAAAAATCTTGTGTTGATTGGCCTTCTTCTGATCTAAAGGCCTCCCACTGTGCACTGCTATCTCTTATCAACCAGACATTCTTTACAAATAAAAATAATCCAGTTCAATTTCTGAACACTAAGTTAAAACCATTTCTTTGAAAGAAGTGATATTCTCCCACCTAAGCTCGGAGAAAGAGGGAAAAGAAGAGTGATATGATGAGTAAAGACATTATATCAAAGGCATTATATCCAAAGAACTGTGCACTTTATTCCCCACTTGGTTCTCTGAAGTGACCTTCTGCTGGTACCAGAGTATAAAAATCAGCATTTCACTTGGGAAAAAAAATTTGATGACTGCCATGGCAATAAATCCCTTACAATCACCCTAGGAGGAACTATAAGATGTCTAGCAATTTCCTGGCTTCCAGGAAGGGCTCCTCACCCTTCAGCAGGAGGAATCATCTGCAGTTGCTGAATTTTAAGCTCGTTTAAGAAACCTGATCTCTAAATAACTTATCTTCATTGAGTTAAAATGGTTCCCTGGTCAGAGAATGGGGGTAGTTTCAGTCACTTCCCTTCAACTCACTGGAGGTAATTAGAAATCTATTGGGACAAATAGATTTACCTGGGTACCTGCCAGGTAAACTGGAATAGGAGGCTCATTAAAAAGCTTTTTGTAAAATATGCAGTCTAATCATAGCCATTGAATGAAGATAACAGGAAAACCCAAAATCTAATGCTTTGAGTAATTACCCAGAGACTTCTCATAATCTCCCTGCACCTGTGGCTTTGTTGCTCTTTGGATTATGGATTTTTACTGCACAGACTATGCACATGTACAGAAAAAATACCACAACAGAACAGCCCAGTTTGGACTGTTGTTCTTTTGTATCATTAGCCTGATTAAAATACAAATTTAGCAAAGGGGAAGAGAAGTTTTGGGTTGCTTTGGTGAAGGTTTTTTTGGGGAGCAAGGTTGTTGCATTTTTTTGGCTTGATTTGTGGTTTTTTTTTTTTATTTGGTGTGGGTTTTTTTTTCTTTGTTTTTTTTTGGTTTTTTTTTGTTTTGTTTTTGTGTTTTTAGGAATACCGAACTGAACTTTAGTTCTTAGTAATTTTCTAAAAAGGGTCAGTGATGCAAGAGAAGAGATGGACAAGAGGAGAATGCCTTTGCTACCCTGAATAGACCATTAGTGTTTATTACAGGGCATGTTAAGCAAGCTCATGTCTTTCATAAACTTTATGGGTCAGTTAGCAAACTGTCTTTGAGTGCAGCTTGGGCTACTCAGGTCACATTGAAGAAAAAGTTTCTGGGGTTCAATATTCTCAGCTGGCCTCTCAAATGGCCCACTACTTTCTACAGGAAAAGGAAAACATGGAGATATTACTGAGAAATTGTCAGGATATTTCATTTGATACACAGGCAGCAAAGAGCAAAAAAAATATGAGCATAATAAGTTCAGTGAAGACACAGTATCACACATAATTAGTTTTCACCAAATACTTTTTCTTAACCATACTATAAATAAATTGTTCCTTTCACTCTTTCATTAATAAAGATCAAATGACAAGCAATCTTTGTGAATGAATTACCAGAAGGTACCACTGCAGCCATGAAGCAATGTGTTCTGCAGGAAACAAGTACTTCTAAGGACGTCCAGATATAGCAGACCAATTGGGTATGCAAAAAACTTAATTAAAATTAGCAATAATTCCTTAGGCCATTTCCTCTTAAGTAAATATTCTGCATCTTTCACATTCCTGCATGATCTGCTCTGACAGTTTTGGAAGAGTTGCTCTTTTTAACAGATTGCAATCTAACCCCAAAATAAACATTTATTAAAAGAACATTTTTAATAGAATATTTCATTTAATCTTCTAGTGGAGCCTATTAAAAACACGTGCAGTTTAAAACCAAATAAAAGTGACATTATTGAAGGCTTTATCTTAGGAATTAAGGTTTTTCATTAATTTTTCTTTAAAAAAAATTCCTTAGTTATTCCATTGGCTTTAATTAAAGTATTTTTGGTACAAACCTGTTGTTTTTTTTTTTTTTTTTTTCCTATTGCTCATAAGTTTTATAATTTTCTTTACTGCTTGTTTTTTTACTGCACTACTTTATGCACAGGGATTATGATAGCACTGGATCTTATTATGAGGATTGTAGGCACCAGCCTACTTACTTATTTTACTATTTGGGTGTAAAAAGCAAGAGACCTGCAAACTGTCTGGTGGCATCAGTATTCTGTGATTCTTGTCTAGAAGGCACTGCTATTCCCTTTCACTATGGAGCTACCCTTTATCTCACATTTCTCTAGCAAAGTCTGACCAGCATAATCAACAGAGCACTTTCAAAATTGAAACACTTAAGAGACATTGTAAATGGGAAAATATAAAAAGTGTTACACTCTACAATTCTGTACTCCAGACATTTCTAGAAAACAGGAGCTTTTTACACAATTTCCACACAAATAACATTGGGGTAAATGCTGTTCCTATGCATGGCTTTTAGTTTTTGTTGGTGGGCTATGTAGGAATTACTGAGAGAAGACAGTTGCCACACATGTAATTGCCCCTTTGAACAGGGCTTTCTCAGAGATAGCTGAAAGCAGAATTCAAGCTGTTAAATGCTCCCTAGAAATGTCATAGGCACACAAGGAAAGAAAAAAGGCAAAGTGCTCTCTGAGGGGAGCCGTGTGCTTCTGTGAGGAAAAAAGCACCTAAAATTGCATGAGTACATCTGGAGAGGACAGAGGCACTGCAGCCTCCATTCAAGGTACCACTGTCAGCAGACCAAAGAGTGGGTTGTGTAATTTGGGAAGGGATCCCTACCCAGAACACCATGGAATGCCCATATCCACTGCTCCTGATTATCATCTCGCCTGATAATATCATGGCTTTTGTGACCTCATGTCCCTTAAATGAAGCTTCATGCTGCTTTTGATGAAGAGGAAGAGTCACTTTACTAATTAGTGTACATGTTGGTAATATTTGTGAGTTAAGAAGGACAAAAAGTACAAGGAAGCCTTAAAAATATTATTAAATGCCGTGCACCACTACTGGAAATATGGTAAATTCTAAATAAAAGACTTCACCACACATTTTTGCCCAAGTAGCTATAACTTTGCAGAAATGCAAGAACAAAAAATAATGTCAGACATGTCAGACAACAAGACATTTTAACATCTCAAAACTGTCAAATATTTTGTTCATTTTCCTAAGGAAGCAACTTAAAATGATAAATGACTCAGTGTAGATGAGTTTATTTAGAGTTTATTAAATTCTCTTAACTTAGAAGAAAGTAAATAATGTCCCCACTCAAAATAATGTTGTCCTTTCCACATGGGTATGTTCCTGTTCTTACCTTTGTGACCATTTAAAAGTTTTTTCACTTATGACATTTCTAAGACTATGATTAACTAAACACTAAGTTGAGTTCTCATTTCTAGTATAATTTTTAACTCTTTCCCCATTTCCTTGACATCCCTATTTTTAAAAATGAGGCGACAGGACAGATAGGAAGTTTCAACTTGTGATTCATCATAAAGAGAAGTTAATTATTTTATGGATACTATGCCTCACACTCAATTATTTTTCAAGGCCTGCATTTTTATTAGGATTAATTAAATACTAATTTTTCTTCTGATGTATTGTAGAAATCAGATGTTCTAAGTCACTTAAGGCATGATAGAACTGCTTTTTTACAGCTTCTTTGCTATCCTGCACCACTCTGTCGTTGCTCCTATTAGTGTGCAACTGGGGTACTTGGTACACATATTCTTCTGGTTTGGGAATTTTATACACATAAGCACAGATTCACCACACCAAGAAATTTCATTTCTTTACAACACAGAGACTCTTATCTTAGTACTGCTCTTTTACCTATTAATGTGTTTCTGCAGCTCAGTTTGTAATCAAAGGTTGCATCACACACACAGGTTGATCATTGAACCCTTTGCAGGATTGCTCATTTCATCATGATCTCCCAGGGCATTCATTTAACTCACCTTCTTTGCTCCAAGGCCAGGCTACATGCCAATGGAAAATCAAGAAAAGATGTACTGTTGTATCACAAGGACTGGGAGAAGTGTTTGACATGCAGTTATCTCAGATAATGCCCTTACAACACTTCTAAGTTGCTTTCTCTTTCAAGTGGAATAACTGAATTTTACATCAGTAAAATTTTTTTCTTCATCACTTACCTATCCTCTCACTGTATTCACTGCTCTTACATGCATTAAATTTCAAACTGTCCTGCTGCTCATTCAGTTCATATTTAATTTTCACTTTCCTGGTGACAGGATTATCTTTATACAGGTTTAGTAGACATCTTCCACTGACCTGGAAGAGTCACAGTTGTTCCTCACTCAAAAAATTGCCAGTTCCCTCTGCCAGGCACTCTGTTGCATTTCAACTAGGGTTCAGATTACAAATCAGAATGCTATTGTTCTTGGAATTACTGTCCAGGTCAGTAATGGGGTCATCAGTAATGAAGATCTAGAATGCTTCTGATAATTTCTGTTTTTATTAAAATAGATAAACCTGACATCCTTCTGTTTAGGGTGGATTACATGTTCTTACACTCTTAAAATCAGGAGACTAAGACTCACACTACTTCTAAAGTAGGTGTAAATCACAAATTTCTCCTTTTAAAATGAGAGCTGTTATGTATTGCCTTCAACCCTTCCAGGCTCTTGGAAGGAAAAGAACAGGGTAGCATATCTTTTATTTCCATCTGATGGATACATTTTAATTAAAATTGAAATTAGAAAATAAAACCATGAGCCAACTGTAATCGGGGTATTTACTTATTTTGTGAGATATAATTGACATAATAAAAAATTGAAACCTATTTAATTTTTTAATAAGAATTTTTTCTATAAACAGTGTGTTTATAGTGATAAGCCAATTAGTGCTTAACAACCATTTAAAACATGACAATACATAACCATCTGGTCATCATTGTTCTGCCTTGAACTTCATGACATGAAATAATAAACTAATTTAGAGATCTGGTTAACTGGTAATATCTATTCGATATATTTTTTGAGCATGAATAAAAAATAAATCAGAATAGTACTAAAATGCAGTTAAAAAAACTAAAACCAAACTCTAAAACTCAAACCACTCTTGCTGATTCATGTTGGGCATCTGACTTTTTTGGCATTTGTTAGGCCAGAACAACTAATCTTGTATTGACAAACCTATACAGTGCACCCTCAGCAGATGGGATTTGCAGAAAAAAGAATTATTCTTTCAAATTATAAAATTAAATACCATCCTGTACTTAAAGATATTAAAAAAAACCCTTTCCAGTCTCTGTAGGTGGCTAATTCAACAAGAAGTGCAAAAGAACAGCCCCACTCACTGCTGGGGCACACCCATGCAGAAAGCAGCTGGGCAGGAGAGGACCTGAAGGACTCCAGGTGGTGGAATCTGGACAGAGTCCTGGGCACCTGTATCCAGACAGCCTTGCCAGAGCAGGGGGTTTGGAGGAGATGCCCTCCCTGAAGTCACTTCCAACCTCAGCCATTCTGTGATTCTGCTACAACTGATTGAGAGTAAAGATGAATTTCTCATTTTCTCTGATCAGTTATTCTAAGAAATGTACAGGGGCATATTGCCCTCATTGTTAGGAAGCAGCATTTTATTTCCAATCTGAACATTTCAGATTTCTATTTCCAGCAGTTGAATCTTAAACTACTTTTTTTTTACACAGACACAAAGATGGGTTACTTGGGTTTCTGTCCAGGAAAAGAGAAAACTAATTAGTGTTATTACTGATTCTGAAATGCTCATATAATAAATCTGTTTCTAATTGTGTTTGCTGGCACAGAGATGCCAGCCACCACACTGAACAGATGAATGACCAATCATCTCCTTATTTTCTTCCTTAAAAAAAAAAAAAGAGTGAAAATTGCACAGAAAATTAATGCTCTTAACTTTTTTTTCCCAAGGAGATTATTTTGAAATTATTCCTAAATTGAAATCACAAGCAGAAGTAATTTGAAATTTCTCCAGTTGTGCCATAAAAGAGTCCAAACAAGGATAATTTTACATATTTCAGGTTCTGAGATGTAAAGAATAAGCCTCCCAGTGTGGTGACATTTTCCATACACTATATAAGGACTGGGGGGTATCAATGGAGTGGTTCCTTCTCACCTTTATTACACTGCAAGTTGTCCAGCAATTACCTTGACAATGTATAAAGCAGAAGGATCTTACCCTCCAATATTTCTAGTACTGGGGTTATGATGAAAAACAGTATCTAAAATACACAGAGACAATGCCAGGTTGTAATTCACTCACAAACATTTTCTATCTCGCTCTAACTCACATTTTTTAAGGCCCACTGAAGCATTATTGAATTAAAAGCATTCTCATTAGATTCCTTTGCCATGACAACAGCTTGGAGGAGGTTTCAGAACGATTTTATGATACAATTTTTGTGCTGTGCCATATTATTTTCATGCAACTGTGGAGCATGCAGACAGAAAAATATCAAAGTGCCTGGATCTTTATAATACAGTGTGTGGAAATAACAATCACCTTTCTTTTTTGTGTTGATCTCTGCTGCGTGCCAGAAGTGACCTTGATTCTGCTCTGTAGTACTTGATTTCAGATGTGCAACTCCCATCATGGCCAGTTTACAAAGAGTAGAAAGTTCACAACAGACCCAATTGTGGAAATACCTCAAAACCAAAGGAGTTCTTTAAAAAAACCGATGCTGTATTTAAATGCAAGTTGACAAAAAGTCTCAAAACTATGGAATTTCTTACCTGTGAAAAGTATGATTTCCACATGTGACAACACAGAAGCTATTGATCATTGCATTTACTTTTGCTATTTCAAATTACAAACCTTACATATATTTATGCTATGCCTCTACCTCTTTAGGAACTTAGAGAAATTTTTGAGAAATCAATTAAACTTACTGGCAGGAAACCCTGGGCATCCTGCCTCACACTCATTCAAGAGAAGGGGTTATTCCACACACAGCAGTTTAGGAGCTATGACCCAAGGACTTTGGGCATTTTGTGTGTTCAGTAATTGCATGATCCATTTCATAACAGGATACAATTTTTGATCATTGAAAATATTAGGAAAATAAAGCAGAGTTTGCTGTTGTTTAAACACATGGGCCCCTTGAGACAAAGCTCTGCTTTCCTTTTCTGTGCTCTGAAGTCTTCTTCTGCACCCATATGTTTGATAAATATATGAAATGTCAGATAATTTTTTCCTTAGTACAAGAGGAGTTTTGCATACTACTCAAACTTACCATGTGACATAGAATAGTGGGAAATCACCATGCTTTCCAGTCAGAGAAAAGTGATGTTCTCAGATTTCTTATTACGAGCATATTTTATTTGTGGCTCATAGCAAACTATTTCTGAGTTGCAGCACTCTTTTAAAATTTTAAGAAATACTATGAAGCTGTCAAGCTTCAACTGCTTGCTTTGAGGGAAGTGTTAAGTCACTGTTTTAACTGTACTGTCAGAATACAGCCCTAGTGCATGACAAAAAAAACCAAACAAACCAAAAAAAAAATCAGATTTCAAGAGTTCATAAAACTAAGACAATAACATTTGAGAACTTCATGGGTAGAAATAGAAATTCACAATTACATAGCTGTCCCCAGTTAATATAGGATCTTAACAAGGGGATATCTGTGGGGAACTTTCAAGGATAGCCCTTGGCAAAATTGGCTGGATAACAAGGGCTGTTAGGAATATTGAAGCAGGTGTTTTAAAATTATCTTAAAGAGGAAGATGATCAGTAGCTAGATTAAACTGAAATGGGGAGTTAAAGGAACTTTCAAAACAAAAAAGGTATCAGCTTTAAAGAAGTGTAAAACTAAAGTGGAAAAAGGCACTCCCTGTCTAAGTTAGGTTCAGGTATTCCAGTGGATATGATTTTTCTCTGAGGGTCTTTGAAGAGACATCCAATTTAACCTTACCCAAGATACTTTTGCTTTCCATCTGGACAAAAGGTGCCCATAGGACTGAGATTCAAGTAGGATACATGTGAAAACTTGACTGGCTTTTCAACTAAGATTAGGTGAAATGAATGAAGGTCTTAATGTACAGAATGTATAAAATAATTCTACTCCTACAATCTTATCCAGCAGGAAGTCACCCAGTATTTTTAACAGCTTCTGATTTCAGTGAAAATTTTGGCTTCAATTTTAATAGAAGGCTTTATTTTTGAGGCAATTGCTTTCAGTGAGCAACTGAGAAGACATCAAAACTGCCATTGAAAAATATAAAAACTGTGTATATAGTCTGCTGATGAACACCTTTACAGACAAAGATAAGTGTGTTACAGTTGATGCAGTACCTGCTCTCTCACCTCATACATTTCAGTCTGTATATCAGAATTTCACAAGGCTGTTGTTAAGTCCTGAGACAGTGGAGATCTTTCTCAGAAAACCTGACAGGCTCTTAATTATATATGTTCTGGAGGACACTGGTACAATACCAATTTAGTTTCCTTGGTTACTAACTCATGTAATCATAATGTATATATTTTACCACAGCCTTATTGTGACATGCCAAAGAAAGCATGTCATTATTCAGGCTGGCAAACACTTAATAAAAACCAGCTGTACATAGCTTTAGATTATTTAAATTATTTCAAACATTCTCTTTTCATTTGACTCAAAGAAAATGGCAGCAGTAAATCAGGGTATGCACAGAAGAAGTCAGGATTATATTAATTATAATTTTGTCAGTGTAATCTTTTATGATCAGTTGTATACAGTGGACTTCAGAAGATTTAATAAATGTCAATGTCTTGTTATGAGTTCTGTATGAACAAAAAAGGGATCTGGTTGGACAGAAGCAGCTTGATATGTTCTTCACATCTTTACTAAGAAAGAAAAAAATGTCTCAGAGTTGTAACTGAAACATTTGCAATCTCAGGCTTTCATTAGTACACAATAAGATACCTAACTCAGCTTTTTCCCCTGCTCATTTCTGCCTCACGGTAAAAGGATGACAATTTATTTTTACTTGAATATGACAAATAGATTTTGTCAATGTCTCTTTAGCTATAGGGTGTTTTCTGACATTCAAAATGGATGTCTGTGTAAAGAGGATATCTCAGAAAAGCCAGACTTAAAGGGAGAGTTTACCTTTGGTTTTAGAGCTTTGTCAATTTATCACATTTGGGGAGCTATGAAGAAATGTAACATAAGTTAAGGGTTAAGTATGAGCCATGGAGTTTGAGTGGATGTGTGTGAGAGCAGACAAACTCCATTAATTTCTACTGCAGGCAGTTTCACTTTCTATTGAACAAGGGTCAATGGAAAACAGCACTAGTGAAATTTTTTCCGTTTTTTTACACCTCCCTGGGGGCAGGGAAGTGGTGGCCAGTTGTTCATCTGAGGAATTAGCCACAAAATAGCTCTGCCTGCTCTCATCTGCATTTGGTAGTGCTGCATGCAGTTCAGTCCTTGCCTGTGTTTTAACATCAGCTCTGTTCCTTTTCCAGAGGTTTCCTTCAGCCCCCTTTGGAATTAGAAACAGTTGAAGATCACTCACATAATATATACAAAAGGTTCCATATAAAATGCTGAATGCAAAAATCATTGCAAGTAAGGCACCGCTGGGACCCCTTTGCTGCAGGGTTTCTTTTGTGTGTCCAGCCTCACTGTAGAGAAAAATGTCCTAAAGAAGAATCAATTGTAATGCAGTTTCCTTCATATATACTTCAAAGTGAATTAAGTTACCTTGATAATTTGTTGTATAAAAGATTTTAACATTTGAAAAAAACTACCTTTGTCAAAGATTTTAAAATACCAGCTGCAGGAAAACATGAAAATTACAAAGGAAAAGTGAAATTAGCATCATGAATGCAAAAGGTGAATAAACAGAATAGTGACTCTGGAAGGGAACTCTGACTTTATGCACCTGGACATCTGTGTTGAAAATGCTTATTCGGCCAGTGTGTATAAATGTTGAAAGGAACATTTTTTTCCCAGGGTAGATGGGAATCAGTCAGAATAGATCAAACACATGGTTTGGAATGCACTCAGAAATAGATCAAAGCAAAACCACAGCTCTACAGTGGTGCAGCCTTGTTGGCCACAAATGAGACCGAAGCAACATTAGGGTTCCCATCACTATTTAATGGGATGTGACCAAAGAAATATTTTGGTACTGTTGGAAGCAGTGCTCACTGAGATCTGGAATCCCACAATGATGTTTTGAGGGAAAGGATGATTATGGTAGTGGTAAGCAAAATATAAAGAAAGCAAAGTAGTGTCTGATATGTAAAGCCAATGACACTAAGAAGGCAGGCTGTGAACATGGTATTCATGACAAGTTCAAAGCTGGTAATAAATAAATTTCACATATATTAACATTTACATGGATGAGAAGTTTTGTAAGAAAATCTGCTCATTAGATGTTTGCATCATCTTAGTTGTGCGACTTGGAAAAAAAAAATTTACTAAAAAGACTAGTTTCTCAGGTGAGGAACTAGAAACAGGTCAATGTGACATGCTTACAACCAGGTGAAAAATACAACAGCTTTTAGCCCTGCTAAAATAGAGATGATTACACTGTGAGTTAGACTGGACGTCCCTTAAAGCAATGAAGGGATGATCTTCAGGAACGAGGAAAGATCTGAGGCAGAGTGAGAAGAGCATAAGGGAAATGAGAAGACAATAATATGGAGGTTCCAGTTTAGAAAGTGATAAGGGAGATTACACTTTTCTTTCTGTGCATAAATGTAGACCTGCAATGATAGCAGCTGTCACTGACATTGGTGCCACTGCCATTGGTGGGTGATAACAGAGACAGATAGTCTGGAAATTCCTGCCTAACTCAGTGAGTATCTTTCTGAAGCTATATGAAAGATACACATAGTTTAAAGACCATTAGAAGGCCCCCTGGATAGCTTTTAAATAAAATTTAAATGTTTTTCTTCGGAAGACTTTCATAAATGGAGGCATTATTTTTGAGACTTTTTGGTAATAATTGAGAAATTTCAAAATCTCAAATCAGAAAAACACCTAAGTCATCGTCAATATAAAAGTTACAATGAGATTAATTTGGTGTGATATTGCTGATTTTCTAGACTGGTTTTCTTAGTAAAACTCTATGATGCCACAATATGTCCAAAACTTACTATTCAAAGACACAGAAATTTACCAGAATGGTTTCATGTGCACAGTTATAATTCAGAAGCAATGCTGCCACTTTCTCATAAGACAGAATGTAAAGATTCCTGTGAATAGATTCTACACTCAAGTTCACTTCTTGATGTAACTAGGGTCCTTTGTACGTAAAAGAAGGGGTTAGTATCACTTTTTTCCAGAAAGAACATCGTTCAATAAAACCTCTAAATAATAAAAGTATACACTTTAATGTGTGAACATACATTACTTGTTTCTGTGCTTATTTGTTAAAGCATCCTTCAGCCTGGTTTTGCTTTCCTGTTTCTTGTTTGCATCACCTGTTTTAGCTTTATTTGTGTTCAGTTGAGTAATGCACTCTTCCCTTCTCTTATCAAAGGAAAAAATAAAACTAGAAAAATATGAATGGCAAACTTTCTTAGTGGAATTGACTGGCATTTTTCTTACCCCACTGATCAAAACACTATTATCTCAGTGCTTGCTGAATGGAAAGCTATGACACATTACCTTAAAATGGATGTTTTGAGCTTAATTCACACATATGTGGTACACCGTTGAAGTGATACTTCATATTTTCCTTAGCTGTTACTTTCTCCTAGAGTATAAAAGTGTAATTGAGGGCCTTGACACCTAAGTCACAGAGTTAGTTATAATGCTTTTTGTGCCATAGTCCTACTGAAGATGTTTTTATCTACAGATTAAGCATTATTTTTCAACACAAATTACCAAAATGAAACAGGAATGCTTTTTCTTCATATAAATTGTGCTTGCATGTGCAAGTGACAATAAATGGATACCATAACTTCTTACAGTTTGGTCAACCTCTGTCTACATATTTAAAATTATGAACAAGAAATTAAATGAATAATAATCACAGATACTCTCAGCTGAAGTAGAAATTCACTAAGGACTGTAATGAACTTGTAAACACCAAATTTAATTTCAAATCTTTAACTCAGAATTGAGTAAGAGATAAGAACTAGGCCTTGGTCAAATATACTGCAGAACTTCAATTTAAGTGAACTTCTATAAGCCACGACTAATATTGATGGATTATTCATAGACCTAGCTCTGTATTGATAGCAAGTCTGAAATTTCATAATATCTTGAATTTGATAATTTATAAAATAATAAATAAATATATAATAAATAATATTAATATTTACAATATACATAATATATAATTTACAATATNTATCTTGAATTTGATAATTTATAAAATAATAAATAAAATATATAATAAATAATATTAATATTTACAATATATATAATATATAATTTACAATATATAATAAAATTTATTATAAAATTATAAATTTTATAATATCTTGAAATTGATAGCAAGTCTTTTTTATCTGTTTTTTTTTTTTTACCATCCTTCTATGAAAAATAATCAAAATCAACCACCTAATACAGGCCTGAAATACCTCCTTCTCCAAGGCCCTCTTCATGGCATTACAGTACCATAAAGCTGAGGAGATTACTCACATAAACATTGTTTTAGCGTTTTTCTCAATAAATGTTTTCCCTCTTGAAAGATATGAAATCATATGTTTATTAGACATAATCATTAAATTAAAAATCATGTTTTTAATTAAAAAAGAATTAAAACATCCCAGTTCTCCCACAATATTGAGAAGTCTTACTAATTTAGGGTTTAACAAAAACACCCTGCTCAAGGATTATTGTGCCTATGTGTTGTGACTTATATTACAACATATAGCAAAAAGTTATTACAGAAAGATGGTGGAAACAAAACCTAAAACAACTGGGTGTTGTAATATACCAATATCTGAAATCTACCTGGAGATGATTTTTTTTTTCAGATCTGAGTAATTTTTTATTTGATTTTGACAATATCAACGAAATACATTTGACTTGATAGTATGTTCCATTTCACACTGCACTTGGTGATATGAAATCACTGAATGAGATTTCATTCATCTGCCTTCACAAGAAACTTACAAAGGCTGCTGTTTCTCTTGGTTTATATATAAAGAAAATGATTTTGCAGGAAAAGTTTAGTGACTTTATTAAGTTTGCACAGGAAGATAGAGGCATGTTAAAATGAAAGCAAATACTTTTGAACCTTAAATAACTTTCCCTTCTAACTATAGGATGGTCTTAATTTTCTACAGCACTTATCTCTCGATTCAGCATAAAATTCTTGGTCAAATTTGTGCTTCATTTTTGGCATTTGAAATCAGCATTTCGATTTGCTCCTACTTTACCTATTTTTCTTGCACTAAACTGATGTTTGCATTTTGTCAATAACAAAAACCACCACTTTCATGATCATTATTTGTGTTCAAATTAAATTAAATTAAACATATTTAAATCATTTCACTATTCATTAATTTGTTCACCCTTGGTTCCTCAGTCATTCTGTGACTAAAATGAACCCAAAATAACTTTTCAAGAACATTCTTCTATTGGGTTTTCTGACATGCCATTAACAGGAAGCTGTTCCAGCTCCTGGTTGTAACTTGTGAAGGCAAGACTAAAAACATTTATTGAAAAAACAAAAAAAAAAAAACAACAAAAAAAACCCCAACCAAACAAAAAACCCCCAACAAAACAACAAAAACAAAAACAAAAACAAAAACAAAAATAAACAAACAAAAAACCCAAAAAAACAAAACCAAATAAACCCCAACGAAAACAAAACCAAAACCAAAACTAAATCCAAGAAACTATTCACACGTACATTCTTATTTTGCTCAAATGCTAAAATATTGAGTCAAGAAAAATGGAGACCCTTATGTTAGAACCAAAGGTAAATGCCAACTAATGAATAAGATTCAAGATTGATTTTGTTGTAAACATTAGCCAATCTAGAAAGCTTTACGCCTCTAAAGATGCAATAAACTAAATACAGAAATCTTTTTTTTTTTTTGGTAGCAGCAGTCTTCTTTACTGCAACAATTTGGTCAAAACCATCTAATTTCTCATAAGGAACGACTCCTGTATCCCACTTCTTTCCCTCCCACAGAGTTTGGAGTCATTCCTGGTTCCTCACATGAGCCACACAGAACCAGGACATTCTGAGCCCCTCTGGCTGTAAGTTCATGGACATTTCTTGGTAGGTAAGACTGGGCAGTACTGCTGCTTAGAGAAAACTCCTTGAAAGCACAGTTCACACTGAGAGACAAAAATGTCTCTCATTTTTAAAAGGATATCACTGCAATGTACTTCTGAGCTACCCCAGCACTCAGAATGCATCTCAAATGCTTCTGAGTTTAGGAGAAACTCCGGAAAAATGGTTGGGATTAAAAGAGCATAATCCACATCTGACAGCAGAATTTTTTCTTTTTTTTCTTCTCCTTTGACATAGCTCCACTGTTGTTTTTTAAAGAATGATACTGACTTTTCCAGCTGATACTTTTCCAGCTGATACCTAAATGTCTGCTTGGCACAAAGATCAAGAACTAGTTCTCTCATATGTTATTAATTATTTCATGACTCACATTAGCTTTACATAACTGCTGTAAATAAACAACATAATCTCAATTTTATGAACACTGAGCTAGCTATGCTCTTAGCAAGCTTCCACTTTTTCAGAATCTTTATTTATCTTTGTTTTCTATATCACTCAAGGTTTCTAGCTGCAGCTGCCAACACATATTTTATTATTTTTCTTTCCTCCAACATCAGAATAATTGCATAAAACTAATTAACTATTTGAAAAACTGCAAATTTATGGGAAGAAAGTCTCTCTGTGAATACCAACTAAATTTTTTCTTTTAATATTTAAAGCAATACTGAGTATTCCATTAAATTTTGTTGGGTTGTTTCAGTTTTCACATTTACTGAGAACTGTAGTTATTTTACATTAAAGCAAGCTTGAAACCTTTTTTTTTTTTTTTGCAGAGTACTGTTTAGCAGAAACAGTAAGATAAAAATAAACAGAAACAAAGTAAGATAAAAGTCTAATTTTTTTTAAACCCCTCCTTAAAATGTTATTATTTTCTGCAAGGAAAATAAATTTAAAAATGCTTTATGATTATCTCTACACTGTAACTTATGACAGAAGAAAATTACTACACTTATAAACCACAGCAGTAAAAATTAGAAAATGTCAGTTTAGCAGTTTTAATTCATGTTCTTTCTTATTTCTATTATAATGAAATCTTTAATAATCCTGTCACACATTACTGTCCCCACAGCTTTGCCACTTCAATCAGCCTTGTGAAAAATATAACCTCTTATTTTCATTTACTGTAGAGAACCCTGTGCTCCCCTTGTCCATCTTCCCTGCTGCTCTCTCACACCAAGATCACTATACAGCCTCATCTCACACATTCCTAGCTCTTACTCCTTATGCAGAAAACCAGCATGAATGAGCATTAAAAAAAAAAAAAATCCAAACCAAACAACAAACCAAACCAGCAAAACCCAGCATAAAAAACCACTGTCTCTTTCCAGTATCTCCTTTCTTTCAAGGAAAAAGATATCTCTTGCCTGTGTGAACAGTGTCTTACTGCTCTGCTTCTGTTTTCAGAAGCCCTTGTGGGCTAAAATGGCCCCATCAAAATAATGTTTATGAAAATGAGACCACACAGAATTTCAGTTCTCTGAACTGCCTCTGATTGTGATCAGAGCACCTGTGTTTAGCTGTGCTAGAAGCCTGCACCAATTTTGCAAAGGGAAGAATAGGTAGATCCTCAATCCCAGCTGCACTCAGGCATGCTATTGCTTGTAATCATGCTTAAGCCACAACATGACATTTATTCTCAGAGGTAAAGGTCAAAGAAGTAAATCAGGAGAAGTGACAGAAACGACCATGGCAAAGGTATCCCTTCCTAGGCAGCAATTATAACAATCTTCACCATGATGCAAAATTAGCCTGCAAAATGAACTATTTCAAAAACATAAAAATGAATGAAATGAAAACAGTTCTCTTAATTTAAACCTTAGGGTGAGGTTTACCCTCACCCACAGGGTTTTGGGCTTTTTTTTGTTTGTTTTTAAACAATGCAAATGGCAATAACAATACATTATTTAAATAAAACAATAAAGCTGCTCCTGCTTTTCATATTTGCAACCTTTTACAGTTCTATGATTAAAATTCTAGCTAATTTCTTTTGTAATTCAGGAGAACACAGTAATTTACAAGTCTCTACAGAAAAATGCTACAAAACTTTAATTATTTTGATATTTCAGGAGCATATTTAGCTCAACATTGAACAAAGCTAGTTGTGCCAAGCTACATCAGTAACATCCAGAGAACCATTAGCATTCAATAATCATTTGGAAAAGGAACTTGATGTTTCCTGGCTATCCTAACAAGGTTAAAGCCTGAAACTGTGCTATTTCTAAAAATCCTCAACAGTAATGAAGTTACACTGATTGACATCAGCAGACAAATTGTTGCTGGTGTGTATTCAGACTACTGGCTACTCTTAAGAGTAATAACTTAAGATTCATTGTACAGAATTAAGTTGCAGAAGAGGATGAGAGGAGTTCTACCTGCAGATCTAATTCAGCTGTTACACCAGTAAGGCACAGCTTCTGGCACTCCCAAGTCCCCTCTTCCCCCAAAGTCCTTGTGAGCACTTCACTTTAGACCTTGACCTTCCAAGGTGCTGTGTGTGGCCCCCAAGAACACATGGATCCCTCCACATCTGCAATCTGCAGGCATTGCATTGTCCCAACATTCAACAACTGCATAACTCCAGGCAGTATCAACAGGGAACAGCATATATCATAATTAATATAACATTTTCATAGATTGAAACACCAGGGGATAAATAGAAAATTCAACCTTTTTAAAAAGAAATAGAATTGTTAGGCACACTTCAGTTGTCATGCACTGAATTTTCATTTGAATAATACAATTTATGAGAAAAAAATAAAACAGATGAAGAAACAGAAAAGAATATTAAGAAGTTAAGAAGGGTTTTATCTGATTGCCAACCCCTTTTCTTTGCATTCATAGATGAATAAAATAGGCTGCTTCCTCAAATCACCAAACTGCTCTAATAACAATTATTTATACTTTCCTAGCACTCCTCATCTGAAATATCTTATAGATCCTGACTGTCATTCAAGTGCTAGCCATGCACAATTCATGATAGCAGGATTCTACACAATCAACAGTATTGCAGCATTTCTGGATACAGTGACATTCAGACAACCAAATCCTTGTCTCTGTGGACAGCAAACAAGCTGATATTCTTAGCAGAGTGGCATTGGTGCCTGCAGAGAATGAACAGGCAAGTCTTGCTCATGTACTTCTGGCCATGAAGTGAGAGCAGACTGATTATCAATACTCATCTCCCCCCTGTGCTACTGCAGAACTTATAGAGGAGCTGGAGGGTGAGGTGAAGGTGAGGGTGAACTCTTTGCTACTCTCTTCCACACTTTGGGGCTGTGACTGTTTTCTTCTAGTCAGGCTTTTTAGTGACACAGAAGGAGGAGTAATATATGGCCCAGATTTAGCAAAGCAGCAGGCCAGAATCCCAAATCTAACAAGGACAATGAGAGGAAAACCAAAACTCTGACTTGTAATATTTTAAGTAATGCTACATAGAACATGAAAAAAACCAACTCCAGAACAAAAGCAAAAAAAAAAAA
>VZRH01005837.1:3123581-3235380 GCA_013397555.1 Urocynchramus pylzowi
AACCCAAAAACCAAACAAAATCACAAACCATACCAAAACAGACAACCACAACAACAAAATCCCAAACAACTAAACAAACAAAAACAACAGCAAAACAACCCACCAAAACAAAACAAAAAAAACCACCCAAACCCCCAAAACCACTTTAAAAAATCTATGTGTGCTAAGAGACATATATTAAATATTGCCCTGATATAATGCTGCAGAATAATATTTGCCAAGTTGCTGTGTATTCTTCAACTTCCAGAGGTGAAAATTGGGCAATATCATTCAGAATCAGTTTTCCTATCTTAAACTTGAAAGCACATGCCATTGGTAAATAAGCTTGGAAGTACACTTCTATAGAAGATGGATGGAGTAGTGGAGATAAAAAAATGGAACATTTAACTACATCATAGGTTTTGATAAGTGGAGGTGAAGGGAAAGAAATCCCTTCCCACCAGCCCAGAGGGTCACTATTTTCCATTCATGTCCGTCTGTTTTTTCTGGCACAGACACAGCCATCACCTTGAAATGCTTAGGGCTGTGCATTGCTAATGAGGACACTCCACACTGGCCAGGGAAATCGTGTTCCCACATTTTCTCTGATGCCTCTTTGGGAGAACTGGGATATGAAGGGAGACTACAGCACCATATGGAGTAGTGCATGGAGACAGATTTCCCTGTCTGACACATTCTGCAGTAGTGCACAACACTGCCTGAACAGGGACACTACACAACCATGGGGAACACAGCAGCTCTGCACAGTGAGGTACATACATGGTTTGAACCAAAAAAACAGACCAACACATTTTAAATGTTCCTCTCTCTCACTAAAATCCCCCTTCTCTTCTCTTTCTGCAATGATATGGCACTAAATTAGAGGCAGTTTCTGTGAACCCATTTAAAACACCTCTGCTGGACCACATTACAGGAAGATATTTTCTATTTGTGCCATGATCTGCACCAGAATAAAAGAGGAGTGGAAGAACACAGAGCCAGAGCACTACAGAGCCTCCTGTGAATGACTTCTGGAATAATCAGGTTGAGACTAGTTTCTGTAATTATTCACTCTTTTCTTATTTCTGTGTACTCTTGCACCTTTATTAATCCTTCTGTCCAGGAACGTGACGTGCTTTGTGCTTGAGTTTAATGGACCTGAAGACATTGATTGTTAAAGCTTTAGCTTTGAAAGATCATTAATGTTGTGCAGATCACATCTTTATAGGGCCCACATGGAATCATATAATGAAAGAAAATTAAGCTGCTATAAACCTCACTGTATTATCTGGGGAAGAGGTGCATTATTTTCTAACCTGCAGAAAGCTAAGGCCTGTAATAATTTAACAAAATTCTACAAAAGACAGAGAGAATGAAATTAATTCTCACTTCAACTCAATGAAAGTTCATTATGATATTTCACTGGAACAGTAACAATTGGGCTCCAAGTTATGACTGTTTCTCTGTACACTTCCTATGTAATTTTCCTTGTTTTCTTAACCAGTGGGTTAAAGTCATCCCTCAAGTGATTCACAGTGTATTTTCACTGCTTAAGCCAAGATAAGGTGGTAGTTTTCTTCCTTCCCTTAAGATGGGTCAGAGCAGAAATGGGTAAATAGTAATCACACCAGAAAGGCTTCAAGAAATGAAATGCAAAGCCTTTTCTTTTGAACTGCATGTATATTTTTAACTGGATTTAAGATGATCTTCAGTCTAAAACAATGATCTGGTTTCAGAATGAGTGTTAACAAAAGTCAGGAAACTGTAGAAAATTTTCAATTTGTCAGACAAATGTTTATAAATTTACCTTCTACAGTTGTCTTTGGTATTCCTCCACCACCCAAATGGCTTCACAGATGACTGCCTCATTGTCTAATACTGTGCCATGTACCCTGAGACCTGTGAAGTGTCACCCCATGGGAGGATAGGAGATGCATTTTTTGGTCAGAGCTTACTGTCCCTCCAAATCCATCATTATCTTTTTAAAATTCTTAACTTCTGCCTAGTCTTTGGTAACAGTTTTTGAGCACAGTCATTTCCAAAGTAGAGAAAAAACCTCAGTTATTGCAATTTACATTTTAGTTTATGACATAACATGTCCTTAAGAATGGCAACAATGCCATGATCCTCAGGAAGCTCTTGCCCAAGCCAGGAAAGCTCCTGTGAGAGCATGACCTGGCCTCTGGCCATAACACAGCTAAACACACGCCCTCAGCAACCCTCCACGTTTCCAAACTCAGTAAAAATTACCTTTAGAAGAGTGCAGTGACTAATGAGCTGACTCATGTTTAACTTTGCATCAACCAGGACCCCAGGTCCCTTTCTGTGGCACTGCTTTCCATCATCTCGTTCCCCAGCCTGTCTGTATATCCAGGGCTGTCCCATCCCTCATGCAGATTCTGTCACCTTCCCTTGTTGAACAAACCCTTCTGCTTTGCTTTTCCATTTTCCTTTATGTTCATCTTTCAAGCTTCCTTGTTTTGTAGGAGAGAACTTAAATCGGAAGCCTTTTTCTTTTTAAAAAATAAACCTTTAATCTTTATTCAGAATTCTCTTTTATGATGCTAATGGAGGATTATACAAGAAGTAACATTTTCTCATGTTTATTATTGTTGCTCAAATCTCCCACATTTAAGAAAGAGGGACAAAGAGAGACAATATAATTGCATCTTGCAGAAGCCTTCTCTTTTCTTTTAGAGTTTGCTGCTTTTTCAGAATTTTAAAAGAATTTAAATTGAGTAGCAATTACTTAACAGAAACAAATTTTTCAAAATTTAAAGCATGGTTACCTTCCTCAACTGTGTAGGGAAAAATGCTCTTAGAAACACAGTGCCACGTTGACTTCTAATATTTTTTCAAAATGTGAAAGCTAGTGGAAGCAAGGTCACGACTGAATCCCTCAAATATCCTGGGTTTTTTCCACTTGATTTCTCCAGTTCAGACAGAAAAGTTCTGGTCCAGGTCAGAAATAACCCTGTATCTTAATCTGAAGATTCTGAAAATTAAAGCTCCCTGCAAAAACCTACCAGACATGCCAGAGTTGGGCGAAGCAAATCAAGGATAATGACAGGAAAGGAGTAATTAGATGCTCTCTTATTGTGAAGATGATGAAAGAAAGGAATTTTTCCAAAAATCATCACTTTCTTCCAGGACATTATAAAGTACAAAAACAGAACAACAACCATTCTCTGACAGTTTACAGTCCAGATTACTAAATTGTTTCTGGCTCCAAGTGCCATGTTTCTGAGTCAGTGCAATTTTAACTGTGTATTTAAATAATAGTTTGTTGGTGCCCAGCTCTTAGTACAAGTAGAGATGCATTTGCAGTGTAGATAAAAGTGACTGATGATCTCATGGCAAATTTTGAAGCCTTATACAAAATAATCATTATTTTTGAAGTGCACAAAGATAAACTAAAGATTAGATAATATATAATACAGCTAGCCTCCTTCTAGATGATACACAAGGGAGAATAATCTTTGGTAATTGATGGGGAACTTTACATTTCACATATTCCTTGAATGAAACCCTGGATAGGAGAATGACTCACTACTCAGCTGTACCTTCCACCATGTCCTCACAGGACCCAGAAGAGAGAAAGAGAGAAATTTGAAACCAGCCAGATTTTTATCCTATTCTTGAGAAAGTAGCTGCACTAGCTTATCTAGAGGATATAAACCTTGAAGTACATTTGGGAATATGCCTTGCTTATTGTATGAACTAAAGTTACAAAGGTCCATGCCCTAAGCATCAGCTTTGGTTACAGCCACCTTCTGAAACCTGGGTAAGACCTACAGCCTGAAGTCACAAGCTCCCTTTCCCTGACCAGTTATGGAAGGCTCAGAGTCAGACACCAAACCATGAGCTTTCTGAGCAGGGAGTCAGCCAGGGTTTAGAAATATGGAACCAACAACGTGCAGAGGCTCAGAACCACTCAGCATCTTATTGAGAGTCAAAGCAGGACATCTCTAAGGGAACAAGAGAATTTTTTTTATAGATGCTGCTACTATGAGGATATTGTATATAAAAGTGACTTCTAGTTTTATGTAAGGAAGGAAATCTTGCCAAATCACCATTTTGAGTGCCCCCATAGCATACAATTCCCAATGAATTAAAGGTAATTAAACAGAGCCTGTTTTTTGGGTTCTAAGAGCTCTTCAAGAAGGAGTACAATGCAACGTGCATTTCCCAATTAAAGGAAGTGTTCTGTGAAATGAATGAATCATAACAGGGCAGAACTTTACTGCAAGACTTCTGACACACCTGTGATCAGGAAAGGCTCCACAGATTCTTCTGCAGATAAAAATATATCAATTTTTGCAAGAAGGGGTATAATTGTTTTGATTTAAAGCTTTAAGAAAAAAAAAAATTGGGTTTCTCTGTATTAACAAATGCCAAATGAAATAACTGGTCAAGCATCTACTCAAATCAGTACAGTATGAGTTGAAGAAATCATAGCAGTACCAAGTGAAAAAGAAAGATGAATAACCAGTCAAAATAAAAAAACAGGAATCAGAAATTACAGATGAGTTAAACAGAGTGCTGGTGAGCATTTTGTCACCAGCTAAAGGCCACTACAACACATGTAGAGACTGCACCTTCAGCAGCCTTGAGTGAATTTTGTGCTTTCCTACATATAACACGATCCAGTATTTTTGTGAGCAATGGGAAAATATCTTAGCAATATAACAGATATTAGTGATCAGTTTCAACAAAGAGACATTGATAAAATAATAGCAAATGTAATTTAGTGTGAAATTCAGTACTAAAAAATCTGATCTCTTAACTGAAAAGCATAGTGTTTTCTAGACCCTGTAATATATGTCCATGCAAGCTTTTAAAATTCAAAGATGAGAATTCAAAAGCTAAAATTACAACACTGTTCTGCATTTAAATCCAGATCCCTGCTTTCATTTGAAATACAGAGGTCTGGAACCTCTGCATTATTCTATTTTTTTTCTTTTTTTCTAATAAAAACGTATTTCTGCCATCTCTACAGTAAGAAAGTTTCTCTATTCAGACTCAATGAAATAAATTTGACAGAATTATTTGAATAATCCATAATAGATTGATAGCTAGTCAAGAGGTTGATGTGTTAATAACAGTAATACATTAGAAAAAGAAAAATGCATTAGGTAGAATCAAAACCTGGAGATGAAGGAGAAATAAAAAGTTTTGACAAACTGTCATGGGTCAAAACCAGGACAGTAGTATCCTCAGGATACAGGAAAATGAAAAGAAAAGGACTTGCAGAAATGAAGTTTCCTCATAACAGTTTTTCAGCCAGTAAATTACAAATTAATCTCACCCCTACTGATGAAACCAAAGCTTTATTCACTCTGCAGGTCTCAAGCACCTCTTCAGGTATTACAGCACCTCTGTAATCTTCAGTTTTTCTTCTCAAAGGGATTTATTCTAGCCAGGGTACTTTTGAATCTAAAACATGGTGCCACTAGAGACACTTGTCCATTGACCTGGGCTTATCATGCACAGAAGGTTGAAATTTTCTTTTTTTGTAAGATACAGAAAATATACAAAAAGGTGTGCCTTCTTCTCTACGGGTGGGGAAATCTTAAATCTTGAAAAAAACATTTAAAGTTGTATAGTCTCATGAATGTTCTTAGTGACCTTTTTGAATGAAGGGAGTGGAGGCATCGTGTCCAAACCAACCAAGAAGGACCTGGACTCCAGCTGGTGTGAAGAGACTGCTGAACTGCAGGTGCACTTCAGAGACATCAGTGTGAGAAGCTGGTTATTTTGTAAACTTGGCCAAGTGCTTACCAACTCACATAAATTTCTCAGTAGGAACCAGATGATCTATTCATGATCCATCATCACTACCACTGATTTGCTTTTGTTATGGTTGAAGATGAAAGCCCCAAAACAGAAACAAACCAAAAGAAGCACATCCTTCCAAAATTGATATTGGACCTTTTTGTTCAATGATGCAAATATAGATTTAGTAGTTTAACTGGTCATTCAATTTAGAATATTGAGTTTTTTATACAACTCTTTTTTTTTGTTGATATTGTTTTGAATTTCTAAGGACAGCTATTGGTGTTCTATGTTCACTGCTTAGTTGTTGTTCAGTTAAAAATCATCAAGTAAAGATGATCCACTGTCTCTGACAGTTTATCTTTTCCAGACTGAGAGAAAACACAGATATTTAGAGTATCTCAGCTTGCCTTAAGAAAAAAAAAATACATTTTTGACCTATTTGACTGAAGATGGAGGCTAAATTTACCTAGAGGATATATTTTAAAATCTTTTAACATCAAAAGGCAATTTGGAAAGATCATGTAAGAAATAAAAAAAAAAAACGCTTTAGAGATCATAGGAACTCTTACATTCAACAATGCTGCAAGTTTTGTTCATCATATTTGAAATTCTTAAATTTATAAGATACTTTCTTTATTTAAGGAGAAAGGTCAGTAGTATATCTAAGACCTTCAGGCTTGAAAAGCCTACTGTCATAGGGAGATAGAACCTCTACACAAACTTCAAGCTGCTTTTGGCTACTCAAGAACTATGACTTGTACTTGTGAAATAGGTTATTTGTGACCTCTTCTATTGTTTGCTATTCTTGTTCTGCTGAGGGAAGGTACTTCACCAGATTCATGCTACTTCCCTTCTAGTTTGCTGCTAGTAATCAATACAATTAGGGTTATCACCAAAACTCATTTAAAAATGCCACTATCCTTTATTATTTTGGTGTCATTTAAATCAGAGAACCCATTTTGCAACACGAGAGAGTCTCCACAGAGTTTAAATAAACACGTATTGACTCCTGGGGACAATCAGCAAAAATGTTGTAACTAACCTCTCATCTGGAATTCTGCATGTACTATATCACATATAAATAATACCAGACAGATGTGATGAGCAACCCAAGATGCTTGACATCAGTCTTGAAAACACATGCCAGCTAACATCAGTTAAGGAAGATATGTGATATACTTTTGTAGGAAAAGGGCTTTAGAAAGATTGGTTTCGCAATTTCAGAGCATTTTCTTATCCTCTTTTTCACTGTTACAACTTTTAGTGACTTTAGTGGTATTGTATCAACTTTTTGATGGTAGGACATCAGATTACCTGTTAGGAAAATAATTTATCTTGGCAATGTTTTATAAAAAAAATTACTGATTTTGAATGATTTCATTTTTAAAACAGGAGAAAAGCATGGTATTTAAAAGAGCAGAAAGGAGAGAATAAAGGAGTGTGAAGAATGGAAGTAGGGGACAGAATTATCAACCTCAGTGTGTTGTAGATGTGATCTGGGTGCAAAAATCTCTGAGAAACAGAATTGTTGTAACTGTATAGCCAATGAAAGAATCCTAATGTCTTCATGCAACCTTTATGGAACATTTAAGTTACAATATCAGAAGGGGTACACAACTACTGCTCTTAATTTTGTTAACTTTTCTCACTTCCTACTACAGTTATACCACACCAGACACATTCCCTCCCCCCTGCTTCTTGAACTGTGTTTATTTTATTTGCATACATGTTGTTTTAAGGTGAGTACTTACACTGAATACCTGAAAGCTGATGTCCACAATATGTAGAACTGAGAAATTTCTGAGGAAAAAAGGCAGAAATTATGCACATTTTCTCTCTCATGACTAACAGACAGTATAGTATTTCCCATCGGTGTTGTTATTTGTAGATATAGTTTGGATATCTGTTTACCCTAGACCTTAATTAAAATTGGGGTTCATCTTGATAAATAAATTTTAATTTTTTTTCTCCCCTGGTTTTATTTTTATCTACTTCCTGCTGAAGGCAAGGCAGTGCCTGCAGCCCAAAGTTGCTCTGAGCACAGGCAATGCTGTGCACAAACTGATGTAGAAGAAGCTGACTCCAACCATTACTACCCTGTTCTGAAACAGACAAAAGGTCTCATAAAATAACATGAAAAGTCAATACAAAGATGTATAAGCCAAACTCTTCTGACCAGGCATTCCCAGTGCCCTCAGAAAAACAGGTCATTGTCCCATGTGCATTTTCAGTGGGTGACCAGGAATAGTGAATGCAGCAGCGGAAAAGAAAGCAAACTCCACAGGCAGCAGTTTAACTACCACTCCACCTCATGCAGGACAATTTAGGCATTGTTGGTGCTCTGTGGCTTTTTATCAGCTGTTCTTTTCCTCTTCTATTTAGGCTGCCCGTTGTTGGAAGCGGTGACATCTCTCTCATCTTCTGGTACAGGTGGCTGTGCTGCAAGCAGCACAGCGGGGCCCTCGTCTCACATAATTACCTGAGTTTGCTTGAGATGCCAATGACTTCACTTTAAGTACACTTTGGAGATGTGCTTCATGAGATACACAGCAAGAACATTTTAAAGAGCTCTGCATTGCTCTATTCTAAACCATCAAAGTCTAAGCAATAGCTAACACTGGAAAAATAATGTAGTCATTAAAGCTAGGTACTGTTATTTCCAGTGATGCAGACATTTCTTGGCAGTATGGTATGCTAAGCACAGGTTATTTTATCCTAGCAATAGCTTCATATGACGTAAAACTGGCAGCTCTTTCACTGACAACACCTCTTGTAAGATACTTTTGACATGAACAAACTTGTAAGAAAAATATATTATACCATTGACAAGTCTGTTTCACACATTTCCCTTTCCATTTTCTTGGCTATATACATTTTAGAAGAAGAAAAAAAGTATTTTTCAAAAAAAAAATTTGAAAGACTTCATATTTGTCCTATATAAATATGGATTATAGCTCACAACCTTATCCAGAGCAGCAGAACTATGCACAGAGAACTTCTGAGTTTGGGCTACCCTCAGCCAATACAGAGTTATTGCCCACTTGAATTCTGCAACTCTTTCCTCAGCTTGGAAATTAGAAGCCTCATATGAAAACCTAAGTATGTAATGCGGATTTAATTCAGTATTTATTAATTATTGTGACCAAAATAAAAGGTATTAGAAGAAATACAAACTATGATAACACCTATCATCAGGAGAGGAAAGTCTTATACACTCCCAGAAGTTCTTTATTTCTGATTGCTACCCTGGAAGTAGATTATGAATGACTAAGGTTTGCCAATATATAACACTTCTCTGACAGAGGGAATGACCTTATTTGTTTTGCACTGTTTTGCAGATGGAGATTTCTTCAGGTCTGAAAGTATGAATTCCCCTGCAGCTTCAAGTATAAACATATTTTATGGACTTTAGTATCACCAAAATATAAGCTAATGGCTCTACTTTTACTATATATGATAAATTAAACCGACACCCAGGAAAAAAATGCATCACTGCATGTACTTTTTCTTCTGGGAAGAGGGCTAGACAACAAACATAAGCATGCTGTGAGATATAACATTTCAACAGTACACAGACAACATTGCAGCATGTGGGTTAAATTTATATATAGACCAGACTATACTAAAATACAATAGAACAAAACTATATTTGAAAATGAGGCTCTTATTTATGTTGACTCAAGATTACCTAAATCAAAATATTCACAGAAGATGGAAAAAAAAGTCACAGTGGAAGTGACTTATTAAGTGTTCATAGGCATCATATTTGCAGTGCTGTGTTAATTATATTCACTTAACACAGAGCAGCCATGGCATTGACAGGAAAGCTGAGAAAAAGGGGGATTTGTTACCATAATTTGGTATGTGGGAAACTGCTGCTCATAATGATTCCATTTCTTGCCCCTGGTCACTCACATACAACATATGGCTCAGTTAAAAACTTAATTTTTTTTCCTATGCTGCTGATAAATGTCTTAAATGAAACATCCTTCCTTCAATTTCTGTGCTAATGGTAACACTGAATATCCAGTGCTGTAAAGCTGATCCACATACCCAGTCCTCTCTATTCTTACATCATTCCTTTTTTTCCTAAACTCAAAGACTAGGAAGGAAGCTTCCTCATCCCCCTAATGTTTTCAAAGCTATTTTTTCTCCATTTTCACAGTGAAGAAAGCATTCATGGGCTACATCCTCCTATGGTGCAGCAGGATAGACCATCTGAGCTACTGTCAGTCTGAAGTTATATCCCAGAGGATATCAATGAGCTTCTCTTTCAATTAATGGATGACTTTTTACTTTTATGAATCAGCTTGTCCTTGACTTTTTATAGTGCTGTTAAATCACAATGTTTTCCACTATCATTTCACATTCCCTGTCTGGAAAGGAAGCATACACAGATTCTATTTTCAACCACAGCTACCCTGTTTTTGCCATCTCTTAAAGAAATGGAATTTGCAATTGCTGGAAAGGACATATCAAAGGAGACAAGTCTGACCATGTGTGTCATGACCAAACCTGCTTTCCTGTGATTTAGTCTCCTCAAAACTTTATTTTTGAGATGACACAGAACTAGAGCTACCTTTTCCCACATTAGTGAAGACTGGAAACTGCTTGCCCACATGGCAACTACAGTTTATTGAGGGTACTACCCAGCACAAGATGCAGCATGACTAAGGTGTTGTCTGCCTGTAGCATTCAGAGCCCTACATGTGTTTTGTGGCTGCTCTCCAAATCCCTAGATTTGGATGGATAGTGCTGTCAGACAGTCAGACATAGGATAGATATGGATATGATGGATAGTCAGACAGTGCTGACAGCTACCATGTTTCACCATGCTTACTTCTCTGCATTCCAGGACAACCAAAGTAGTGCTCCTAAATATCTTCAGGAGTAAGTTTAGGATATGAAAAGTGCTAAAATTCTACACAACAGGGAAAGGGGAAAAAAATGCATGACACAACTTCAGCTAAGTCTTCTGAAACTGGAAAATTAGGAACTTTTCTTTCCCCAAAACTGCCTTGTTAATGGCTGTATCTTGACTGCTGCAAATACAATTGTACATCCTGCCCTAGGACATATGCATATCATTCCTGCTGGCAATGCAGGGAAAATCAATTTCATATGCACTGAGACCTGCGACACTTATGGAAGGCAGCATTTGACTCTCAGGGTTATACGGTCATTTCTAATTTAGTAGAAAGAGGCACTGCATTAGCAAAAATAGCAAAATGTAAGGATCACAAACCCAACCAATTCATCCCATTCCCAGGGGCTACAATTTCTGAGGGCAGAATTGACCCATTATCCTCACATCATGTGATTCTGGTCCATCTATCCTTTGGTGTACACAGGGATGTACACTTGTGTAATAGAAAATTCAAAGTCTTATCTGGAGTCATAGAATGTTAAGGGACTGGAAGGGTCCTTAAAGATCATCTAGTCCCAGTGCTCCCTACCATGGGCTGGGACACCTCCCACTAGAGCTGGTTGTATAAGGCCTTTTCCAGCCTGGCTTTAGACATTGACAGGGTTGAGTCCAAGGCCCAACCTTATCTAGTTTTTAGTAAACACTAGTTCAGTTGTCTAACTTGAGTTGGCTTATCCTGATTTAAAAGAGGTATGGATTAGTTCTCTGCTTCCTGGTTTCATAGAGAGTACTCATTCAATGCAAGTGAAAGATGACTTAGTCTGACCTAAAGGGCTGAGAAACCCATGGTCATACCCACTGCACTGCTGGGGCTGGTGCTGCCAGAGTGGACAGAAAGCAAAGGACAGAAAAACTCAAGGACAAGTTCTCTATAAGCCTGAAGTTCTCAATGGTTTTACTGGAAATTATGCCTCTGTAACAGAACAAAGATTGTGGACACATTTTTAAATGGAAAATGTTGCCACCTATTTTTCAATCTTTTTCCCCCTCTTTGTGTTACAACCTTGTCATTGGAAATTAAGTATATGCTGCCTGCAGTTTGGTTTCCCTCTCTATTGTTCTGCACAAGAATTTGACAAAAATGAGTGCTGTTTTTGCTGTGTTGGTATCTGTTGCAAGATTTGTAAAAAGTTCATGGTTAGGTGCACTCATAAGTGAACTTGTGGGTAGTGGTACAGTCAGTTAAACATTAGCACTGTATACTAAGGACAGTGGGAGGACAACCAAGCAGTACTCTTAGACTATGTACAGAGCTTAAGACCGAAATACTGCCCAGAGCAGAAGATTTTGAATACCATGCCCTTGAAAGGTAAGTTTGTGATTCAAAAATTAGTTAAGTTATATGAAAATAAGAAAACAGTTGAGAACATTTTCCCTCCTAGGCATGAATGCTGGGGACAGAGTAAAATTGCATTAAAAAAGATTTTCACAACTATGATTTAGAGGAAATTTGGGTTGCAAACTGTGTGATGGTGTCCTTTTTATTTTACTTATTATGAAAAATTTGTTAGCTAATGAGATATCACCCTGTCTGCATTTGATAATTTCTTTTTTTTTTTTAATACCCACTTTTAAAAAGGATTACTTTCATAGAATTTTCAAGAACATTTTGAAGAAAATATACCAATTAGGCACTATGGGGGTTTTTCTGGTTTGTTTTTTTTTCCTACCACTACTACTGAAAAAAGTCCTCCACTCTCCAAGAACATTTGCCAGCTTACCTGACAAATCAGCACCTGCCATCTGCAACACTATAGAATATTTCAAAACATAGTTATTACTTAGTCAAAAATGCTCACTGTATAATACAATAATGACCTAAGAATTTAACAACATAAAGTGAAACAGAAGACGGACAAGCCACAGCCGAAATAGAAGATTGTATTGTTTATAAACTCCAAATTGTAGTCTTTGTGGTTGTAGTGTTACATTTTGAATGACAAATTTGCTTCTGTGAGTACTGTATTTTACGTCACACCGCTTTATTACTGCCTTGAATGAAAACAAAACAACCTCAAAAAATACTCATTGTGCCCATATTGCTGGCAGGTAGTGTCTGTCGTGCATGTGTGTGCATAGTTGCAATATTGTGTCTTCCTTCTTCTTTAACCTGGACCTGTGGCACTAATGAGCATGGACTGGGGTTTTAATAAGAATATGCTTAGGCTAAGATGCTCCCAGACATCCTTGGAAGTGGGATTTAGTCTCAAAACTTTTTTACATGCATTTCCACTTCAGCTGTGATGTTTTTCAGCATTTTCAGGCAAACCTAATTCATCATAACTCTCACATAAATATAACATTTTTTTGTTTTCTGCATATGGGTAATAATTTTTAAATGTTTCTCTCCACCTTCCTTTCTGATCAGTTGCAAATGGAACATTAGAAATTAGGAATTTATATTTCTTTTTTTTAAGAGGATCTTTTCAAAGCTCCATTCTTTAATATTATGAAAGAAAAAAATGTACAGTAGCATTCACAACAACTCAGCTTTCAGAGTATCCACTCATTACCATAAAAATAACACAATCACTTACTCAGTATACCTTTCTCTGCCTATCATTCCAGTGTCAAGCCTGCAAGTTCAAAAGTGTACCCCTTTTGTTGCCATTTTATGTCTGCTAAGCAATTATTTTATGAGGGAAGAATGGAACTTCAGTCTATTTTAAATGATATATTGTCTGTCAGCCAAGTAGATCTGCTCTGAAAGGCATGGCCCTGACAGTCGGACACAGCTTGCGTGACTCTGCTTAATTTCACATCTATTGTCAAAGTGCTGAATATGGTCAAGACCACAAAAACTGCTTTAGAGGTTTCAGAATAGTTTGAATACTGACTTATGTGGCAACAAACACATATGCAAGACAGTACAAACTTTCATTGCCATGCCTGTTTCACTCAAACAAAATCTAGTTTATACGTTTCTTCTGTTGCCCTATTGCTTTCTAAATCCAATGGCACTACTACATAATGGATATGTGAAACATGAGCCAGATCTAACTCTCTCTGTTGGACATCCACTGAACCAGCCCAAAAAACAGGTTTTTTTCTCTTTAAATTTGTGCTTTCTGAGACTACAGAAGAAATAAGATTATTATTATTCTAGAGACAGACTTTATGAAATTACAGCTTTGAAAACACCACGAAACATCAGCATTGCACAGCTGTATTTCTCAGCAGTAATGCAGAAGACTGGAACCAAGCCACAAATCTATTTACAGGAAGGCAGTTTTATGCACTTCATGCATGAAAAGGGCCTCAGCAGCACTCACCCAGACAGTCTATTGCCACTGAAAAGCCAGGTTTGTCCATCTGCCCCCTACTTACATGGCACCGTGCGGAGGTAGAGATTGTCTCTTATGATCTGCTGGAGCTCATGGTCCACCGAACCTTTCTGGAACCGTAGATTGAGGTAGTGACGAAGGTCCTTGTCAACAATGCCTCCTGTCAGGGAAAAGACAAATGGAAGTACAATTTAAAATTATATTGCTCTGATGGAAGCAATGAATCACTTGTGAACTCTTTGTGGCTCATTTTCCTTCATGGTTCTGTCACGATAGAGGATGAAAAGCACAGAGCTTTCTGGTTATAGCATGTGTTTGGTACAGTATTTTTTAGTATTGATAGTTGTAAAGGTTAAAAACAGTTAATGACAAATAACTGGCTAAATCTGTACAGTTTATAAAATAAATACAGGGTTATAGACAGAGCTGTCAATTTTCTTTCTGCAGAAACTTGAACATATTGTTATTATACAACTACATACATATGTATCTAAATAACAAAGTATTAGGTATTATATTTCCCATGACTGTGTACCAATTTCCCATTTCTTATTAAACTAAAAATCTTGCTTCAAAATCTCTCTGCAATGTCCAGTGTTTTTCATGTAACCAGAATAAAATGTGTCTGTACTTAGCGATCATATAAATATTGTATGTTTTGTTTTATTTCTTTCTGATAGAACTCACAATTGAAAGAGACAACACCAAAAACAAAGGTTCATATTTTATTTCCACCACCAAAAATGTCATTACAGAATCTCAGCAAAGCAGTGCAAATGGGGAAAAAACTGAGTTAAAAACCTTGTATTTGCCACTTTTACTATAACTTTAGGACAAAAACATTTAAACTACTGACTGGTGTATCATCTTCCACTATGAAAGGCATATCTATAAATCTAATCCAACATGATTAATAAGCATTTCTCAATATAGTTCCTCCCCATTTCTTTCAACCTTGAATAGGGATCACATTTATAATTATGGAGAAGTCTATAAATAACTCAATTTCTTCTCTCTCTGAAATTCTGACATAGGAAAAATATAGAAAATCATTACCACATTGAGTTCTGACATATATTCCCAAGATGAAAAATTGCAAGTAGATAAATCCCTAACTTGTTGCTTCACACATGCAACCTCAAAACATTTTTTGAAATGTCATTTGCTATTGAACCCTCTGCCAAAAGTCTTATTGACTTAGACTATATAAAGATTTTCCTGTAAATAGGAAGACATAACATCCCTACCAAATTATTTGAAAGTCACTGCAGAGCACAAATGGTTATAAATTAAAATATATTTTTTCTTACAGAAATTCCTATTTATCTGCCTACTATAAGTCCATAATGTTATTACTGCTGCTCTTTGTCAGTAACTTCAAAACCTTTTGTTCCAGGTATATAAAAATCTTATAAATAATTTCTCTCTTCTTTAGCTAAAGGCAAAATAGCCAGCAAATTTTCATAATCAAAAGAAGGGGGAAAAAGCACCCCAGCTCATAAGACACAAAATACCTGTATGCCTGATTCCCTGAGGCTGAGAACTTCCACATGGATCTCTGTCCTTCCAGGATCCCCAAGCTCTAATTAATCTACTGCTTTGTACCACTAACCCTTTTTCTTGCAATAGAAAAGTTTTTGCAGATGAGACCATTCTTACTTCTAATTTCCTGTGAGGTTTCCGAGGAGGCTGCAGAGAAACTCTCTGAGTGTCTGTCCTTCGTGATCAGCTGCAGAGAGTAAAGGTCCTGCAGCTCCTGCTCTTCTCACTCGAATATACAGAAAAGCCCAGTGATGCAGATGCTTTTTGGCAGCCTGAGAAAATGCCAGCTCGAGAACAGCAGCTGTAGCCTGCCCACTGACACAAAACTGAATCATTCAACTTATAACATTAGTAAGTTTAGGAACCTACACAGATTTCTGACCCTCAAAGTGCATTTTTTTATTTACAGCCTCTCATTTCAAGCACAGCCATTTAGTTCATTTAGTTCAACATGTGTAATGAATGCACTAAAAACCTCCTAAGCACTTCATAAAAAGAGTCACCTGATATTTTTGGCAAATTGCATATTTGGTTTACTTCGGGAAAGAAGAACAGTGACATAGAAAAAGAAAAGCAGTATTTACAGTCAGTAGCTACTATTTAATGGTCCTATCCAGCCCCTTTAGATAAGTAACAGACTTCAGTAATCTCAGTTACTTTCAATGTGCAAAAAGAAAAAATAAATGGAAGTTGAATTCTATAGAAACCAAGTCAGTCACTTGTAACTGAGATGTTGAGAAACTCCTGACATGAACCTAAGCCCCTTCTTTTCCCTTATTGCCAGGCTGCCCACAGTGGGGGAGCTGGGGACGGGGCTCAGGGAGCACCGGTGCCCATCGCGCCATTCCACAGATCCCCGGCGCTGCCCGGGGCTCTCCAGCTGCAGCTCGAGGGAGGGAGCTCCCCAGGCCACATCCTGCTCTCTGCATCTGACAGCAGCAGGAAGCACTGGGGTGTGTCAGAGGTATTACACAGCTCAAGCTTCAGGAGCCCAACCCAGAGACCATAACATAAAGGGTTCTTTGGCCAGTGCCACAGGAGGAGGCTGACAACTGCGTGATGGAGCATTCACTGGCTTGCAGCCATGCAGTGCTTTTATGCTTTATTTTTTTCTTGCTGGCTTGAGGCCTGTGCTCTGTTTCAGTTTCATTTCACTCCAATGAATCCCCTTGCTTTGCTAGCTGAGAAACATAGGTTGTGAATTAAATGCTTCCAGTAATGATCTCTTGCATAATGTATGTGTGGTTTAGGTACAGCTACCAATCATGATGGCAAACTCATAACCATGAGTGAAGTTGATTCCAGACATTATAAATAAGACACACTTGGCTGAACTACAAGCTGTTCTGTTTGCATGTTATACTTATGAATCTAATGAGCAAAGTAAAACTTTTTACAGTGTTCTAACGCATTTCTCTCATGTTTGCTTGTCTTTATAAAATCTAGTAGAAAAGTCCAATCAGAAAATAAGTACAATAAAGAACACACGGACAAAAGTGTACTGAATAGTTTCTAGCTCATTAGAAAATTCAAATCTGAAGATAATTGCTATTTCCAAGAAAATGGCAGGGATAAAGGTTTATAATTTTCTCTAATTCTAAATAATGTAACAGGTTTCTTGTAACTTCTTATGTGGTAACCCACTGATGCTCCAGCTGGAGTCTACACTTGCATTATATTTTCCATGAAGAATATGTAAACACAAACATCCCTCTTTTTCCTGCAATGGTAGCTTTAAATAATTTGTTTTATCCTAACACATTTTTATTGGTATAAATTTTCAACAAATACTTCTGAGTATTCACCTGTTAGTATTTGCTCATCTTGTATCATAATCATTCATTGAATTGACTCCCCAAAATGTGGTGTGGTTAATTATTTGGATATTTTTAACAGTAAAATCAATTGCATGTCATCTGATAATAACTTGCCTTAGATTATTTTATTAGCTGGGATTATAATTTAAAATATTTCAGTTTCTCTGGCTTCTATAAATTCTCCTGGTTAGAGATATCTATGTGCAAGCAAGACTTTTAGATCTATATTTGCATCTGTACATGATCTGCATCTGGAGAAACTAAAGGAAATATCTTAGTATCGTTACTCTGTGAAAGCAGACAAGCTTCATAAACTTTCAGTATAAACTACCCCCTCTCTTCTGCTGCCCTACTTTAATCAGATTGGCTCTTCCTTTGTTTTTAACAAGCTTCTACTTCTGACTGAAAACATTAGCCATATATTTGGCAAAATCAAATGCCTTAAATGACCTGGCTTTTATCAGCTTCAGCAGAGCATTCTACTGGAGAGTCTCATCCAAATTATTTATCCAGGTGGTATCTGCAGCTTCTTATCCAAACCATGGGGTGGGTCCATGGCCATCTGAGAGCAGCACAAGTTTGTTCTGCACCTCTTCAGTAGAATACATGCAATTTGGTGTCTGCAAAATTAATTTATCCTTCACTGTTCACAGATAATCTAATTGACCTTTCTCTAAGTAGCCTAAATGATGACCTAAGTTCTTTAAATCAGCTATATCAGGAATATCTGATTTATTATTTTTGTTATGAGCTATATCAGATTATTATCTGATTTATTATTATTCTTTTAACTAGGAAGGTGAGTGCAAGAATATTTTTTTGTGACTCTCTCTGGGATATATGAAGAAAATCATAGTCATCACAGGTAAAAAGCTGTGCATGGCTCAAGTGCTCATTTCTGAATGTCTTTTCAAATAGTCTGGTAAGAATCCAGAATACCTGAAAATACCCTAGAGAACCCATCTTAGTCATTCCAATCATTTTAGTGACACCCTGATCACTTATATTTAAACATCTCTATAATTTTTTTCATTCTATCATATACACCCTATTGTGAGGTGACATGTAATTCCCCTCTTCCTGTCCCATTCTCAGACTCACACACCTCCAGGCTGATGCAAAAAAAATCAGAAATGAGCAGCAGTGAGGGATGGGCACCACACAGCTGTAAGAAAGCCCATGTCAGCCCCAGCTCCTAAACACTCCCTCTATCTTACACCCTGAAAGATTTTAAGCATAAACCAAAATTTCCTGCTGTATCCCCTGGTTTATCCCCAGATGATCCTCTCAGAAGAAGAGCACCACAATTCCTTTTTCCATTCCACCTGTTCAGTGATATTTTATTGTAATAAACTTAAAAAAAAATCCTTAAGAAAGCCTTCATAAAAGAAAAAGAATTATGATTGCCACTACTCATATTCATTTTGTTTGTAGTACAAATAGTACTTTTTAAACAAATGAAATATGTCTTATTTTAATACTTGAATTATAAAGATCTCAGGCATTTAAAACATATGAGTCAGTATAAGATGATTTACTTTAATAGTTTCTTTAACTGGCAACAGTTAACCAGAAAAATCCCTTTTAAGGGAGCATATGAAAATTCCAAGTAGTATGAAAACTCTTGGTTGGATTTTATAAGGATTCATTATTAAAATACAGCCTGTAGTTAAGCCTATTATTTGAGGGAAATCATTCTCAACAAACCTATCTAGTGCTCAGATTAGTATAAAGATGAGTGTTGGCATTTCCCCAGTCATGGTATAATGGATGTACTCAACAAGGGTTGATCCTTCAAGTCTCCACACAAAACATGTAAACACCATAACGGTAAAAAAAACTTCAGTAAATTACATGAAGCATTTATTTCACTGCCAGCCATCAGCTGAAGATCACACATTTTATTTTAAAGCCTTTCTATCCCTATATTAAACTGTGCATCATCTTTGCACTTCTGCCTGCCTTTTACCTCTACCTTCAGCCAAGTTTGCCATCTGACTTATCTGCAAAGCCTCAAACCCTGGTGGTGAACTATGACCTCTGTGGAATGTGTGTGATGGAGAACCAAGAGGGAATTATGCAAGAAAATCCTAAAGGAAAAAATTAATTTCTTTCATATTTGGGGCTACTCCAATAAATTGCATTCCATAATCCTGTAATGAAGATCTAAACAAATTTCAAGGCTTTGGAAAAAATTAGATCTTGGTGCTATAGATCTTCTATGTGCTGTATACAATGAAAAACATTTTAAGATCTAATTTATTGATGGAAAAATGGGCTTCTCTTTCATAGCCTGCTATTTTGTAGTCTTTCTCTTTGGGTATGCGTTATATTAGAACCTTTTTGCTTATACATACACATATATCATATTTATAACAGTTAGACTTGCCTCCTTAGCTTTATCCTTTGATTTCTTCCTCCTAGCATTTTAAATTCAAAATTTTAAAATACAGGATTGTAGGAAATACAGGTTAAAGTGCATGGGGATAACTATATTAAAAAAACTGCAACAAATTCTAGCCAATGACTGATTTTCTTCATTATGAGCATTCATATTTGGATGTACATCTCTGTACAAATATGCAATTCCCTAATCTCTACAGATGATATATTCCACCTGCTCTCCTCAGACCAAGAGACTGGCTGAGGTTTGCACACTCTTTGATCTTCACAGGAGAGAAAGTTTCCATTTTGTTTCTGGGAACAGAGCAGTCCTCGCTGCCTAAGGACACCCTGGGTTTAATTCACCACTGTGTTACACCTGCCTTTGCTGTACCTTCTGGGGCAGTCTGAGGACCAGATAAACAGGATACCCTGGGGCAGCCACAAATGAGACCAGCACCACAGGGGAAGACTGATTCTAGGAACACTGTAAAAGCACATCATTCCCTGAATTGATTTTCTTAGTTTTTGTGGCTAGCCTCAAGCCTCTGTTTGAAATGTGAAGACACAAGTATGCACTGTGCTGGAAGCAAAAATGTGGTTTGTAATGATACAGAGAGGCTGTGTCAGCAGGAGAATCAACTGAGCCAAACACATCTGCATTTTGTACTTTACCTCAGACTGCTGAACTTCAGCTCTTATTACAATACAGAGCTCCACTCATGGCTCCAGAGAGAGTTTTCCATTGCAAAGCCAGCTGCAGCACCTTCCAAAGGCTGCAAGCATCATGCAACATGGATTTTCTAATCTCAAAGTTACCCCAAATCGACCTCAAAAAATGGACATTAACCCAGTAAAATAATTTTGTACCTTTGCTGTTTAGAGGTACTTTGTTTTGTTTTCTTCAGTTAATTTACTGCTCAGCACAGTTTTAGATTGAAGTTGCTGAGAAATGCCATGATTTAACTGGCTGGTAAAAAATTCCAGCTGTCATTCCTGTAACAGAGAGGACAGTTTGGGGCACTTTGCTTTCAGAATACTCATCTTTTATTTGGTGTTCCATTTAATAGGTGCATAAATAAAGTGATGTTCAAATAATGATGCTGTTCTCTACAAAACCTGTTTGGAAATGAACTGCCTTTTACTCCAGTTTTTCAAATTCACTAAAGCTAATTATGAACCAACTGTTTGTACATGCCTCCAGTTTATCAATTATTTGATTTTTAACCTACACACAAACTTTGATGACTTCTACTGAGATATTTAAAAGACTCATGTTGTTCCTACTAGACTTGCCACAAGGCAAATAATTATCTTTACAGATGTTTTTGACAAACATAAAATTGTAAGAGATGATACATTTACTTACAAAATGAGAATGTCAAAACCCACACTCATCCTGTGCAGTCATATGGAAGCCAGCAATATTTTCTCTTGAAATTTGTACATATTTGCAGAAGTCTTTACTAGCAGTCCAATACTACCTGGCATTCAGATGCTCCCACTCTGGGAAATCTCTTTCTATTTGGTCAAAGGGTGTCACAACAGAGTATGAAATTTGCTAACACCAATGTTTGTTATGTAACCAAGGTCTCAGATACAGCTCCCAAAGAAAGTTCTGGAAACTGACTTCAAGAAGTCAGTTGGAAAAGGAAAATAATACATTTTATTGGTATTCTTCTAAAGACAAAGCCTCTTTGAAAACTGATGGCACATAAAGATGAAAACTCACAGAATAGGTTTAACCACAGATTGACTGAATCATACTAAAAACATTTGAACAGACTAGTAAGGCTGGTTTTAGCTCCAGAAAAACATTTATATTGTTATTTGAGTTGGATATATTTCCAGGAAGATGTTTTGTATTCTGGCAAGATCTATATTAGTCAGAAATGTCCAACAGAAAAATTTAATTAATGAGGAAAAAAATATAATAAAGATGTAGGAATTTTATTTTTAATCAAACAGTAGCAAAATATTTTTTATGTGTATTCTTGGAAAAAAAAAAAAAAAACACACCCAAGTGCTGCTTACTGACATGTTCATTACAAAAAAAGACAAATTGAGTTCTCTGAAAAATGCAGCATTAATCTGTAACACACAGTAATGGTGATAATGGGGGCCTCCTTTGTTCTGCCTGGATACAAAATGTGCCTCACTCCATCAGTGTAATTCTCTGTGCTGCAAGGTTGACTCGCCCAGCACCAAAACCCTCCAAGCTCTCTTGGGGTCAGCTGGTGGATGCCCAGAACACCTGGAAGAAGGGCCTGCTCAGGCAATATTCCTCAGGAATTCCACACACATCTCACTTGTACCAAAAGCCACCTCTGCTGTCCACACCCAGAGCCTCTGCAGTCCCCTCTGAGCTCCATTCTGGGCCACCTGCCCCTAAAACATGGATAGACTGCCTGCCACTCTTCATGAAGGTTCTGTTACAAGTTTTATTATTAAATTTATTATTTATATTTATTAATTATTATTATTTTATTATATTAATCAAAAGCAGAACTCATATGTTCAAATTTCTCTTCCAGTGGACATTCTCCATCCTTGTTTTGCGATGGGTAAAGCCAGCTCCTCACAAAAGTAGACAGAAATTGATCCCCACCTTTAATGGAAAAGTTACTGTTCTGTTTAATATTCTTTTCCTATTAATACATCAGTACAACTGTTCATCTAGTAGGGACACAAATATTCTCTTTCTCTAATACTCTTTTCATTTTATCTTTGTGGAAGACAACTGTGATGGAACTTTGAGGTCTGACATGTATTTAAATAAAATATGAAAGACTGAATTGGAATAGGGGCATAATTTTACCAGACTTGAATTATTTGAAAGGTATTTTACTTAAATCACAGCTGCACAATTTTAATTGCTTGAGATAGAGACTTATTTTCCTTACTTCTGGAAATAATATTGCCATATTAATAGGCTGTGAATTGCTGACACTTTGTAAAAAGAAAATTAATCTGGGTAAAAGAATCCCAGTAATACACAATTTATGAGGGAAGTAAGCTCACAGAGGTTACCATTGTATGAATTCTAATAATAGTTTAAAAATATGATTTAGGTTGGTATCTGAATCATGGCAGCCCAGTTTTTCAAAGTCTTTGTAGCATCTCAGTCTGAACTCATAACATACCATGAAAAATCACCTCCATAATACATTACTTTCTTGCTTTCTAATAGTCATAAATAGCACAACAGCATTTTGCAGACTTTGTACTCAAGAAACTTGTCATTTGCAAACTCAATTTTGCAATAGATAATCTGAATTTTTCAGAGTTCACAAAATTATTGATAATCTCTGAGACTGAATTGCATATATGTTACCAAATGTGTTTCCTTCCCTGAAAATGCTGTTTTCCAGAATCAAGTTTCATTCCTTTGGCATTCATATCAAGTCAAAACAAGAGAAAAACACTTGGGAAAAATTAAAAGGGGAAATGCTTTGCAGCTATTTTTCCGCAATGTGAAATTGAGCCGCAAATAAGCCTGAGGCTGAGAAGGTATCCTCCAGTTTTATAAAAAACGCAACACTGAGCACCAGTTAAGTGTCACAGCCCTCTGCATCTCACCTGTGTGGGATGCTCCTCTCAGCTTGCAGCCCACAGAGGCACCACCTCACAGTTATCACACAAGATAGCCAGGACAGTCAGAGAATTTCTCAGCACACGAAATGAAATGATTCATGCTGGAAATTGAGCAAGTGGCACTTCTGTCCCTAAGCCACTTAGTGCAGGTGAGTGCCTGGGCATGTTGAGAGGCCACTGGAGCAGTGGATGCACTGTTTAGCCCTTGTGGGATAACTCCAAAGTGATGATATATCCTGCACACTAAGAAACCTGTATTTCAGTCAAGACAGAAGAGAGTGAAGACCGTGGAGTGCTTGAGGCCACCTGCAACAAATTCTGCTCTACCAGTGGAACAGGTCATTATTAGGCTTAAAAGCAAATCAAACAAGATATAACTAGACTAGCAGTAGATGTAATATTTAGAGACTTGCAAGCAGACCACACTGTTAATTCCACTGAAAGAGAATTAACACCCTACTTAGGTGTTAATTAAATATAACAATATTTGTCATAAAAGCACTCAGCTCCAGGTACCAGAGCATTTGACATTAGAGAACTATTGCTCTGATCACAGTCTGGATCATTATGTTTGGTGGTCTGTCTCTGACAAACATTTTGTCAAGGCAAAAAGAGAACCACCAGAGTCTGGGTGTTCTGGCTGCTGCAATGTGGCAGGGCAGACATCCTCTCTAATTCTGCCTCTGAATCACTCCCTCTGAGGATACAATTCCTACAGTCACTCTTTTTTACACATATGGAAAGGAAAATCTTCCTACTTGTCTCAGAGATAAGCTGGCAGGATGAAATGAGAACAAATAAATAACCACAAAAATACAACACAGAGATTTGTAGATGACAAAGCAAATGATTGCCATGTACTTACTGCTGACAGAGCTTTCTAAGCAGTGCAACACCGTTCTTCACTTCTAGGCACAGCCAGACTGCATGAGCCCATGTCTCTGGGTCAGACAAAAATAGTAGATCCCCAGCACGCAAACACAATGTAGCTTCAAATTAGCCTGTTCTCAAAAAACCTACAAAAATGGGACTGATTTTTTAAAACAAAAAAATGGAAGTCTTTTTAATGCTACTCAATAAACACTTCAAAATTGCTGTATGTGTAGCCAATAGAGCAGCGTCTTTATGCCATCAAAGGTACCTTTTGTGTAAAATGGTACTTCAGCATGAAAGACAGCACTTGGTCTTGGAGCACTGAACCAGCTGCTCAGTACATGAAGAGGCTGTTATGTTCTGGGATGGTCTCAGTTGGTTAGCTGAGTCCCCTCGTGCTGATTTAATTAGCACTGCTGGAAAATGCAAATGACCAAAAGAGGCACTGTGTATTGTGCAAAATGAGATTGTGAAAAATATGTGCGCTTACATAATATGTTTCAACAGAGAAACAAAATGCTCCTGCTCCCAGGAGCTGTAGGCAGGCAGATGGTGGGTACTCCAGCAAGATCATGCACTCTGCCTGCAGAGACACGATGCCCTCAACCTCTGGGGAAGAGACTGCTGCTGCATTTCTCTAATAGCCCAGTTTGCTGAGCCACAGAACAAAACACACAATTGCAGCTGGACTAAAATTGCTCACTCTGCATCCCCAGAAGCGGAGAGGTGTCACATCAGGGGACAAAAATGAGATGACAGAGGTGTAGGTTCACTTTGTTACCCTTCAGGCACATTGGCCCCATGGCTATGATCTACTGGACTAAAATCAATACAGTCTGTAGTTTAGGAGTATGCTTAGTTGTTTCGCACAGAATTTATTACGTTTTCACAGTTGTTACTTAATTAAAAGAGAAAACTAGAGGGCAAAAATCATGGGACAATAAAGAATTTGGCAAGCCACTGAGGTGTGGATTAATAGTTACACATTTCCAGTTTTATCTGTGCATGTTAAGGTCAATATCAGTCTGCATATGGTACAAAGCCATTAAAAGAGCCTCAAACACGAACATTATCAAGCAGGATGTGCCTGTAATTTCACCTGCCTTATTCTGTTGAGATTTTGATGCATACCCCATAAAATATTAGATCTGTACTTTCCCAATGCTATTTCCTTCATTTAATGCTACAGGCCCAATATACTGTAAGTAAATTTTACACCACATAAGAAATGCCAGCAGTCAATTTACCTGTTTCTATTTTTAACATGCTTGACAGTATTAAACTATCATGCAGCCATAATGGAGAGATATATGGTTTTAAATCAGGAAGCTAGTAAAAATTTTCTGTTTCTCTAAGACTGCAATAAGACAGGAAATTAAAACAATAAAAGGCCGGATTCTTGAACGCTTGTACAGCTATATAAAAGAAAATTTCTGCTTATCTCATGTATTCTCTTCAACACACTTGAAGACTGAAAGGAAACAGAATAATTTCAGTACTTGGCTTGAAGCATTTTACCTTTACCCATTTTGAAACACGACTGTGAGGCCTCTTGGACAAATACTGGTCAACTGGGGCTTCATATGCAGAACAATGCTAGTGTGCAAGTCAGATTGTTTACTCATTCTATACTAACAAGCTCAAATACTGCTAATGCCAGATTAGGTCTGCATTTAGATTTTGGGGTATAAGGTGTCAGAGCAGAAAAAACCAGATGGTTACATTTAGGGACTCTGCAAGTGTCTCTTGCTTTAGGAAATCAGGCAAAGGCTGATGGCACAGGATGAAACAATGACTTTAAAATGCATATTTCATGCAATAAATAAACCATATCGTCCCCTGCACATTAGGAAGGAGGTTGCTTGTTTCAGAAGTTCCTTCAGACTAAAATGTTCTAAGTGTTCAATTTGAAGGTTGAGGTTGCTTCTGAAGGCTCCTTGAGCTGCCAAGTGATGGCCTAAAACTTTAAGTTAGATTACATGACAGAAGAACCTAAAGATTGCATTGGACTTGCCCAGTGTGAAGTTCCCAGAAACTGTATGGATAACTGAAAACATAATGCAGCTTGGGGAGCAGTATTAATAGAGAGCAGCTCCTACTGGTCCTGCCAGCCACACTGAGTCCTCAGAGGAAGGAACCCCACAGGACCAAGGCTCTTGATGTCCCAAACAAGCAAATATTGGGTCTGTATAAATCTGCATGGACCTAACACATCTGTATCTTTATACCTCTTTCTTGCAATAGATGTCAGATCTAAAGAAATGCCTCATAAAAAAGGAAATACCTGTATGTGTCTATATCAGTATAGCACGAGCCAACCACCCTAAGGACCTTCAGACTCTATAACACTGAGGGGAAGAAATATTTTTGCTTGCAGTCAAATAACATTATAAACAAAAAATAATTGAGACCCCCTGTTAATCAGATTTCTTTTGCACAAATAACAAAATGGTGTCAGAATGTCAGTTTAACTCAGATTCAGGACTAGTTTCTACATCAAAATAGTGAACTCCTGAGGGGGAACATCTAGAGCAGGGGAACTCTCTTGTTTTAACTTAGACAGTGAGGGAAGTGAAAATCATGTTCATCCCAGCAAAAAGAAAGAAACCAAAACATTTCAAGAAGTTATGAATGTGTGACGTTGGCTGAAGCTTGGAGCAGAGCATCCATGGCTGGCTGTTTAGAGACTGACTTCAGTTGAAGCTATGATCTTATTCCTGAGGTGAATTCAGAGGTATTCCACAAAGGCATCTGATTTTTGGTGCTTTAATTAAACAAATGGATGAGAGACATTTCAAAGAAAATTGAGTAGAGCAGTCTGTCCTGTACTGCAGTCTGGAGACATCGTTTAATCAGCAACAGACCAAAGGCACCATGAAAAGGGGATCTGGGTTTTGTTCTTAAGGAACATATAAAAGATGTACTAATTCACCAGTTGTCAAAGAAGAGCTGGCAGATGCCCTTATTCAGAAAGGGAATAGTCAGTGTAGGAAAATATCAACTTTTTTTGGTTGGAGATATTTCAACAACAAAGAAATGCCATACATCAAAGAAAACCAAGAGGAAAGCTAACTTCTGAGGATGCTGCCAGCACTATAGCATCTCCTAAAAAGTATCAACTAGTCTAAGCCCATGGACTCATGGTGGGCCTCTCAGAGCTGGCCACTTTCTGGTTTATCTTCAATAAAAAATGAATCCAGCCTGCATCTTGTGATACTGATCTGAAGGAAAAACTCAAGCATAAAATTAATTTCTCACTGCAAATATGTTTCTCATGCTAGAAATTCTTTCTTTTCATGCTATACTAACTTATGCTATGTGTCTTGTTTTTGCTTCTGTTCTGCAAGCATAATGGTTATCTGTTGCCCTAAAAAGTACCCAAAAAGATATTAATTGCTATTGCTACTTTCAGTACTCAATACTACTGCTACTTTCATCATCATCATCATCATTATTATTAATATTAATGCCTGTATTAATCCGTGCCAAAAATAGAACACCATAAAGGGAAAAAAGATGCATTTTGGGATAGCAGCCAACTACTACACCACAAACAAGAAAAGAAATGTTATGAAAAATGCTGGATATTAGAAATAATTTATTCAGAGTTTCAGATTCAAACTAGCCAGGCTGCCAAAGGCTACTGAAAGAATGATTGGGTTAGAAAAATGTCACTGAGCAATATTTATGTCTCTAAACTTGGAACCGAGCATGAGACAGTCTTAAGATTACTTCCTCTTGTTTTAAGGCAAATTACATTTTCTGAATTTCTGCATCAAAAATGTGGGGAATTTAAAAGCATAACACAGAGAGAAGTCATATCTTTCATTTGGTGGCTGCTGATTTGGAATGATCAAAAACCACCCCAAACATGAGCAAAGGTATGCAGTTATATTTTAAGATTACAGATACTATTGCTTGATGTTCATGGTCAGAAAAAACCTTTAGATCCTTTAGTCTGACCTCCCACATGTTGCAGGTTATCCTACTTCAACCAGTACACTGACCCTTGTACTAAGCCTATTAATTCATGTTGCTACAGCTCTTTCCAGAAACATCTACAGTCTTGAAGATGAGAAAAGCTGAAGACCTTTCCCTCTTTCTGTGGTGATTTCATTGGCCTTACTCTTAAAAATGCATGCCTTAATTTTAATTTGAATGTCTCTGACTTCTGTTTCCAGTCCTTGGTTTACAGTAACCGTCTCTCCCTTCAATAATGAAATACCCGTAACTGCTCCATGAAAAAGAGTTTATGCTGCAAATTAAACCACTTTCTGTCTCCTTCATCCTCTTCCTTTTCCTGTTTTTTTTTGTTTGTTTGTTTGTTTTTTTGTTTTGTTTTGTTGGTTTTTTGTTTTTGTTTTTGTTTTTTTTTCTCCTGTTAATATTGAGATGAACAAACTGCAGGAACAAATTTCTCTGTTTTTATATCTCTTGGATGTTTTCCCCTGCAGCTGATTTCTAATTTGTCTACATCACATATAAAGATAAGACCAGAGCTAGACACAGACCCTCCACTGCCACTCACCCCAAGAGCCACAGAGGACCCATGACTCTACCAGCACTGGAACTAAAGAAAATTTGATGTTTCTTTAGAGGAAGTAACTGAAATGAATTCATGACTCTTCTGAAAAGTCTTTAACTTCTTCACAGGGGCAATTGAACCCTGTGTATTTAGGAGTATTTCAGTATCAAAACAAGAAAGCTTTTAATAGTAATGAAATAGGCTGTCACAGGACACAGAAAAAGAGAGGATTCAACACACTGGGAGAAATAGGAAATTTACAATACAAGAATAGGATCTATTTTATTAAAGCCATCAATCATGACATTCAATGGCACAGGTTACCAGTAAGAAATACGCCCTAAGGGCTATTTGAAAAGACAAAGGTGTTTACTATGATTTCAAAGTCAGCCACTAATATAGCAGGTGGATATCTATATATGGGGTATTCCTCGTGATTTGGGTCTAGATCACTTTGGCATTGCAAGATAAAACTGCAGGAGAAAAGCTGGAGTATTTTAAAACAAAGAAAAATGCTTGCAAGAAATAACAATAGTCTTAAACATTATTTCCTGTATGAAAACTGAACTTGCACTTTACTGCAAAAATATCTCTAAAAATTCTAATTTACATTTAATCATACAGTTTAATAATTTTCACCTAATTGCCTAAAGTTTATAGGCACTGGTATCCCTAAATGGTGAAGTGGCTTGGCTTATGACGCAAAAGAAACTCTGAATTATGCTATGGTAGATTCACATTTATTGTTATTACTGAAAAAGCATTTTCTTAAATCTTTGAAATTTAGGAAAATAAGAAATTGTAATTTGATGAGAAAAAAAATATTAGATGTTCTGAGGTTCCTCATCCCTAATTTGTTTGTTTGTTTGTTTTTCTCTCTAGCAGATATTTGAACAAATTTAAAATGAGAATAAAAATATTTAAAGTCTTACTTTTGGTTGTACACATATGGGAAGGACAATAGAAAGTGATCTCCTTTTTATTATTAACAATTCTTCTGGTTTTGCCCATGTTCAATAACAGAGACAGGTCTGATGCCACAGATGAAAAACATGTGATGTTATAGAATATTGAGTCTTAAACTGTAAGCAATTACACCATTAATAAATACCAGGAGATACCTGTGCACAAGGGACAGTTAACACTTTTCAACAGTTAATAATGCCATATTAACTGGCATTTCACTGCTTCTGAAGGCTTAATTGTCTGACATTAACATTCTTCTTGCACTCAAGGGATGTTCTTTACACCACTCCTTTAGCAAAGGCAAATGTTATTGCAGCTAGGTTTCTTGCCCCTCCCTCTCTCCAAAGCACTCTGTTGGTGACTAAATAGCTGCTGTACTGACAGAGGAAAATAGGTATTGCTGATGAGCAAGACAAAACAATGAAAAAATTATTCTGATGAATACAAGATATATGTTGAAATTTCCAAACCCCTTTTGGCACACCACAGAAGACAGGACACATTTTGCTGGACAGGATTATATTATTCCTTCTAATTAATATGATTTTTCAAATGAAGCATTATTTCATTTTCACATTTATTTTCCTGTAGATATAAGTCCCTCAAAAATGGAAGGTATAGCAGTCAGTGTCCACAGAGCAAACCATTCATTATCCAACATGATAATGAGTTTTCTCTCAAATTCTCTCAGTTTACTGTAACAATAGCCTTTCTCTGCTTTTCCTAGGTCATGCCCTAAGCTATGGCACATTTCTATAATGATGGGTATGGTACATCACTCACACCTGTGTAACTAAGACCTTTTTCATAACCAAGCTCTTCTAAGATAAACAGGTGCTCTGATGTCTTCCTGCATCTGAAAGACTGCTGACCTGCCCAACTAAAATGCCACTTCTCTGAGCTAATTCCTATGGCAAAATAGGACATGTAAAATTCATGATACTCCAGCCTTTTTTGTATAGCTATGCAAGCTTGTCTTGCTTGTAAGCACTGTGGTTAAAATTTTTATCACTCAAGGCCTCAAGATGCTTCCCTCCATCCTCCTGAAGTTTCAGTGCAAAATGAATCATTTTTTGCTCCAACCTCCATAAATAGGTTCAATCCTTTGTGACTGCCATATTAATTTTTACATTCCAAACTAGATACAACACAAAATACTCTTAGCTGCAAATAATTGTCTGCATTTTAAAGACAAGCATTTTGACAGGTCCTTTCTCCAAGAAATATGAACTGTCATTCCCTTAGAAAAGGGTTATAAGAGAGACAGATGTTTTAGGACTTTTTGAGCCTGTTTCTCAACAAGGAATTTTTGTTTGTTTGTTTCCAGTGCTGGTATGCCTAAGAGAGGAAGTAGCAAATTTCATTTCCAGATGTTGTATTTAAAAGTCTCAAGAAGAAAAGAGTAAATATGGCTTCCTTGCTTTGCATAATTAAAAATGCCACAAGCTTTATTTTTAAAGAAATTTAAGTTTGTGTATAAAGAGTGTTTTTATTTGGTAACATTTATTCCAAGGTCATATATTCCTTCAAAACTTCATTTGGAAGATGCTTTTCTTGGAATAAAACATTCCTTTACAGGCTATTTCATAAAAAGATACAGAGTATCAGTGAAATGTGTACCAGGCTTCTTCTGAAGAGAAGGATTTCACATATTGTGGTGCTGCAGCTGGCATTAGATTTTGAAAACAATTGTTTAACCAGGGCTCTCTGGAACAGATTCATTACAGACACCAGATCAGCTGCTGTCGAGGGCTTTACAGGTAGAAGAGAGGACCTGAGAAGTGGTGGAACTTCTTTTACCTCACAGTAATATGATTGACTTTTTCCTTGAAGAATGAACATCTAACAGGTGATAAAAATCTATAAAAAGCCCAATAGAGCTCTTTATTGGATATTTAGGCTACCTTAAAAATGTTAGAAGCTCTAGAAAGCTGAAGTATCTGGTAAAGTATACACACATTTAAAATAAAGCCTTGTACTTGTTCCATCGTTTATTAGTTGGTCAAAAAACCTACTTGGATTTTATGTGCCAAAGGTCAATCAGAATAATGCTGTCATCCTGATCATAGACTGGAATCAGTTGAAGTACACATCTTCCAGGCTGGCTAAAAAATTCCTGCTGAGGTGCTGTCTTAGAAGATCATTCAGCAGCCTGTGCCTTTGAAACCACCATTTGAAACCCATCTGTAAAACCAGCATATTTATGAAGTTGCATTCTGGATCAGGCAACTGCTAAATTTACTGTGTTTGGAAATTCTAATTCTACATACCTACAGAAAATGAGTAAGATCAAATTTCACAGCTAATCTGCTGCTGTGCTTCACCACTTGTGATTTGCACATAAACATCTTTGCAGAAAAATACCTCAGTGGTGTTTTCACAACAGTAGGTTTTAGCCACAGCATGCTACACTTCAACAGAAATCAAATTGCTGCACTGTTAGAGAAGGACTTTTAAAAATGTGTTGATGAGTCTTGCAAAATGCTTGGGATTTTTCCCAATAGGATTTTTACCATAATCACAGAAATATGGTCCTTGGTTTTCAAGGAAAAAATTGCTTAACAAACTCGTAGATTCAACTGCATGAAAGCAGAGGTATTATGCTGTTAGCACTTATTCTCATCAACTGATTTGCTTCTCCCTGTACTCTTTTCTCCCAACATAAGGCAGCATTGTAGCTCTTACACTGCATAATCCTGAAAAAAAATACTGTATTTATAAAACAAGGGAGTTACAGTGACAGAGGAAAGGAACGCCACTAAGTCAAACTCTTTTTATTTAACTTGTTAGACATTTGCTTTTGTCCCCCACTTCCTATACTTCTTGTCTTTCACTTCTCCATTAATACTATGAAGCAGAACTCTATGTGTCTGCGAGGGTATAAATTTCAGACTCCCTTCAAAATCCCTTTAGGCTGGTTGCAAAACTGAAGGCAAATTTTTTTTGCGCAAAAGAAAATACCTGTGTCTGATCTTCTGAACTTGCAAACTCCAAACAGGCCACAGAGGGAGAAAACTGGCCATGCCTGGCTGCCCTCAGGTACCTGGGGCACCACCTGGGCTATTCACAATTCTTACAGAGGTCCTTACTTCTCATCATTTTCACCAACATGCACTGCTTGCTTTCATTTGCTTTCAGATTTAAATTTCTTAAAGGCCTCCCTAATGAATGTTTTGAATTGTCAGGGAATTAATGCTACAGATACTGGAACATGAAAATTAAAGTTGAAAGCACCCAAACCACTGAAGCTAAAAGATTCATGACTCTCACAGCTCCACTCATTTTCCATTCCTCACTTACAGGGGATAAATTAAATAATACCATTGAACAAATATGATTCATCTTCAGCTGTCTAAGAATCAGATATCCAGTCTGAACTACTCATTTGGTCTCCCTCGGCAGTTAATACAGTGACTAGCAATGTAGAAATGACTTTAGAGAGGGTAAAAGAGAAGTAGAATCATAAGAAAAAAGAGGAAAAAATACTGTCTTAGACTGATGCAGAAAAACATGACACTAGCATTTAGAACATACTGTCTCATAAGACTGCCTGCAGGCCACTTGCAAACTTTCCACCTACAGCCTTGTCACTCCTTCCCATGCATTTCCCTCCACCCCAAACATTTTGGCATAATTCTTAATTAGATTTCATGCTGGGACAGTTAACTTCCTAGCCAAACTAGATTTGCCAAAGTATCTATCAACTTCCTAGCCAAATTAAATTTTGCTAAAGTATCCATCAAGCTTCATTCTAAACTTTGTTTTGCAATACTATATGGGAAGTGAAAAAGTTTATGAAGTTTTTCTTGTATTGTTCTAAGAATATCATTTTGATTCCTTAATTGACTAAAGACACAACACTGATTAAGTGACATAGAAACTAGGATCTTTTAATTTGTTCTTTTCAGGCATTTATTGAAATGTCAAATCTGCACATTGTATAGCAGTGCAACCAGAATCAGAATTTAAGGCTAAATCTGTATGGACTATCTTCCAAAAAGTTTAACCAAAAAACCTATAAGGCAAAAAAGTATTGCTTTCAATAGAAGTGCTATTTTCCAGAGAGCACTAGGAACATTCAATAAAGCAGACATATGGATGCACTTTATTCTATCAAAAAATAATGTTAAAAATCGTCTCTAGAGACTTGAGAATCCATTAGAAGCTGTTTTGGTGGGGTGAAGAGTGAGGTATTAAAAGAAATAAAATATGTATGAGTTCTAGTAAGTCATCTCTCCAGTTCCTTAACTTCTAACCTCTTCAAATCTTAAACCCAGTTTTTTTTTCTAGAGAAGTTTCTGGCAGAAAGAATTACTTTCAAATAAAGGTGTTCTGCACTGCTACCATTAGCTGGTAACATTTTCTAAAAGTGTTTCTGTCGTGACCCATGTATGACTCAAACATAGTTCCTTTATTGCAAAACTATTTTCAGAGCTGTGTGTGGCTGTGGGGCCTCAGCATGAGGAGGACACTGACCTGCTGAAAGGAGCCCAGAGGAGGGTCATGGGGATGATCCAAGGGCTGGGCTTTGAAAACAGGCTCAGAGAGTTTGGGCTGTCCAGCCTGGAGGAGAGAAGGCTCAGGGAAGAGGGTGGATGGAGATTAGAGATAAGGAAGACATTCTTTCCTGTGAGAGTGGTGAGACTGGGAGACACTGGGAACAGGCTGCCAGAGAAGTTGTGGACTCCTCATCCCCAGGAAGTGGTCAAGGCCAGGTTGGATGGAGCTTTGAGCAAACTGGTGTAGTGAAAAGTGTCCCTACCCATCACAGGGGGATTGTACTGGGATGATCTTTAACTTCCCTGCCAACCCAAACCACTCTATGGTTCTATGACTATTGCAGTGTGCTCCTGGCAGGAGTATGGTGAGTTAGATGACCCAGTTTAAGTTAAAAGGAACAACTTCAGTTCATGCTCTGCTGCAATAGGAAGACTTATTCAGATTACTTTACATATCAGCACACAGAAAACCTGTTGAAGATTTACTAAAATCCTTGCCTGATTTGTTGCTTTCTACTTTCTGAACAGTCAAATAACCACAATAGCTATATCCTTTATATTAGCCTTTTTATTTATATCCTTTATATTTTATGGGTGCACAGCATGACCTGTCCAATGCTTAACTACATTCTAATCCTTTCTTTCAGCAAGTACTTAACACAGGAAGCATTTTCAGCTGAACACCTTACAAAAAACAAAAAAATTAAACTGTCAAAAAATGAGTGACTACTTGCAAAGAATCTCCAAAGCCAGACAGAAATATGTGAGACTATGCATTAATGCATAGAACAGAGAGTCCTGTGAATGGAACTGGAACATACCAATTCCACTTCTGACTGATTCATGCTAACACCACTTGACCCTTCTCCTGGACCAGGAGAACACACCAGCTCCTCACATTTCAAAGGACTATGTTAAACCATGTACAGGTCCTTGTTCTCTTAGCAACTGCATCTGATGTGCTTTGCAATCAATGCAAGCCCAATGCAAGAAAAAGATGTAACATACCTCAGTCTGTTGCACATTAGGTCCAAAAACCACTAAATAAGACTCCTGGCTTCATGGTTTGAAAATTCCTCAGGCATGTATATTTCTTTATGACTAGTGTGGCTATGGCTGAGCAGAAAACCCCAAGATTCTGACCAAACTACATCTAAATTTAGAAATTAGAGGAGAATAAAAACCCTTCCTCGGGTGTGCTTAATCCATGCCTTCATCTTTCATCTTTTAGAGATTAAAATTATGACCATTTGAAGTTGCTCTTCCTTTTCACACTTCCTTCTTACACATCCATCTTATACAATTTGGTTTCTCAACTCTCTTGGGATCAGGGGCCTAAAATGTGAACATTACTGTTCTCAACCTGCAACTACTCAAAGCCTTTAATGAATATGAAAATAAAAATACCTAATGAAGCTTGGTGTTGCAAAAGGATGACAGACCTACTGAGACTTTTCAGTAACTTCTTATGTTATATCTATAAGACCTTCTATTTCAATCACCTGTTTATGAGTGACTTTCCTTTCTTGCTTTGTCCCCAACATATTACCAACAGGCTAGTTTTATTACAGGGTTGCATTTACACAAGTAATTCCTCCCAATACAAAGCAACAGACATTCCTCACCATCATCCTGTCATTAAGAAGCAGCAGCAAGCTTTCTGCTTGCCCAGTTTTCTACCACTGATCTTTTCCTGGAAGGAAGGTCCTCTTAATAGGATTCCTCACTCCTCCCAGAAGATATTCTGCTGACAATATTATATTTTCTAAGGTTTTTGAAGAGCTAGAAAAGTGTCATTTGAATTCCAGCACAAAGACCCATGAACTCACACAGTTTGTACCCAGCTTTATCAAAAATAATTGACTAAAATTAATAAATACTAATATTTATAAAAATAAATGACAAAAATAATTGACACTAACGACAACCAAACTGCATGGATGCTGCATAAGTAGGTAGTAGGAATTGGAAAATATGGGTAATGTAGATTTCAAAAAGAAAAACTCAATGTAGGCACCATGGGCTATTCTCAAATTGGTAACATAACTGGGCAGTACAGGATGATGCCTGCAAGAAGTGGCTTCTCCCAGACATTTTCACAAGAAATCAGGTGAGGATTGGCTCTTACCATTTTTTTTTTCAAATTTAAGAAACTTTCTGTGAATAGTTTTGGTAGCAGTACATTGTGCAGAAGCAGATAACTTTCAAGATGAGACTTTTAATCATGATTTTTAACACTCAATGACCTGCCAAGTAGTTATAAGACTGTAATTTTTTCTTCTGTATTAGAGAGTTTTAATTACAATGCTGAAACATACAAGAAAATTTATCTAGGCATTTTTAAATAATTTAAAATACATTTTGTAACTAAAAATCAAGCAAAATTACCTATTTGCAAAGATGTTAAAATAAAAAAAATACATTCATCTTGTGCATGAATTAAAGTGTACCTCGAGGGCACATGTAGAATTAAAGATCAGATGGTATTAAAATGCAATTAAGAAACCATAATTATATGTTGAACAGAGACAAAAAGACAAGGGATAACTTCCTATCTCAGCTGTGGAATAGCTGTTAGGGTAAATGAACTGAATACAGACTCCCCCACACAACTCATGGAAACTGCAGTCTTTTGTAGAGCTGTGTAATTGCTGAAGATCTCAGCAGCTGCCCACAGAAGCTAAAAGCTGGTGCTGGCTAAGCAGGTCATTCATGGTTCTGGATGGCAGTCCTTGAGCTCTCCTAAGGAGATGGTTTCAGGTTTACCTCCATCTGAGTCAAAAGGCTTCCAAGGACACTATAAGGATGGATGCTAAAGACTCTTTATTAGGGCTAATAAACTGGAATTGGTTTGGATGCTGCAAAGACAAACTCGTTGCTGCCCTTCTTCCAGCCACTGCCACGTCCACAGGTCTTGCTGCAGGGCATTGACTGCCCCAGGTGCCCTGTGTGGGCACAAAGTCAATGAGAAAAGGAAAATTTGGGCAAGAAAAGGTCTGACCCAGAGGAACAGGTCTTTGCTGTCCTCCTAGAAACTCTACTGGGATCTACACTGGGAACAACCACATTTAAATGGTAAAGGAACAGTTATTCCACATACCAGTTTTAGATGTTCCATTGCAAAATGCTGTGTTTAGTCTATTTTACTGTTTTTCTGTTTGCTGTTGAGTTTTGGTTTTACCTCTTCGTTTTTGTGGGGTGTTGTCTTTGTGGTTTGGTTTTTTTCAGTTTTTGCTCACAGCCTTGGTTTCAGGAATCATAAGAACAGCAAAATCTAGAAGCTATTTTATCTCAGCTACTTAGAAATTGCAAGAAACAGTTTGGAGAGGCATACTTTCCCTGGAAAAAAGAATATACTCAGAAATGTTCAAACACCAGTAGAATTATAATTCTAGTTGCAATGGGTTCACCCAAACTGAGACGTCTGTGCATTTATGTAAGTGAATAAACTCTTATGATTCTTTATAAGAATATTTATATTTTTGCATGTTACACGTATTCTTAATCTACTTGCTTGCCTAAGAATCTGGTAATTTCTTCTTTACTCATAAATTCTTTTAGAAAACTGTGATTTCTCTCACCAGGACAGAAGTTTGAGCTAAGACCTGGAATAGTGTGGGCACTGTGTATAATGGCAGTTTATTTTCTCTCAATTTTTAAATAAAATTTTGACCTAATTGTCTAATGTCCAATGTGAAATAATTATTTCTACTTAAACAAGTCTGCTAACACAAATGATAAATTTGATTTGACAACTGGATATTCTCATGGCATGTTGGTGACTCATGTGTCCTCTAACCCAAGTCGCAGGCCAACATTTTATCACTGTTCTTTAGAGAGAAAAAAAATTTGCACACAGCAAATGTTCAGGTCTTAGCTATACACACATTGTTCAGAGCTAAGTTTTATCAACTTTTTATCTTCTAAATTTCCATTTGAATAAACTATGTCTAGTGTAAAAACCAGTCACTTTTGTTCAGTGCAGAAGAATGAGTCTTTGCAAAGTACTTTTTCAAAACATAGTAAAAATTAATACAGTTTTAACCCACCAGACAACCAATCATGTCTTTCAGTGTGGGTCAGGAAGTTACATGGTCTGTGCTATAAATACCAAAATATTTACCCTGACAGGTCCCAAAACACCTGAGAAAGATTGCTTGGGGTTTTTTTTCTGTACAGCCTCATAACACTCACTAGCAAAATATGAGGCTTCATGGGTGGCTCATTGTAAACTACATTTACAAGGATCTGTGCAGGCTGAAATAAATGCCAGCTAATGAAGAGATATTTTCCCGTGTTCTGTTACAAATGACACCATAATTACAATGATTTCTGAGAAAACCAGTAAATGATCACAAAATACAAATGCTTCTAGAAAGAATTCATTTATTTTCCTTCTTTTTATTCATGTTATATGGAAAATATATAGAAGCTTCAACAAGCACTCTAAAGAGTGGGGTTTTTTTCTTATGGTGCATACCTTATCAAAGCTTATTAATGGGAAAAATAGTAATTAAAAAACTAAAATAATTCTTTCCAGATATAAAAATATGAGGCTGCTTTTGGAGTTCAAGTTCATTTAGTCCAAGTGGCTGTAGCTAATCTAGATGTTTGAAAGGAAAATGAAATAAAGACAGCATTAGATATTACCTGGTTGGATGTGTGCCTAAATTTCATAGCTGCATATTAATTCATAATTGCATACTTCACATATGAAGTATGACAGACTGCAATTCCTTTTGGAAATACAAAAATATTCAGTGGGAGAATTCTTAAAAAAACAGCTTGCAATTTTTAAAAAATATAATTTAAAATTTACATTATTCAATTACTAAAGCATCTGAAATTTTTAGCTTCATCTTTAGTGCTGCCCTTGATTCTTTCTGGGTTTCCTTACTGTTTGGTTCATTCCACCAATAAATGAAAGTATCTATTTGAACACCTCTGTGATGATAGCATGCATATTTTTGTTATGATAAACTTAGCATTAAAAAATTCAGGGGCAATTTCTGCTTACGAAAGTACACTCATTCACATGGCAAACTGGCAATCAAAAAAGCACAGTGGCAGCATCTAAAACTGATGTGCTACTTTATTAGTCCACTCATTCAGATTAAACAATGAGCAAAAATCATCAAGAAGCAATAAGGAATTAATTCTGAAAAAGTTTGGTTTTGGTGAGGTGATTCCTACTCTCTCACTGTTCGAAGTCTCAGTGCTTGTTTGAAGGTGGTAGAGCAACTCATTGTCTCTTTACAGACCACATATAGATTGTTCTAAATGAAAAGTTCTATATACTTATAAGATCTTACTATCAAGCATATTCTAGACTGAACAGACTAAAATTATGCTACTTTTTTTTTTTTTTTTTCTAGTGCTTGGTGCATTGGAAGTGTCTGGGTTTCCTTTTTTTCTTTTTAATGTTTTTTTCTTTTTTTTAGCTATAGCATGAGCACTATTTCATAGAATTTAGTGTCCTCTATCATTTACTTTGAGGGTAGACTATATGCCTGAAAGATGAAACAGATCTCACACAGGGAGCAGACTAAGTAATGAAAAGGATAGAAGGAAGAAACACATTTGGAGCTGTCTTTTGCTCTGTGAAAAAGTAATTTGCACATATGCATACTCTATTTCCATTTATTTTAATAACCTTCAGACTTTCAGCTGAGATTGAAATGCTTCTGTGAGCTGACACAAGGCATGTCCTTTATGGTTCATGCTGTCTGGTCATGTAGGAAGAGGGCTGGAAATGTTCAGCACTGAAGGAACTAAGCAACACAGAGATTTTTCCCATTTCCCAGACAGATCCACAGTACTGAGATAGGCTGATGGCAATGCTGAGAAGAGCTGGATTGCACAAAACAAAAGGTGGTTGCAATAGATCTGCTGCATGTGAAATTCCACAAAATAAGGAATAGGAAATCCCTACCTCAAAACCAGCCTGTACTCTACACCATGCAGGAACCTCACCCAGGCACGGTGGCACCTGGTGCAACGTTAGCAGGTGGGAGCATGAGCCAGGTCCTTCAGAAGTCAGAGGGAAATGAGTACTATCCTTCAAACACTGCTGGAGGGAATGAATGGTGATTGCCTCCCCAGTGGTTCTTCTCTGCCTTTCAGCTTTTAAGGAATATGCTCAGAAATGTGTGAGGACACCTGCATTCAAAACCTTCTTCTGCAGGAGGTGATTCAAACCCATCAAGGCTCAGCCCAACAAGCACGGTTTGCCAAGCACGAGTCTAAGGTATTCCAGGGCCCCTACAGGCAACTTTAAATCATTCCTAATTTCCACTTTGCAGAAATATTTGCTGGGAAAAAGACAGATGCAGTGCAAGTCTTAGTTTCAGGGCATTTCAGGGCATTTATCTGTGATGATAGTTCTGACTTCCAGTCCTTGTTGTACCTTTTTGCTCACCACTTCCTGAAACCAGAACTAGTGTTCCTTGGTGATATGGCTAATTAACTGTGACAACCAAATTTTTCTTCTGTTTTTTAAATGTTAATGTTCATTAACATTCTTTTTCTTTTTTAGTTGATGGATCTTAATTGTCTAGGCCAAGTGGAACAGCCCTTATGAGAGAACTTAGACTACCTCCTTCATCACAGAAAATGCTGATGGCCTAATTATTCTCCTACACAGAAAACAGAGACATTTCTTTAAGAGGTAGTTACACAGACTTCCCTTACACTAAATGGGGAGGAATGAGCATTTTTAGACATGATTCATCTCACCCTAAAGCAGCTGCTTTAGTATATGCCACACCAACCAGACTCTACAAATGCCTGCAGAGATCTAAAATTAGGTGAACATAATTACACCATAATTACCATAAACTGCTGCTACACACAACAAAAGAAATGGGAACTTCCTCAGGGAAATCAGTAAGATGAATTTCCATCTGGAATTGCCTTCCTCTGTTTCCACTGACATAGTAGGGAGCTGATGCACATCAGAAACAACTGTGTGTAGGTGTGATCAAACAAGCTACGAGTCTCCAGGGGCAGGAACCTCAGAAGTCATTTTCTGGGCAGGCCTGTTGAGTAGGCAATAGATGGGTGTTCAGTGTTTCCCTCCTTTGCCAGGGTAGTTCCTAGTATTATTTCCTGCTATAATACAAAGCCCATAGGGCATCTTACAATGCAAGTTAAAACCAAAATATCCACTGATTCTATTGCTGAGGAACTTAGCATGAAGAGTAATGAAGTCTTCAAAATACTCATGGCTATTGCTGCATTTAAAGTACATTGTACTGAGCTACTAAACAATAAAAAAAATCAGGTCATTTCTAAGGGGATCATTAGGACAGAAAGATTAATTATTTGGAGAATAAGAAAGACTGTAACTAAGATTATCCAATAGAACAGATTTATTTTTATGAATGGAGGATGCAAAATTATATCTACTGAAAGTGCTCACAGATTGATAGTCTTGGTTTGGAGACAGCAGTGAGCCACTGACTGATTTGAGCTTATCATAGTCAGAAGGAAATTCAAGTTGGCTACTACACAAACTGTTAGTTGTCTCTGTATCTTGTTCATAATAGTAACAGATGTTTCAGAAACAGGTGCAAGAAGACCACAGCATACCTATGTGCAGTAACACTTGATCAATATCTATTTCTAACAGTAGAGATTAGGACAAGCCTTGATGTGGTCATCTTCACAGTCTTTACAACAAAATGAAATTAATTATGATCAAAATTCTGAGGATCAATATGTTATTTTTCATATTATTTGGTCAACTCCAATGTACATTTATTATTATTTGTCTTTCAAAAATAAAAAAAAAAAGAAAAGAAAAGAAAAGAAAAGAAAAGAAAAGAAAAGAAAAGAAAAGAAAAGAAAAGAAAAGAAAAGAAAAGAAAAGAAAAGAAAAGAAAAGAAAAGAAAAGCAATCTCAGTCTTATTGACACATTTTTCCCATGTGAAATGCTTCCTAAAAGTCCCTGATCATTTACTTTGCTTTTCTGTGAAACCCCTCCTGTTTGACTACTCTTTCTTAGTGGGAGATCATCAGCACTGAGTCAATTTTCTTCAGACTGTTAATCATTCTCTTCCTTGCTTAATCTAATTTTGTTTAGTTCTACCAATTGCAGGTGATGCAAAGGTCTTAATTTGCTATGAACAATTTCATCTTGGGGTGGATATTGGGGAAGCTAACTTAAAACTATGTAAAGTACATTAAGCACATAATATTTCAAAAGTGGACGTAGTAAAAGATACCATAGCTCATTCTTTGCTTAAAAATGGTATTATTTTAGTTTTTATTTTCCTAAGCATACCTTTTTTACATGCTTATTATTAACAACTCTTTTTGTCTTTGTGAAGAGGCACAATAACTTTTTCTATTATCAAATTACCTATTCTAAATATATTTCTGATAATGTGATTGTGACAATGTAACTATCAATTTGTTTTACAATTTCTTTTATTTTTAAAGAAATGAGAGGATTTTAATAAAATATTTCAGAGGGATAAAAAAAGTGGACTGGTTTTCTGTAATTTAGTTAAGTTTTTTTTTCAATAAAATTAGAAACTCATTACTATAGAAAAATGAGTGAAATATTTTCTTGCTCCATTTCTTAATTAGCAAGGACATGAAGTATTGCTTATCGTAGTCACATAGTATTCTGTCTTGCTCAATAATTTTTTTTCATCAGACTTATTTGGTATAAATTGTCTGAGAATGGTCATAAAAACTTTTAATAATACACTTTGGAGGATGTGAACCTTTGTGACACAGAAATAAAGACAATCCAAAATATATCTTTTTAAGAGAGGAGACCTTGGCTATCCCTGTAGTTCTGTTCAGCTCCATTATTTTGACATTTTTGTTTCCACATATATTTGTATTGGGGGTTTTATATGCACTCAGAAACACAGAAGAGAAAAAGCAAAGCTGTCATATCTGATATTAAAGAATACTGCAAAATCTAAAAGGTGTAACTATACAACAAACTCCCTGGATACCACATGATTAAATTTTTGTCCATGAGAATAACTGGCTTTAGCCTGAGGTTCTCTGGACTGGACCTGCTTTTTCAGGATAATTGCAGGTAAATTTTGCCCTTTCTTAGTGCTTTGGCAAATTGGCTGGTAAAAACCTGCACAGCCTCTTGAGCTGGTGCTGGTAGCAAGGGTTCTCAGGTAACATCTGCCAACAAAGGGGATCCATAATCCCCTAGATATCCTCTCTGACCTTTGCTGAAGCCTGCCAACTCTTCCAGCTGAAAGCTTGACAGGTGTGCAGCAGTCTAACCAGCCCCTGCTGCTTCTTTTTCCAAGCAGAATTATACATTTATTTTCATATTTAAAGATGTCAGGAATAAAAACAGCAAAACTGTTTCCTTTACTGTTCAGAGCCAACCATTTTGCTTACACCACATATGATTTATTCTGCACCATACAATTATTATATGTGAATATGATATTTTAGTCTTAAATTTTGGTTTAAACATAGCAGTGCTGCCTTAGAGATGTTGAAAAATATTAAATAAAACTTAATGTGCCTAAGAAATTGATTTTATTTTTATCCATTTGAACAGCACCTTCAGACACCTACAGTGAAAGGTACAGCCTTCTTAATATAAATTATTTGCACTTTTGTGAATCTTGTATATAGTTTCTAAATAGGAAGTCACTTACTAATACTATAACAGATGAACATTTAGATAAAAGAAGTTCCAAGTAGCAAAAGAGAGTCCTGAAAGAAAAATAAATCCATTTTCATAAAGCTTCTATAAAGCACACCATGGAATCAGGAAAACAATTTTATTGTAAGGCTAGTACCTGAGGTCTCTGAGTTTATTTCATACTGGATGTCACCTCCTAAACTACGGAGAATTGAAGGATATGTCAAATGCAATTTGAAAGTAATGTCTTAGAAATATATAATAAAGGCTAGAATTTTACCTAAAACCTCAATGCAATACTCATTTAGGCATTCACAGAATACATGTTGTCCAGATCATACCTTGGCCTATACTTACCCCAGGAAATAAATGCAATGAAAATATTAAAAATAGCCATTCTAAGTCCTCTCCAAAAAGTGCATAAAATTTAAATTGTACAGAAATACGGCTAATGCATTAGAAATAGATGTAGATAAACACAAAACAAGCAACACTTTACTCAGACAACACTATTGTATTGACTAAGGAAAAATATCATGCTGAGGTTCAAAGGTGAAGCCATGGCTTTCTTCAGGGTTTATTTCCTGCAGAAATACTTTGACAGTCTTAATAGCTGAAAACCACAGAAACTTGGACACATTTGCATGTAGACCACGACCAAACAGCAGCTAAAAGTGATCTACTCAGTTTGCTGTGCAAAATACACTGCTGGGTAAACAAGTATCAATCTTAAGAAACACCCTATCTCCCACTCCAGAAACCAGTTACTTTAGGATGTTTGCAGTACTGCAGGAAGAGGTATTTGTTTTCAGAATCTAGCTGGATGAGTTGAACATCAAGTGCACTAAACCATCAGACATTGATTCTTTCTGAATTCATAATAATAACAACAACAACAACAACAACAATAATAATAATAATAACAATAATAATAATTCTTAAATGTTTAGGTTTTGCTTGTGATAGCTGTCTCAGAAGATTCTGTATAAACCAGAATCCCCTTGTCATTTTTTATAGATTTTCCTGACAACAGGAAAGTTCAAATGGCTGAGAGCAAAGCAAGAAACAGATTCCATAAGACAGCTTTAAATGTTAGTCAGGTACACAAGATTGCTTTTGTACTTTAAGATCTGATTGCTGACCCTTACATGAAAACAGTTTTTCACCAAAGCAGAGCATAACCAGAGAAATAAGGATTTCACCTGTGAAGATATTCTTCCAAGGTGACTGAAGACTTATTTATACAAATGCACATATTTTTACATCAATTGTCCCACATCATCAGTTAGAAAAATAACCTGTTAGATTAGTTTCACATTTTACAGAGCTGTTTGACAAGCTGCAAAGCAATAGGACTTTATTTCCCCGTGCTGTAATCAACACACCAAGTACTGGAATATTGCCCTGCTGGTTTGTGTCATGAACTGACATGTAACAGAAGTGACAAACAGGGTCTTACTCTTCTGGTTACAAAATTCATGAATTTCAATAAATGAGCTTTCATATTTTCCCATTTACTATCACTCCTAAGTTCTACATAACTGCCATGATATTTATCAATGCCAAGCCATTTCATTTGTTTTATAAGTGACTTCTCCCACAGTTGTTTTCCCATACAACTTCCAGGCATAGCTGGGAAGCACCGTCCCTCCCACCATGCCACTCCTGACAACAGTTTTGTCTCTGCTAGAAAACTTCTAATATTAACAACAATAAAAGTTATGCATGAGAAGAGTCAGAGGATTTTATTTCCCTGGCAACTAATATATCAAATGCACTGCAAGAACATGAATGAAATTGTTCCACAGAGAGACTGGTCCTTAGCAGTTAACAGCAAAGAAACCTACCCCGGGCTTCCTACACATAAGACACTACAGAATCCTCCACCCCTCTAGGCTCCTTAGGGCAAAAGAATTCTGAATTAATATAGCTCCAACCCTAAAGTGCTTGAGACCTCTTCAGTGGTTTTAAAGAGAGAAGTCATGCTAAGCTCTGGAAGAGCTTAAACTGGGGAGGTAGTCACTATTTCTGCACTATAGGTGACTTCCTCATGGGAAGTGATTCCCACCTCACTCTGGCACAGGGGAGAGCACAGCTGGAGCCCTGGAGTATGTTCTGGTTGGGCTCTCCAGCATGAGCCAGACACTCCGAGTCCAGAGAGGGACACACAAGCAATCTGAGACCTGGAGCACACAACAAGTGCATCAAGAACTGTGGCAAAGCAGAGCACATTTGACATTTTAATTCTCCACTCCTGACAGCATATAATAGCTGCTGTTTTCTGTTAGCTACTCAGAGGGAACATTTCCCTGAAATACATATGATTTTATTGATATTTTAATCATGTTTGGTTTTAACTTATGGCCAATAATGTGTCTTTCCTTTGCCATACTACCTTCTCCTTGCAGATTAGCCAGCAGAATTTTTGTGTTCCAGCACCCTGCAAGATATTGAAGCATTCATTATCATCCACAGTTCTCAGAGAATAAAGTGACTTGCTTTAGGCTGTCAAGAAGCTGTTAGAGAGTGAGGGTCAGAACACAGATCTTGGTATCTTAAGCCATAGCCAGTTTTCTTACATAAAAAAAATATTGTTTCACATTGAACCAAGACCCCATGTTAACAGGCCACCAATTTTATTTATTTATTTATTTATTTATTTATTTTTAATATAATAATGTAGTGGGCTGCTTGTAGCAAGAACCAACCAATTCACAGCAAAGAACAAGAGACTATTAAACCCCCACAGCAAAAGAACATAACCACAGAGAAATCTGTGTTTGTTCTAATGACCTGCCCTGAAGATCATTCAGGGCATCAGAGCTGACCTCCCTTGGTGGCACAGAATGAAAGAGGAAGATTTTGAAGGAAATGGGTCTGGTCTATTCAATCTGCTTGGAGCATTTATGCCAAACTTTCATACCTCACCTAAATAGATTATCCACAAAAAGATTAATTGAAATAAAGAGTTTAATGCATTTTTAAATCAGATAACTTCAGAGTCATAAGTAGAGGCACTGAATAACTAGACACAATCTAATAATCATTAAAAAACGCCTGAAGGAGATGCAACCTTCCTGCACAGATGCAAAAATACAACAAAACAAAATAAAACCCCACTCAAAACCCAAATTTGAGCATTCCAGTCCAAAGGATAAGGAACTGGACTGTTACCTGCAGCAGGACACGAAGAACTGATAAAATGTAATATCGTAGACCATAATTCATTTCTTCCAAAAGGCAGTGCTCTTGTGGTCTTCTGCTGCTGATGTCATTCAGGCCAATTATTATACTAATTGAATTGTGCTTTTTGTAAAATATCATTTACATGAGCATGAGGTACACAGAAAAATGTGGATTCTTTTCTTCTAGAATAAGAAAAAAGTTTAGTTCTGGAAATTATAATAACTTGATTTCAGTGATCCTCCAAACTCCTCTGAATAAAGACAACAGGAAGAATGGGGAGAGTGAGAAAAAAGAATCTGTAGTTACTTCAATGTAATATTCTTTCTTTTTTTTTTTTCTCTGTTCAGATTGTTTCCTTTCTGTGGCAACCAGTAAGAGCAGTAAGCACTGAAATACTCACTTTGGCCAAGGTATCCATTAAGAAATGCTGTAACATACAACATGACTGGAGACACATTAATTATAATACCTAATTTTCAAAATACCTCTCTTCTTTCTTATTCTTAAAGTGCTGCCTTTACACTGTTGTGCTACAGAAGGATGAGACTTAAAGGAAGCACAGTAGAAATAACATAATATAATATAACATAACATAACATAACATAACATAACATAATATAATATAATATAATATAATATAATATAATATAATATAATATAATATAATATAATATTATCAATAATATCATATATCATATCATATGACATCATATTCTCTTTGCTTTCTAAATTCTATCCTGAATTTTTATCTTCTCATAAGCTTCAATAAAACCAGCAAGAAACAGGAGTTTCCCATGAAAGATAAGAGGGTTCAAGATACTGGAAAGAGGAATATAAATAGTAAGATTCAAATATCAAAGAAGGTGCAAACCACCCCATTCTCTGTGTGACTGAGGATGTGAGTAAATGACCAAACAACATCAAGTCTCAGGAGTGAACAAAGTCACTTCAGAGCAGCCAAGGAAGTATCACCAGTTGCCAGGACTGGCCTGCCTTTCCAGTGAAGGATGATGAAGCACATGACTATGACCTCATGACTGAAGAGGTTAAAAATATGTGCACTGTTCAGCATCTGCTCAGCATTAATTTATTATAAAATTATAACTCATCTGCTTTCAAACATCAACTCTCATCTTCTAGTTGCCAACACCACCCTCTTCCTATCCTGTCTATCCAGAGTGAAGAGTCTTCAGGGAAGAACTGCCTCCTCTCACACACTTCTGCAAAATTTGGTGTCTGCTTAAAACCAAAGAAAAACAAAAAGTAGAATAATGCTTTTTATTTACTAATATTTTTTTCTGCCTGCATTTTTTCACACATACTCAATTGTGTTTTTATGGGGTGGCAAAAATCTTTATCTCAAAGATACCTCTCCTCTTTGCAAATATTACTCCTGGACTCACATTTTCTGGTTAGTCCATAAAAGCAAACATCTATTTTGAAGAGGACTCATCCCAATGCATCACTTGTATAGATCCAAGTGACAGCATTCAGACACAAAAAACAACTCTAATGCATTTGTATCTGCAGTTCTGGAGAGTTCTGCATTCAGGGCACATCTCTACCATAGTTCCTTGCTTAGTAAAACGCTTTGAGCTACAGTATATGAAAAGCACTACATAATCCGTAACAGGATATAAAGTGAACCACCTCATATTTAAAGATTAATGTTTCCTCCAGCTGAATAACTGTCTTTTGGAATTATCTGTGCTCCTGTGTAGGGGCTGTGTTTAAATTGTGTGAATTAAAAATAAGGAGAAAAGGTTCATACGGCATTTTGCCTTGTAACTATTTACCTACACTTTAGACATGCTCAATGGGGAAAATAAAAAATTTTAAAAGTCCTTAATTTCACTGGTCCTCTGCTGGAACTAGTTTTAATTTTGACGCTGGTTTTTCTCCAACTGCTCAACATTACTTTAACTTGTTTATTATCCTGTTTTTATATGAGACTTCTCAATCCTTATTATCTCCAGAGAGGCCTTTCAGGTTTGTCCACACAATAAAATAATCTGCAAGGTAAAAATTAAGCCTTGGATGGACACAAGTGAGGTGCACATTCCTGCTCACTGCTGCCATCCCTAGCCCAGACATTTTTATCAAAGTTAGTAACTACAAGACTGATGATTGCTGAAAGAAACACTGACCCAAACCTCTCACTGAAATTTCACAAAGTATCAGATGTAAAAGGGATATTTTACAAAGTATCAGATGTAAAAGGGATATTTTACAAAGTATCAGATGTAAAAAAGATATAATTTTATCACTTTTTCCACCAAAGTATCAACAGAGGTGAGATCATGTCCTTTTCTGCTTTACTCTTCAATATCAAAGAAACATTAAATACAAACTAACCATAATCTTCTAAACTGTCAAACCCCACAATCAGAAGCCCTATACATTGATTTAAAATAAAAGTTGATGGCCGAAAGGGTTAGCAACTTCTGGATTTTAAAATGGGAACATCTAAAACATCCTCATGCAGTACAAACATGGAATAATATTGTCAGCACTCTCAGGGAGTCCCCAGCTCTCCCCAAGTTCATTGGCAACAGCAAGAAGAACATTTCTTGACGTTAAAGAGACACATTTTTTTTCTACTGAAATATTTTCTATTACATAAATGCTCCCAAATGTGCAAAAGTATTGCTTTTCAAAACACACAGACACAAGCTCGCAATCAGAAATATTAAGAGCAAATTAAACATTGCTCAGCAGCCTGAAATTATCAGTGAAACTGCAGAGACAAAATGCAAGCAAACTTAAACCACACAGTTCCTAATATCAGCAGTGATTTCAGGCTTCGCTTTTAATTCCAATTTAATTGAGTATTGTCTTTTCAATTTCCAAACAACAAAATATTTTGATTTTTCTATTAAGTTCCAAGTGTACTGAACAGGCAGATGCAACCTGCATCACAATTCTCTACTACTGCAGTACCAGAAACTGTGGCAAGTGAGCAGAGCACAGCACTGTGCTATGCAGTGTTGGCTGCCTGTAGCAGAAAAAGGCTCAGCTCTGAGAGGCTGAAAACATTCACAAAAACTGCAAGAAGGACAACAAAAAGGTGCAATTAACAACACAGAACTTTGGGATTAAAAGATTCAGCCAAGGATGCATCGACAGGACAGTACTTCTGACATGGACAAGCCGTGCACTGCCTAAATAGCAAGGTCTTCTCTTACATTTTTCAATAGAGTATTTCACTATTGAATATCTATTAGCAACTCTTTTCCTTTTAGCAATACAGAATTTTCACTTACAGTGATGTACAGGATTCAGAAAATTCTTTCCCATGCAGACCTTTTACTCAGATGCTGATGCTCTAATTACCTATGAATGATTTTAATGTACTTGTGATGAACAAATTCAAAGCAAGACATTTACCAAGATATAGATTTGTCCTATACACATTGCATTACAAGTGGAAATGATCTACAGCACCATTTAGACCCAGAACCCCATGGCTTAACATTTTTTTGTTACTGAGAACTTTTGCCTTTGGCTGTCTAAGCTTAAAAATCAATTCGCTACTTTAAACTTTATGCTGCTGATGTCATTTTTATTGTTGAACTCAATGATCTGAGAACTTCAAAGAACAAGATCATGAAAAATTGCTTCCCATTTACCACTGTTTGAAGCAAAAGGCGACCAGTTTCAAGTCTTCAGTTTCTTTGCCCTGGTGCAGCATGAAACTCTACAGGATCACTTCATGATTACTGGAACCAAATTTGAATCTCCAGCTAAAGGCTTTGGCTCTCACATGTCATGTTCATATTCTTTTCCACATTAACAAACTCCTAATACCTCTCTCTATTTTCAATTTTATGACTGACTTTTATTGATCTATTTCTGCTCTCAGCTATGTTTACTACCAGTTTATAGCAATATAATCAAGATCAGATTTCATTTCAGTGCCCATGAAGCCATTTTCCTAAACAAAATGTATTGTTACATTTTGTTATTGTTACATACAGGGGTACAAAAAAATTGTACCCCTGTATCTGATTCCTAAATAATTCTTGGTGATATTTTGGCACTGGATCTGATTTTCTTAATGTCTCACTCTCCTCTGCGTCTCAGAACCAAGACAGATTGCACACCTGAAATGTTAAACACCTAATGAGAAGTCATTAATGTCTACCTGGGATCCACTAGTCTCCTTTTCTTCACTCCTTCAGCAGAGGGGAGGATGTAGCTGCATCACCCACTGACATAAATAAGCAGAAAATTGAGTTTTTTTCATTTTCCAGACTCCTGGCTCGTGCTGTTCCCCCCTGAGCCCATCAGCCATCCCCTTCTCCGAAGGTACCTGGCCACACCACCCAGCTCTGTGCAGGAGCCCCTCTACCTTTCCACAGGGTGTTCATCACCTTTCCCATCAGCAGGCTGCCTTCTCTCATCCCAGTGCTGCCAGGTAATCAAAAGGCACATTATCACTGCTTTGATGTGAGAGGACAGAGAATGGTTTTTGCTAATTGACAGCATTTTCACCATTTGCTGACAGCCAGAACACTAGGTTTGGCCTGAAGCCCTGGATTCCGGCTTATACTTTTCATTCCTCATAGTGCTAAACTGAAATGACTGCACTTTATAAACAGATATTTGGAGAGAACCTCTCCATCACTTCATTTTTATTTGAGCTTTCTTCTATAGACAGGCTTTTTATTTGTTTCCTTCCATTATCAAACTCATCTCTTCTTTTTTTTTTTTTTTTCTCTGTACCTTTATTTATGCAACAGATGATTTTGTGTTTATCTGAATGTTTTCTGTCATTTCTAAATTGATTGCTTTGATGACTGTGCAATTTGGTGTGTGAAATCAAAGCTCTGAAAATGTCAGTGTGTAAGCTACGACATCTTAGCTTTACTTTTATAAGGCCATAGAGTGTCTCCTCAGATTCCTGCTTTCTTAAATGTGTTTGAATGGAGCTATAAAACAAGTCTCCTGCAGGAACCAGTCGGTCAGTGAATGGTTATTGCTTCAGCGGGAGCAATCACACAGTATCACCGAATCTGTCAGACGGACAGAGCTAATTCTTTGGTGTTTGGCTAGTAATTACAGAGCATGGGAAAATGCCTCTTAACCTGGAGGCAGTAGCTACAACTGCTGACACACTGTTACTCTGGTACCATGAACAAGCTGGCAGGGAGATTAGTGTTCCCAAAGTCAATACTTGCCAGCAGTTATTGAAGCATGTGTTGTGAGATACTGTGGAAAGTTACAATAAGGAGTAGCTGATGCTGCAGCTCTGTTTATTGGATTGCAACTCCTCTTTCTCCTGTTCCAGAGGGCAAAAAACCCTCTGTGCAGACACTGCAACAGGAATGGCTCTGTAAATTTGGTCTTGAACAATCCATTTGATTTCTTCTAATTGGGGATTTTGACTCAAGAACAGGACTTCTTGATTGACAAATTCACAGAAGAGTCATAGAATGGTTTGGGTTGGAAGAGACCAAAAAGATCACCTCATTCCAACCCCCTCTGCCGTGGGCAGGGACTTCTTCCATGAGACCAGGTTGCTCAGTCTTCTACCCACCCTTGCCCACTTCCAGGGATTGAGCATCCACAACTTTCCTGGGCAGTCTGTTACAGAGCTTCACCACCCTCACAGCAAAAAATTTCTTCCTAGTAACTAATCTAAACCTACACTCTCAGTTTGAAGCCATTCCTCCTTGTCCTGTTACTATAGGCCCAGGTAAAATGTTTCTCTCAATTTTTCTTGTAGGCTGCCTTCATGTGCTGTAAGGCTGCAATTTGGTCACTCTGGGGCCTTCTCTTCTCCTGGCTGAACAATCCCAATTCTCTAAGCCTTTCCTTGTAGGAGAGGCTCCATCCCTTTAATGATCTTAGTGCCTTTCCTCTGGACTTGCTCAGACAGGTCAATGTCCTTCCTGTGCTGGAGATCCCAGAGCTGGATGCAACTCACGTGGGGTCAAGCAGAGCAGAGGGGCAGAATCCCCTCCTGCCCAGCTGCCCACGCTGCTTTGGATGCAGACTGGGACACGACTGGCATTGCACATTGCTGGGTCACATCCAGGCTCTCATCCAGCAGCATCCCCATTGCCACTGAAGACTGAGGCACAGAAGTTGCTGAATACCTCACCCTCCTCCTCATCCATTACCAGTTTACCAGCACTGCTTACTGGGGGGCAGGGGAAGGCTGAAGGGGTGTACACTTTCGTTGACCATTCTTTTGTGGTAACATACCCACAGAAGCCTTCTGGCTCTAACACGATTCCTAAGCTCAGGGGGAGAGGCTGATAATAAGTTATTTTCAACCAATTTCTCATCCTCTTTCAAGCACAAGATGAGCATGATTTCTGTCTATCCAATTGCTTCAATTTACAGAGGCAGGAGAGACACCTGTGGGAATCAGCTGACAGGACAGCTTTGGGGTGAGCCAAAAGCAAGAGCTGAGCTATGGCTGGGCCACAGCACACACCCACAGCACCCAGCTCCCATCTCAGAGTAAAACCATTATGTAGATCAGAAAAAATACAAGCTTTTAAAATTTTTTTTTTATGTAATGACACTTTTCCTCCCCACTCCCAGCAATGACATCACCAGGAAGTTTATTAATGCTCTGAAGAGCTTTAAGGACAGCGTTATTCCATAAGGTGCATTTAAAACACATCTGATTACAATCTGCATCAAAGTGAGAAGTTACTAGACATCTGTCATGTAATTGCACTGTCATTAATTAATTTTATCAAAATGCTACTGCTTTTGTGATATTGCTGGAAACTTTATTTTAAATTAGTATGAAAGAAAATGTTTTTTGCATTACCACCAGCTGTTATGGAAACATTTGAACTCTGCTTAAAATAAAATTGGAAATGGAATATTTTTGTTTCCCCTTCTGATGTTGCTAAAATCAGTTAAAATAAGAGATGTAGATGGTTGATACTATGATTAAGAACAGGAGAAAACCAGCAACAAGGATAAGAAAGAAGGGATGTCATGTTCTGGCTAGCCTTGGATATTTGGTAAGAGTTCTTAGGTAAGAATCCTCAGCACATATTAGAGTAATTTTTTTTTTTTAAATCCTTCCCTAGATAGTAAGATTTTTTTAGATAAATTCAGCACCACGGATGCTTGATATTCAGCCTCCCAATTGAAACAGCTGGCCAAACAAAAGCATAAGAAGCTTTGAGTCTCTAAGACCCTGACTGAGTTCAGCAATGATCACAGACTTACCATATGGCTCATGTTAAAAAGAAATATTGAGGAGTTACTCATTCAGTGATCACCACTTATCCTTTGCTCTGACTGTGACAATAATTTTGTGGAGAAAACAAGGGTTCAGGGGCACTGAGGAAAAAAGAAGAAGGTAGGAAATTGTAAGTAATTTCATGTATTAAAAAAAAAAATAATTCTTATGGTGCTATTTAGGGACATGGCCCAGGCTAAGAAGAAAGAGTAGGGGCTGGCTGTAAGAGGACACTCTTTCTATGTGGACTTACCACCCAGAGAGGAACATAGGCCAGCTTCAGGCAGAGGCAAAATAAGGAGATGTCCACACTGGCAGACTGTCCTAGTAAGAGATGTCCTGGCTGTCAGTTCTCCTCAATGGCACTGTCCCAAGGTGATGACCTTGCTGTTATTACTGCCAGCAGCAACAGCCTGTGTGCCTGGGACAGGGCAGTGGAAACAGAGGGAGGTGTTCCCACTCTTGCCCCACACTGCAGCAGCCAGAGAGAGAGTTTTCTCTTGTACTTAGAGCCAGAAATACTTAGTTTTGTCAGAATTAACAAGCAGCATTGATCTGGTTCTGTTGATGAAGAGTTTTCATTACCAGTAGTGCTGAGAAGTAACAGATCCCAGCCTAGGGATGGCAGTAAGCCTGGCCTATCCACAGCACACAACTCTGCTGCACCACCCCTGGCTTTTCCTTGCCCTCTGCATCCCTTACCCCAGGTTTGTGAATCTTCTAGCCTTGCTCCAAATTCCCTTCTCACTCTGTTTTGGCTCCTGCTTTTCTTCTCCACCTCTGCTAAACCTTTCCTTTCATCTTATCTTGAAGAAATTCTTTCCTTTTCCATTGGATCTTCTGATGCATCTCCTTCTGCCTTCACTGCTCACTGCCAATCCCCAAGCACTGTTTCCCCACAGACTCTGAACTCCCAAGTGGGTCATGTCTGAAACCATTATTGTGGTTCAGCAAACTAAAAACAGTTCAGTAATAGGCAGTACTCGGCTGAACTCAAATCCAAAGCACAGATAATACTCTGCTGCTTCTTACTTATTTTCTGAGGTAACACAACAATATATATTGGCAAAACTTTAGTTGCCTGTAGTCCCTTCTACCTTTATATCAAATAATCCTTTTGTTCTTTCCAAAGCCTGTTGAATAAGAATTTTTCACGCTTATTTCAACCCCTAGACATTAATCTTCTGAACTTTCATCAATAATTGCAGGATCCTGTAATAAATGATGCATCAATGACTTACAATTCATGAGAACAGTTTCTTAAAGGACACTGTGGAAGGGGGACTATGGTTTCCACTCTTACAAAATAAGCATACTTGTGAATGCTGCCTTAAATTTTATTATGATTTCAATAATTTAATTCACAATTATGCTTGTTTGTTTTTTTTTAATAAAAGCTGTATATCAAAAGCTGCAACTGAAATCATGAATGTGACTGACATTATGTTCTCTGTGTGCCAAAAGAATCTGATTTTTAGAGATATAATGTGAATGAATGTAGTGTGTAGATTTTTTTTTGTGAACAAAGTTTAGATGTTTTTACCAAAAACACCCCACAAACAAACAGTCAAAAAACCCAAACCAAAACAAAAACTCCAAACAAACCTGACCCAAAAGAATCGTTGTCCAAACTAATTGTTAAATTTTCTTACTTTACTCACAAATTTATTAATGTTAATTAATAAATGAATTTGCTTGCATTTATTAAAGAGGGAATATCTCTACCTCCATAAATTGATTTGTCTAATGGGACTATGCTTTGGCTTTAAGTACAATGATGGAATTGAGCCAAAATCATAAATCCCATCACCTTCTTTAGCACAATATGAAATTCCAGGTTGTTGTTCTCACCTTGAAGTCCTCACTGAGCACTACAGCTTCTCATGTATTTGTTCCCCATGTGGCTTTTTATGCCACTGATTTCTAAGCAGAAAAGCAGAGCATGCCCAGTAACACAGTGTTCACGTACCAAGCTCATTTGGTTTAACTATTTGGGACCTTCATGAAGTAGAGAGCCCTCACAGATGACCAGGATATTTATAAAAAATGTTAGATTCAGCTCCTGTTGGCATTTAGAAAAACATGCATGGCTCTCATATTTAAAAAGCAAACTAGCATCTTGGGAACAAAGTGGATTACAAAGTAAATCAGAATGAAAATTTAACTGAAAATTCTCACAGAGAATTATATAAACCACTCTTAAATCTGCCTGCAAACATCGTAAGAAGGTGTAGATTACTGACTTGAAAATCTTCTCAAGCCCTGAAATAAGGATTAAATTTGTGAAAAAAAAATATCTGAATTGAAGAAATTTTACAGTGGAAAAAGTATAAGGGATAAGATAATGAATTTTCCTGCAGTGCTCCTGCCACTGCCTCTGACTGGAAAAGAGAACAGTAGGGATGTGAGCCAGACTCTGCCAGCAGCTGCAGGGGCCAGAGAACAGACTGAACTTCATGCTTTGCTCTAGAAGTCTTTGAACTTTACTCTGAACATCACATAGGGCTTCTTCAACTCCTAATCAATCAATCTATTGGAATTGTTTCTATTCTTCTGAGAACAACATGGTCCAAAGCTACTTGGAAAGTGGCTTTATTAAAGAATTTAGTAGTAGAGCTTGTAGAAGAACTTAATTGATTTATAGTAGAGAAGGTTTCTACAGATTTATCCCTATATTTTATTATTACGGACACCTTCCAAATATGCCCCACAAACTCAAAAAATTATTATTGATTTAGGAAGTATGTAAATGTCACATGTATTACATCTAATACTAGCCTTTTCCTTCTTTGATCTTCTTGGCTTGACAACAACAGGTCATTTTTTATAAAGCTGTACAAATATTTAAAGGATGGTATCTCAGGGCAACCAAATCATGTTAGAATGCTTCTAATTCTTTTGCTTCAGTCTTAAGTCGGCAGTAAGCTGAGTTGTGTTTTCATCAAGACTTTGTGCAGAACAAAATATGCACACAATACATACAAAGACATGGTAAAGGAGCATCAAAACATGTCATTTAGACCCTATGACACTATCTGATCTAACAAAAGATATGAACACTTAATGTAAAATTTCTGATTTCATTAGATAAGGAAGTACCTTCTAGCAACATGCAAGATGTGATCCCAAGGTCACTGTGGAGCCTACACTTCACCAGTATCACTTCCACATTTAAAAGGGGTTGGAGTTGGATTACAAAACTCACAAAAGAAAAGAAGCTGGTGGCTTTTTCACCTCTAGAAGTTATTCAGCACTGGAACAGCTTCTAAATCTTAACAAGAGAGATGAAATTGTGATGTGTGCTTCTGTTGTGCTGAATAACTGCAGTGAAATACACTCTCTGATTATGAATGGGTTTTATGTGGTTCATCTTTTCTCATTCTGAAGTTTAAATTGAAATGACCAAGAAGAAAGAAGGCTATCAATCCTAGAATATCCTTTCTCACTGCCAATGGCACCCCAACACCAATGAAATCTAATGAATTCTCACTTTTCACTTCCGTAGCAGTGGATTAAATCCTTAAAAGAATGGAAATAGATATTTTCAGGTTTAACAGAGACACTGACTAGACAATAATGTAATTACAGGTCTGAAATATGTGTATGTTGTACTTCAAAGTAGTTAGATTGTGTCTTCAAAAAACCCAAAATAGTTCAATTTTGAATATAGCTTTCGTTTTGTCACACACGTAAGAAAAGTGACTGTCATGTCACATGTGACTCAGTTCAGCATGTCCATGGAAAAGATCTGTAATGGAAGGCAAAAGTTAGCTCCTAAAAGGCAAAGGAACATCTTGTACATTTGTATTCAGAGGAAATATATTGGGCTTTCTTCTGTTTCCTAAGGCAGTGATTTCAGTAATTTGAAAGCACTACAAAAATATGTCACATGCTACTCCAAAAAGTGGCACCTCAATCCTGAAAATTAATCCATCAGGAGCAATCTTGAGGAGCACAAATCTCTGCCAAGCACATCAACAATGCATTGATTTTCTCATTCAAAGATAATGTATTCATCCAATTAAAAACATTAAGAGGTTTTTGTCTAGTCTAAGGCTGCTACAATTCTCCATTTAAACTGTCAATAAGTTTGTAAAACAAATCTCTTTGGTTTTTGTTTGTTTGTTTGTTTTGGTTTTTTTTAAAGTTTGCTACTTAATGGTTTGATCTACTTTTCCACAAGTTTTTGTCCAAATATACCCTTTTTATCTATCTCTGCCTTAACAAGCCCCATGCTGCAACTTGCAGACATTCTTGACTTGTATTCAATCTCTGAATTTGTTTGTTCAGCATCAACAGTGTCTAAAATTCATAATTTCTCAACTCTTTGTCACCATATTTGTTTAAAGAAAAATATAAAATATGTATTACATACAACAGGTGCCCAAACCAATCTGTTCTCCTGGAGACTGGAACAACAGGAAGGCAGGAACTATTTTTATGAGATTATCTTATTTTCCACCATTTGTTTAATCCCTATGTGCAAAGAATCTCCAAGACAAGAGGGGCAAAGAAAATTGCAAGAAACTGGAGTGGTAGATTCATAGTAAAAAAATTTCTTTCTCCATTAGCAATTTTTTAATTTAAATTTCTTGAAGCCAACTTGACCAAACATAAGAGTGCAGCTTACATCCCAGTTGAGGAATCACACCTATTAGACCTACTAACTGAAACTAGTGTAGTGAAAAAGATGTCAGGCATGGTTTCACAATTAAAAAAGCTATTTTGTTGAATGCTCAGAAGCACTTCCTAGCCACCAACTATCCATGTGATCTTTTAACTCTGTGAATATTTAAGTACTTATGGTGACATCACACCATCTCTGTCCTTCAGGCTTTCAGGTAGCAAAGCTTATCAAAGTAATCAGCAGCTTCCCTCTTTTGTTGATTGGGAAGGTTTTCTACAGTAGAAGTGCTAAACTCCTAGGAAGCCAGAGCAGCATCAATTCATGTTTGGAAGATTATCTTTATAGCAATAAATATGGAGCAATTTATTTCTGAAGCATCAAATCCCTCTGAGCAATCTTTACACTTGAAAGTGCAAACAATTCCTAAGCCCCGGCAATTTGAATAGGGTGTAAAAAAATGCTGAATAATGATATTCTGTAAGCTTCAGTAATGAAATTAATCTCAAGACCTTTTGAATACAAGGCTTTAATTTAATGGATTTCAACAGGGCTGGTTTTTTTTTTTTTTCTGTTTCTGACAGAAGCAAAATAGAGAAAAAAATAAAAGGGTATTTGACAGCTAATAAAGCTTTATTATGGAAAGGTCTTTGCCTTCCAAAGGCAAAAGAACATTCCTGCAGCCATTATTAATTCTAGGAAATGCTACCCTGCCCAACTGTGAAGGCAATGGTGATGCTTGTGCCACTGGCATGGGGCTGGGGCTCAGCATTGAGCTGGATCACCACAGCACCAGAGCTAACAGCCCATGGGTATTTGACACTTTTACACAGCTCCCTTACCCTGGGGTCAAAGCTCTCCCCATTTCCACAGCAAGATTTTTTATGGACAAATCAAATAATTAACTGTTGTCAGAAGATGTTTTTGAATTTACTACAACAATGCAGTCATCTGATTCATTTCCCAATTCCAAACACTTTTGAGCCAAGGTCAAAAGAAGGAACCTGCATGATGGGGGCTCTGGAAGCACTTGCATGTGTGGGCAGGTGGCACAAACAGAACCACCCATAAGCAGGAGGATGGAAGAGCAAGTGACACCATGTGGAACATTCAGGTACCAAAACAACCCCCAAACATTTTTGCACAAGTTGGATAGACTTAAGGAGAACTTTGGTATTAAAACAATAATAAAGCATAATTTAGGCAGATAATCTTAAAAGGAATTTCCCTCTGCCTCTCTGATGCAGGCATGTGCTGCTGCAAAGCACTAATTTCACCTGCAGGTTGGCAAGGGGCTGCAATAAATACCTCCAGATAGGTAGATTTGTGTTTCACAACCTTGCAGAGCTCTCTTGGATGGGTTATGAAAAAGAGTACTATAAAATATCTCTATTATTACAAAAATACACTCAAACTCCACTCTCTGGATATCCACAAAATATTGTCTCTTTATTCCAGATAAACTGCTGTATTCCCCCCTCCAGGGAAATTATGTTAAATGCCAAGAGGATGCATGGACTCATAAACACACACTGTCTTTCTCTAACTGAAAAGAAAAATATTAATATAGCAGCTCTACCATTAAAAACCTGCACTAAAACCCACACTAGTTTCTAAAACAACTTCCAGTCTGCCCTGAGCTGCTGTTTGAACAAATCTTTATCACCATGATTTTATTTCAGCACATAAATGGAATCAGTTATGCTTCACTGAGCTCCTTTTCTCTCCCTCTTCTTTTTTTCTTTACTTAGTGGAACTGTCTCAGATTAATAGGTTGGTTTCCATATCTTATAAATTTTGACTGCCTTTTAAACACAGAAGCATATTCGTCGCAGTTTAAATTTGTTTGCACCTAGTATATACGCAGTTCCAAAAATTCATACACAAATAGAAATGGCACACCTCTATTCCAAATAGCACTTAATGGTCTTTTGCTACTGCACCCATTTGCAATGTCAAATATAATGCTCCCAATCTGATTAACAAGATCTGCTTCCAACACTCCACTTGGAAGCCCAGTATAAGTTCCACTCTTATTAAATGTAGCTGCATTTGCTCTTTATTACAATTCATTCCAAGTCCACACAAATGAAGAAAAAGTTACATTTTAATTAAGAAGATGTGATTTAGGTTTGCTTAAGAATGACAAGAGATGGTGACAGTCCATCTGGTTTTTGCATTCTGGATGGCTGCTTAAACATGCAAGATTTGATATCACATATCAAGATTTGATATTTGATATATGTAAACCATCCTCATTTGGTTTAACAACATAATAATGAACTCTTTGTCACAAATTATATAGAAAAAATGTTAATGAGATTGGTCCAAACATAAAATTGTATGAAGATATGGTGGTTTCACCCTGCCTGGATAACTAGAGCTCACTAAAGCTGTTTCTATCCCTCTTCTCCTCAGCTGGACAGAGAGAAAATATAATGAGAGGCTCATGGGCTGAGATATGGTCAGAGAGAGATCAGTCACACATTACCATCCTCAGCAAAACAAATCTGACTCAAGGAAATGAATTTAATTCATTACCAATCAAATCTGAATAGGGTAATGAGGAATAAAACCTAATCTTAAAAAACCCCTTCCCTCCCCCCTTCCATTCTTCCTGAGCTGAACCTCACTTTGAATTCTCTGCCTCCTCTCCTCAGCAGCACAGGGGGAAGGGTAATGGAAGTGTGGTCAGTTCATCCCACACCATCTCTGCCACAGTTTCCTTCCCAGGGGGACAGGACTCCTCTCACTCTTCCCCTGCTCCGGTGTGGGGTCCCTCCCACAGGAAACAATTCTCCATGAACTTCTCCTGGGCCAGTTCCTCCCACAGGCTGTCAGTCAAGAACTACTCCAGAGTGGGTCCCTTCCATGGGATGCAGGGGCCATACATCCTACCAGAAAAGCTGCTCAAGCATGGGCCCTTCTCTCCACGGCACCACAGGTCCTGCCAGGAGCCTGCTCCAGCAAAGGCTTTCACGGGGTCACAGCCTCCCTTGGACACCCACCTGCTCCAGGCTGGAGTGCCCCAAGGGCTGCAGGTGGATCTCTGCTCCCCCACGGACCTCCCTGGGCTGCAGGGGCACAGCTGCCTCACCAGGGGCTGCTCAGGGGCTGCAGGGCAATCTGCTCTGGCACCCGGAGCACCTCCTGCCCCTCCTCCTGCACTGACCTGGGTGCCTGCAGGGCTGCTTCTCTCACATACCCTCACCACCTGTAAGAAAACCAGAGCTACCTTTGAGCAAAAATAACCAGGCATTTTCATTCTCCTTTGTAACAAACTCTCGTTCGGGGTAAAACTCAAGCAAGTGTGGGCTCATAGGGGCACCTGTTGGCCCCAGCTTCTCTCTCTGGCTACATCCACAGGTTTAACACATACAGGCATGACTAAAGATGGGCAGAATGCAAATTTATATTGTAATAAATGCCAATCAATGATCACACTAAGATATAAAGCACTGTGACAATATAAGCCAGAATCCCAGCATCCCTTGAGAAAAGGAAAGAATAAGACATCAGGAAAAATCACATCACATCACACATGATGGTGACACAAGGAGCTGGTAGGTGATTGCTTGCAGCCTGTCTTGTAAAATTATCTACATAAAGAGAAATATATGTGTAAAAAAACCCCTGGTTGTTGAACCACTACAAAATACATTAAATTGCTTAAATGGTTCCTTCAAGTGCTTAGCATACTTTTGTGGGCAATAAAAATAATTAATATTAATGCCAAGATCAGGTGAAATACTTCTCATTTCTCACAGTCAGTAAAGTCCCTACGAAACAAATCTCTGCTTACCAGCAGAAATACACCATCTAATGACAGAATGACCTACTGTGTAACCATTGCATTAAATAATAGAGCAAAAAGATTCATGCATGCCCCAAGTCAGAGAATTATTTGTTGTTTATATACTGCATTGCCAAAGGTCATCAAGTGCTATAAATCTACACTTCACAATTCCATAATGAAATGTAAATTATATATTTTACCAGAAATATATGACTTTCATGTTAGAACTGTACAGGGTCTGTATCACTTAAATAATTTAAATATTCCAGATATAGTAGGCTGTCTATAAGTATTTCATGCAACCAGGAAAATCTTGTTCATATGCCTGTTGACTCCCTACAGTTCCCATGAATCAAGAACCCAAATGGTCCTATGCCTTCAAATGCAGTAGCTTATGAAATCCCATTTACCCTGCACTCCTTCAATTTCATCAACATCAGCTTCACTTACCAAACAGTTGCTTCCATGGGCAAAACACAAAATAAAACGTGAAGTCCTATTTTGCTAAGAGCTGGATATCAGTCTTCATGAAAAATAAACTAATCTAATGATCATTAGATTTGTTTGGGGCCTTTTTGGTCCATTTCTATTTTAAACTGAGATATTGGGGGGAAAAAAAAGGAAAGTACAAACTGTAATTTTGTGGTTTTGAAATTCTGCAAACCTTAACAACTCTAGTGGAACATGGGTTAGACTAGGAGCATTTCATGTCATTAGCTGAAATGTCAGCAATGGATGCCCATGTCACTTGCTGAAAAGTGAAAACATTACATTGCTTCAATTACAGTCACAAGAGTAGGAAACAAGTAAACAGCTGTGTTTCCACTCCCTTTAACTGAATGTGAAAATCTTGTGGGGAGCTACCAAAGTCATAAACCAGCTATGAGTGTCCACTCAGTTGCACATATTTGAAAATGAGAGAAAAAAGGGACGTAATTTAGTCTCAAACATGGGTCCCACAGCATGAACTCGACTGTTTGAACAGCTCCTGACAGCTCACAGAGATGCTACAGGAGCAAGGCCTGCTGAGAAATCTCTGAGCTGTCATGTTGAAGCACTGACGTGACACACACTCAGTTAATTTGAACACTAAAATTTTCATGGCTTTCACTTGAGATTGCTGTTAGTAATTTAGTAATGAAAGAACTTTTGTGCCTCATTTGGGTAGAGCTGGTAATTATGAAGTAATGAAAGCATGAAGGCAAGGCTTGCCTGTGATCAGATCTGCTGCCTCTGAAGATGACCACAGGACTGGCACAAAAAAAGATCCCTGGTGTGTGTGTCAGCAGGTAGATGTTCAATACTTGCCCTGCTCCAAAAAGGATGTGTTTGTATGCATCCTACATTAAAATGTCTATTTGAAAGCAGGCTGAAGGAACCTGACACTTCCTTATACAGTTGATGTTTTAGGGATTAGAACACATGAAGTATAAAGGTATGCATCTCAATTTTTTTGGAAGAATTTTTTGAAATACACAATCATAATGAACTCTATTGACTGAAAATGCAATTAAGGGTTCAAATAATTTCAGATAGACATTGTCTATGGCTAATCTTAAATAGCTATAAGCCATTTGCTTAGTTATTTGCTTAGTTGAAAAAACATTCAAATTTGTAACGAATAATGACAAAAATGATCTGACCTCAGGAAAAACACAGCAGAATATTCAATTAATTGTATGCTTTGCAGCTAAAGACACTGTAGGTATAACAGAACATATATATTCCACAAGCCTAAGTCTATAATTCCCATGGTCTAAGGGACTGGGTGTTTTTTATGCCCAGAGTAGAGAAGGCTTCAGGGACAGCTACCTCATCCTGCCAATAAATATCAAAAGGGTGACCAAGAAGAGAGCTCTCTACTGAAGTGCAGAAGAGAGGTGATGGACAAGACTTGAAACAGAGGGGTCCTACTGGGTACAAGAAAAAAATAAAATCACTGTGAGGATAATTAAGCACTGGAAGAGGATTACCAGAGGCTGCAGGGTCCCATTCTTGAACTTTCCATTTGGACAAAGCCTTGAGCAACCTGCTCTGAATTCAGTGCTGCTTCTGCTTTGAGCATATGGACTCTTGAGACCTTTCCCACCTGGGTGAATATATGCTGCTAAAATTACCTGATGAAGTTACAGTTTTCAGCTAAGAACTGCAATCTGTTTAAGGGCTGGCCAGAAGAATACACTTACAAGAGAAAAGTGCAGGTATGCTTTTTCTCTCATGCCTTTAGCAAAGGCAGAAGAACATAACATGTATATTAGTTTCTATAGAAAAAGAGTAATGTGATATAAAGCCTGCTTTCCTCCCAAGGCTTTAAAAATTTCTTAAAGAAACAAGGCAAAGATTTAGATAAATGGCTGAAAAATGAGACATGCAACAACTGTAACTGAGGATAAAGGTTGACATTCAGTCCCTGGGAGATTTTGTTCATCAGGATTACATTATAGAAAGACAGCTGCCAGGAATTGTTACATATGCATTTGAGATCTACATACAAGATCTAGTGAAAACAACTGCTTGTCAATATTATTTATAATAAATATATTTCAAGCTCAATGGAGAGTTAAATCTAAAACTATGGTACAGACACGTGTTTGTAGACAACTTGATACAATACAATACCCTAAGTATCCCTGGTCAAATTGAGTTCTTTCAGTTTGCTCTTCTAGGGACAGGATGCTTCTGTATTGGGCTCAGGTCTGCTTTCATGTAAGTCACTGACAAAAGTTTCGGTGACTCTATGGGAACAGATTGGGCCCTCGTTCCTGAATAATTTTTCATGAATATTAAAATATGTGGAAAGGAGACACATCTGTTAATCTAAAATGGAAGATTCTGGAGCTGTTGTCCTGGAGATCATCAAGCATCTCAGGCAATGAGGATGCCATGAAGAAGCAGTTCTCTCAGCCCACTATTTGTTTGTTGACTCATATTTTGGTCTTAAATTCAAGGACATACACTGGGCCATAGTTGCTGGAGGTTTGACTCCGGTTACAAGATCTGAGCTCACAACATAGTTGTTAAAATGTGACATAAAATCACTCCTTCAGGTGCCAGCAGTCAATGGTTACAGTTTTGAACTCCTGGTACTGCAGTGTAAACTCAGTTGCTTTTCTGGATAAAATAATGACAGTGACTGAAATGGACTGGGACAGAGAATGTGTCACCACTTGGTTCATGCACTTAAGTGCTGAAGTATTTGCTTCCCCAATCCTGAAGAGCTGGTTCAAAAGCCTAAATATGATTTTCTGGTAAATGCTGGGGAAGATTTATTTCACATTTCTGATAATTTTCAATACAATTATCGACTTATTTATATCATACAGCTATTATATCTTTCACTGGGTCAGTGAAGGTGAGAAAATTAATTAGTTCAGATACTTAGGTTAAAGCACAACTGCTTAGTGGTATTAAATTTTTGGCCTAATCCATCAAGATTTTTTCCTGAATAACCCTTGACGACCAGGGTCCTCGTTACAGCACCCATACAAGAAGCCTCTGTTCACTTCAGTCCTGGCCTGATCAAGTTTGGTACCAAGCCCTGAGAAAAGGAGCTGCAGCCTCACTTTTGCTGTGGGTTTGAACCAGAAATGGATGTGTTCAGCTGCTGCAGGACTTTGCTTAACTAGAGACAGAGTCAGAAAGAACTTAGTCTTGTCCTTTCTACAACTGCTTCCTTTTCAAACCTTCTGGAATAATAACAGACATTTGCCAGGGGTAGGGACATGCCTTAGCAGGCCAGAGATTATAAAGAAAAATTAACAGGGTAGCTTCCAATACCAGCATAATTTGGTACTTGTATTGATTTAGGAAAATTGGGCAAGACTACTCTTTCTGCATAACCCACTGGTTTTCCTTCTCAGTGCTTTTTTTTTTTTTTGAAAAAAGAGCAGCTCAATTCAGATCCAAACCAACTCAAATTTAACTTTTTTCACTCCATTGCTTCAAAATTTTACACATAATGTTATTAGTGTTCAGTTACATTTTATGGATTTGTTTGAAATTGCAAAGGTTAGAGACAGCATTGGTTCATATCTACCCCACAATAAGGTGGGATTTTATAAGTATATTTTTTTAAGTTGGGATATTATAAGTATAAATAATTTTAATTAACATATTATCCTTTCTGTTCTTATCCCTGCCTCAAAATTTTAAAAATTCTCATTTCATCTTTCCATAATGGTAATAACATACTCACTGCTTGAGATGGTTTTTGTAGCTCCAGCTGCACTTCAGCATTTAATAAACTATAAAAGCCATTTATTGCTTCATGGACTCAATCTCCAGGAACATTATCACTTAACTATATGATTGCCCAAAGCAACAAAAGGAAAGCTGTCTATACAGTAGATATATACCCCACTCATCTTTTTGTGTAGTTCTAGTATCCAAAAGCAAATTATGGCTGTTTTGTACCACTAGTAATGTACCTTTACAAAATCAGTGAAAGAAAATGCATATACTGTGCTCACACTGAAACTATTTTTAGGGAAATCCACCAGCTGGTAACTTCAGCTCTCAAATTATCCAAAAGAGAAAAAAAAAAAAAAAAAAAAAAAAAAAAAAAAAAGAAAGCAACCCGGATGTTTAATAGGTATTGAAACCAGAATGGCGCCATCCCAGTGCTCACTGCTGAGCCAAAAGTAGGAAATGTTTCTCTCTCATTTCAATTTATTTTTTTTTCAGTACTGAACATCCTGTCCTCTGCCATTGCACTCCTCAGTTATTCAGTGCAGCTTTTCAAGCTGGCATTTGTCTTTGCTATACAGAATAATTTACTATCATCAGCAAGTTTCACTGTAATTTTCCAGATGATTCATGATTCAGGTAAGAGCCCACAAATTTTAAAAAAAATCTACCACAGAATACCCTCTAATATGAAAACATATTCCTGTCCAGTTTCCTGAAAGATTTTAGCCAGTGCAAGCATGTCCTCTTTTATCTGATTCTTTCCTTATTTTTCTGTAACATTGCCTACTGTCACCTCAACATGAAGCAGATCCCCTGTCTCTGTGAAGGAGGCCATTAAAAAAAAAATAATCACTTAATTACCTCATTAGTCTTATCAGCCTTGCATACTGCTTTAACTCCTACAAAACAAGGCTCTAGAACACAAAGGCTGTATCCTGTATCCCTTCCCCATTGGAATCTTCTCTAAGGACCTTGCAAATGCAGTCTTACATCATATTCCAAACACTGTACATTCCTGCTCAACACAAGCAGAGCCTTTGCTTCTCTATGCTGTTTACTTAGCTTCCACATGTGTACTGTGTCTCATAAGCCTTTTGATGCTAATGAAATAACCTGACTCCTACTAAATAATTAACTACTTGATCCTTTTGGGACCTCCAAGTCTTAATGAAAAAATTTCAGTTTTCTTGAATGTTGAAAAAAAGGAAGATTTCTCTCTAAAGAAACCTGAAGCAAGTCCTTTAGTTCAGTAACTCAATTTTTGCTTACCCAACTCTGTTTCTATTCCTGTTGATAACTTGTCACAAGTTGTTTTCAATAATCACCTACTGAATCCCAGTGATCAAAAAAATTCAAAGCAACCTTTCAACTTTTGACAAAAGACTGAAGGAGGTCTAAACCATCTGCTTGGCATGTGGTCCCTTAATTTAATTTTGGTCTTTTCTATACAAAATTTTCATTTTCTTTCAAAAGCTGATTAAATGCTATGCAGTCTTGACCATTTGTGAAAAATGGTGAATAGTCTTATAAATCCAATCACCTATTTTTATTATGTAGAATTCAATAAATCTGAATAACTACTCAGATTAAAACTATCAAAATAAGAAACAGAAACTTAACATATTTCACTTTTTTTTTTCACACAGCAGTAGTGTGGTTTGCTTGAGGTGTGAGGTTTTTTTCTGGTTTTGGTAGGGTTTTTTCTCTTAACAGTATTTGTATAGTGTTTCATTCCTGTTCCTTCCATAACTGCACTAAAAATGATATATAAACTGACAGGAATCACTCTGCCTATTGCTGAAATTCACTGTGATAAAAGGCAGCAGATGTTGAATAGCACGAATCAGCCACTGAAGACAGGACACACAAAAAAAAAAAAAAAAAAAAAAAAAAAAAAAAAAAAAAAGGAAGAAAAATTCATTTAGAAAGGCATCCCAGGACACAGGATATTTGTACATCTACATCAGCAGAGGCTCTGAATTCAGTGGAAATGATACCCAGCATCTAAAGTACATTATATAAACCATCAGTGCAAAGTGTTAAATTGCTCATCTCCAAGAGAACAGAGATTCCTATTAAGAAAAAAGCAGCAGCATTTTTGCAAGCATCAGAAGAAATCAAATTCCCCTTCCTTGTTGCTTTATCACCCAGTCGGTGTCACTTCTCTGTGGAGGAGGCTAAGAGGGGAGCAACAAGGCAGGAAAAAAAGGCACATTTCAGCTCTCCTTTTATCTGCTCCTCACTGCCAGAACATAGGACAGAATCCAGTCCCACCTGAAAGCTCAGTGGCTTTAATTTCAGAATAAACTGAAATTTGATAAATGCATCATACTCTTCCTGACTGGTGGCAGATGCTGTCTACCAAATCATTATCTCAGTTCAACACCAGCTTTCTTTCACTTAACTTACAGAGTTTTAGCACTTTCTCCCCCAAATCACTCTACTTCAAAACTGGAGAAGAATAGACTCAACATACTTTATATAATAAATCAAGAAATCACCGAGAAGCCTAGGACCCATTATTGTGTTAAAAAGTCACTTATATCTATTGACTAATGGGGTTGTAAGAGGCAACAATTACTTCAGAATCTGGTAAAGACACATTTCCAAGAGGTGGAATACTGTAATGAGATCCTTGGTTGGAGCTCTTGCTGGGGCCACTCCTCGTAAACCTGTAACTACAGCTGTTGTACACGACAAAGAGAGTTATTCCTAAGTACTGACAGAGAGATTTTTCAGGCTCCTTAACTGATCAAAGCCAAAAGATCTTTTAAAGCTTTTTTAGTGTCCTTATGAATTTCCACAATCTACAGCTAGTTAATGAATTAACAATACCCCTACTATAAAAATAATGGGAGTTTTTCAAAGGTTTTAAGGACCAGGGTGTGAAAGAGGGGTGATATGCATTTCTTGCAGTTAAAAATTGTCTTTCCTCAGCTTCCTGCAATGATTCACAACATATTAGTTTTGTCACCAGGTAGGAAGTGACGAAAAAGGGATTTTTACATTGATACTCACAAGTCATTGGAGCTTCCCTGCTCACACAATACCCAAGTGGGGCAGAAAGAGCAGAGAAAAGCAATCTGACATGTAATAGGGGTGGGCAGCTGAAAGCCTTGTGCATCATCAAAGCAAGGAGAGATTGCAGCATGAGCAAGGCTAGGAATCTAGGATAAGGAGATTTGAGAGCGAATAGATGAGGGGATGCAGAGAGATAAACACATGTGCACGAAAGCAGGAGAGATTATGAAGGACACAAAGCTGACTGGGCACAGGAAAAAATGGAGAGCTGGAATGGGAAAATCAGGACTGTGAAATGTTTCAGGTGATTACAGCGCCAAGGGAGGTTCAACATAAGGATAAAAATAATGACGGGGATAGAGAAAGGAAGTGAGAAACTAAAAGTTTGGGCACTTAATTTCTGCATGTAATAAAAATGGAATTTCAGGGTAAGCAAGCAAGAATTTTGCTGTTTTCTGCAGTCCTTGTCCACAGCCAGGAGCACTGATAACTGAGTATTTTATGTATAGTTGTGTGGGTTTTTTTTTTATGTGATAATGACTCTTTTTATTATATTTACATGCCATTAATTTTTACCACTTTTTAAAAATATTTTATAAAATAGCAAAGATTTTTTTTAAGTTTACAAAATATATCATCTGAATTATTTGGTATTTAAAGAGATAAACAAAAAGAGATACCAGATAAAGAGATACCAGATTAACCATGTCAACAACAAATCAGCCACACTAAAGATGTTTCCAGTCTCCTAAGGAATAAACATAATTTCTTCAATAGCAGCCAGAGAAGATATTCCTGTTCATATTCCTATTACTCACCTAGTTGCATCTACACAAACTATGCCAAATACTGATTCTATGATCTCCATTTTCCTTAAAATTTAAATGCAAACAAGAGTAAGTGTAGAGGTCTGTTTAAGACACATGTTGGGAACACAATTCTACTTTGATGAATCATGGGCTGCTCCTGACAAGTAATTCAGCATGGATTAAAACTAGGGAGGTCCCCATCTTCTGCTTTAGGTTAGGTAATGGGATGAGTAATGGAAGTCCAGGCTAGGCAATTTTCTATGAGAATTAATAATTTTTAAGAGCAGAACTCTATGTTTAACTTTTGCACTAGAACACTTATATAATATTACCACAATAGAGGAAAGACTGAGCTCAAATTATACGCTTTAGTTTCATTTGAAAAAAAAATTCTATGAAAATTTGCTTTACATGTTTCTCAGAACTTTCCTGAATGGAAGGAATTTTATAGATGGCTGTAGATAAAAACCGGTGGATGGTTAACAATTTTCTATAATTACAATGTCAGTCAGGAGAAAAAAAAAAACCAAAAACCACTCAAAAAAACCCTACCTGCTTAATGCTTAATACTACTTTTTCATCCAAATAGAAATTGTGAAACAGTAGACTCTTAAGAAGGTGCTTGACTAAAGCAGTGAATGAAGGAATAGGAATAGGAAGGATAAAGCTGTCAGTATTAATGCACACATGCTTTTCACATGGCATTGCCTTTATATTTCTAACCTGTTACGCAAAAAAAGTCTCATAAAAAATGAGTTTCAATAGTTATGCCTTCTGGGAAGAAAGATTCTGAAGATTCTGAAAATTTCTTCACAGAAAACACAAATACATCACCGGAACAAACACCAGAACATATGGCCTAATTTGGCCTAATTTAATCTAACTTGCAGATAAGAAAATATTTCCTCATATAATTTCCAGTTCTCAGTACTTGGGCAGCATCAAGTAGTTAATGTAAAAAAAGATTTATTCATCTTATATGCACAACTAAAAGTGAAGGAAATTTAAGGGATAATAAAAATTCTAGGACAGATTCTAGGACAGCATTATCAGGTTGTTTTGAGACTGTATTTTGATTTTCATTACATTTCTCTGAGATAACTGCAAGACACTTGAGTTCAAGACTTCATCAACAACACACCCTGGCATTTCCATCTCAAATGCTGAAAACTGAAATCTTTATTAAAGCTTTTGAGGATTTTTTCAGATTGTGAAGGATATGGAAGGTCTGGTGGATAGAGACTTTGGCTGGGAATCAGAGCTGCCCTTCAGGCTCTCACAGGCCTCCACAGCTCCCCAGACAGACCAGGGGGATGGCAGCTCTGTTTATCTCTCTGGGCAGAAAGCCCACCATCTAGTTACTGAGATTAACCAAGATACTTTCTGTCAGCTCAAGTCACCACATGTGTGTTTATAGCCAAACATGAACAGGACATTTCACTGAAGTTTAAACCAGCACCCTCTGTCTTCCTCCATCCATGACAGCAGATCAGCTCGTGTGTGTTTTTTCCCAAGTGACAAGGAGAGAACATGCAGTAACCATTTCTCAGATAAGGGGCTCTCAGATGAGGGAGAAGCTACCTTGATCATTTGTCCTTTTATGAACATACCTTTTTTATATGTATACAGAGCCTCAGAAAACAGATTCCTCTCACTCATTCCTCTGAACAATAATATTTTAGCCTTTCTGCCATTCTGTTACTTTATAAAATGAGAACTGACTTCTCTCAAGGGGATTAGAGCTGACATTAAAATGGCTGCAGTGATGAGTTGAATAACTCGGCCTAGGAAGAATGAAATGTAAGTTGTACATGACATTTTCAACCTTCCTTGAACTTCCTGCAATTAAACACATTAAAATTTTAAGTTCTAATATTTTTACAGCTGCTTAGATACCTTCTTTACACTGTGAGAATACCCTGATGCTCTGAAGGAGTGAGTGCCAATATTTGCTGTGTTCCCATCCTGAACCCCCAGGATCTTCCAAATTGGTTCAAAAGGTACAGTAAAAATAATTCTGCTTGTCTGTCTCTGCTGGGTTTACAGTCTTTCCCCATCCACTCAAAACAGCTCTGCTATCCATATTTTAGGCACTATTTGTGTGCACCAGACTGGTCATAAGTATTTCCATGCCTTCTTTCTAGTTAGTACAAAAAGCTAAAAATTGTCATCATGCAGTGTGGTTTCATGACCTTCATTCCTCATCAAGACCCCAAGAATTAAGTTCTGAATAAGTTTTTTTGTTTGCTGCTGATCCTAAACATTTCAAATGCATGTACTTAAGCCTGCTGGAAGAGAAGATTTCATCTGACAGAGATTTCAATATGGCACAGCTCCTTTAGACACTAAACACAGCTTATGACACAGTTAATCCTCTAAATTCAATGAGCTCGAGATGAGTTTGGCTGTCCCAATATCTCAGCACCCACAGATGCTACAAGTGCACTGCTGCATTCAGTGTGTTAACTTCCCTGCATAAAGCCATACATCACCTCTGCAGGAAGGGTGTGGGCATGAGAACCAACATGCAGGCTAAGGAGTCCATATCTAGGCTCCTAAAACCTAATATAATCTCTATATATAAATTCATACATAAAACTAGCTTAAGTTTCACATAGGCTGAAAGTATTCCCTTACAAATGGCTTCCAGACTGTCAGTACTTCTGTGTGGGGAAAAAAAAAACAACCAAGCAAAACCCACACATGGAGGGGCAATATGCAGGGAAAAAGATGAAATAAAGACAGCAAAACATCTGGGATACACCTTTCACTGCAAGACTGTTGTGCTGTCTTAGGGTGCAGTTTTTTATTGCCTACCAAAATAAAGACGACATCTGGGGCTACTTTATGTGGTTCTTGGACACTTGATTACCAAGCTACACATCCAAAGCAGCACAGGTCTTCATTAGCTCCTGTGCCATGTTAATTTATGCTCTGCAAATGCCTCAGATATTGCAGGACATCTAGAATTGCATGAGGTGTCCATAGGCAAACAACTGAGTCCTACTCCAGATGTAACACCCTGGTTATTTACTGGTCTCTGAGTTTGTGGGATTATTCAGGCTGTTTCCTCTACACCCCCAGATATCAATCTGTCAACATAAGCTACTCCTGTGTGTCATTTTTTCCTTCAAACAAATAGAATAAACTTCTCAAATTGCAGGTGTAACACAAAAACTCTGTAACTAAAAAAAAAAATAAAATAAAATAACCATCATCTCTACTGAACATCTACTTGTGTAAAGCAGCAGCACTGAGTTGGACTGAACAGTGGGTTTATAAAACAGAACATTTGTAGTAAAGGGTAAGAGAAGACAACACAATGTATGCAAGACCATACACTAAGATAAGCATTGTGTAAGTTATTTATTCCCAATCAGCTCATTCCACTTCTGATTTAACTGTATTTTCATACACACAGCCCCCCTGAAAAGCTAAGCAACAAAACGTGAACAAATCTGCGCAAGAAAATGTCCCAGGATTTTATCAGGCCTAATGCTGATTTGAATAAAATGAGACACTTCTCAGAAGAAAAAGAAGTCAAAGTCTGAAAAAAAATAAGTAAAGGAGAGAACAGATAAATGAGACTAACACCTCTGATAGACCAGAATTATGATTTCCTAACTATGGTCAAAATCGTATTAAAAAAATAAAATGGAAAATTATGGTTATTTTAAGAAATATATAGCTGAGTTACAACTCCACAGGGATCTACCCTAGCATTAAATTCCATTGCAGCTCTAGATTACATTTCTGCTGCTTGAGAACAAGAAAGGCAGAATAAACTCAGACAACACTATCTGCATTGCAACTTGCTCCAAGTCAAGCCCTTTGTTCTGCTCAAACGAGCAATGGACAGGCTATCACTGCTCTCTGACAGCACTTCCCCAGGCTGGCCTAATAATTAAAAATAAATCCAACTGTACCATGACAGTATTTACACAACATTAGTCACTGGGGAAGCTTTGGTGACTGTTTTCTTTCCTTTTAATAGTTCATCTTAAAATGCATGCTTGTGGCTTTGTGGAATCCCATCAAGAAGAAAAAAACAAGGTATAATTAAGACATTGCAGGAAACTCTTACTTGCAGAACCATCCAGAATACATTGCTGGCAACTCAGTGGTACTAGAGATGTATTTGAAAGCCAGGAAATTATAGCTGGCTCCAAAGTTGCAGGTATTAAACCTGGACAGCGAAGAATGCTTTTTAGTTGTTGTTGTTGTGTCATCAGGGCATATTCTCTCCTCCAGACTTTTCTATGACATTCATTTTCCCCAATCCTTGACTACCTATCAATGCCTGAGATCTGTCACCTATGAAGTAGGACTCATAAAGCCTAGAGGGAGATTTATTGGTACTTTATGCAGCATTAAACAAGGAAGTTAAAAAAAAATTATCTGAGACTGAAGCAATCTTTATTTCATAATGTCTGTTCCCCTCTGGTTCCTTAGCTGTTTCTTTGTCAGAACAAGGGTCAAAACAATTTTTTGAGAGAGTTTAGACATCACATGAAAAATAGCACTCATTAAAACAAAAAAAGTTATCTTTCTCTAAGGTCTCTGAGTTTCTTCTGGGATCCTTTATCTTCAATCTTCAATTTTTATTCTGCATGGCAAGAATAAGTACTCAGGAAGGTTTGAGTTGGTTTTCTTAATACAGTGTTTCACTCTGTTATGATTTCCTTTAGGCAAAGGTGTTCTGATTCATTAAAATTGAGCTATTTTCAAACAAAGTAAAACAAACAGAGAACTGGGAATAGCTAAAATTTAAAAATCACTTTCAACAAAAACAAACAAACCCACTGATATTAGCAAACCCACTCGTTTCTTAACTTGTCTTCTATTCCCCAATTAAGAACATAACAATTCATAGCTTGAATTTTGCTTCCAGGGCTGGTCTTTAAAAATGGTTTATGTTTAAGGTTCAGCTACTGCTCTCTCACTGCTACACAATTTCTTTGCTCTTCTATCTCAGGAATGGAGCTAATGAGATCAGGCTGACCTGGCTGCTCAGGGAGGCAGATTTGTCCCTTTTCTTACACCCTTGCCCTACAGAAACAAGTCACAGCATTTCAGGCACCTCAGAGGGTCAGTGACCCTCAACTCTCCCCCAATTCATCTTCTCCAAGCAAGCTGCAACAATGCAGGCACTTTTGTAGCTCTCTGATCAAGCAGGCACATGGAAAAACTTTCACAGCATATAATGTTGGATCTACCTGTCACCTTTCAAAATAGAAATTTCCACATGGAGTAATAGATTTTAATGTAAATAAGATGCTCTCAGTCATTCTGTTTGGGTGTTTGGGATAGAAATATGGATGATGAAGAAAGGACAGCTACACAGATGGCAGATGAGCTGTACATTCTCTCCATACACAGAAATTTATGGATGAGTGTATATTCTCTAGTCAACATTAATCCTTTCCCTTTCCTAAAAATAACAATCACCAGAAGCAGCAAGGACCTTGATAATAGACCAGAAAGTAATTTTTTTCAGGAAAGCTGGGAGGAACTGCCAGTATCCCAAAGAGCATCATTAAATCTTAACAAACTGGAAGTACACTTAAAAAAAAGAAGCTTTTACTCAAGTTGATCATAGGAGGGAATTTTTAGGAGGAAAAATTATCTCTAATGAAGGATAGAGTTCCTTATACATTTTTTTAAGGAAAATAAATAATTGAATTGATAGTAGAAAAGGGCACAGGTAAAACAGGTATTTTCATGGATCCATCATCTACTTGCCAAATACATCAGCTGTCTCAGGCTATTGGAGGGAGGGCAAACATCTTGCCAGGAGGGCATAATCAGCCATATCTCCTTTCAGTCCATTCAGCCCAGGTTAATTGTCACAACTGGACTAACAATTGGACTAATCAGTCTAAAACAGTACATGAACTCCTTAGGAACACAAAGGAGCAGCTTTTCCTCTCTACAAATAAACATGTGCACCACAAAGGGCCAGGCTCTCCAGTTTTAAGGCTTGAAAAGCAACCAGGTTAAGAAGGGTCAGATAGGGAACAGCTCTTTGAAATGACCTTTTTTGACAAAAAAAATGGCATATACTTCAAAATTGCAACTGTAAATTGTTGTAGCAATCTCTGCTGGCTGGCAGACAGGATGATTGGTGCATGTCCACACATCACAAGAGACATTAACCACTGGACAGAGTCCACATGGCAGCAATAAGAATAAACAGATGGATGGGGGAACCCCAAACCAACAAACAATCATGACAGTTTAGTCTAAAAATAAGACAGCCAATAAAGAGACAGAGCATGAAAACAGTTTTCAATTATTCAAAAGGCTGCTGCCAAGAGTAAGAAAGTAATGTTTGGTAGAGATTATTAGCAAATGATAGACCCAATATCTAAGAATGATTAATTTGAGATGAGATTACTAAAGAGCTCACTTGAAAAGTTCCTCTGATGCCAAGCAGCATCTGTAGCTGTTTCTGAATTGGTTTTGTTTCTCTCTGCCAGATACCCTTTGAATGTTCCACACAGCTTCAGGGGGAGTTGTTAGGCTGGTTTTTTTTGGTTTTTTTTTTTTAATAATGATTATTTTTAGTATTGTTCCATGACTAGGAAAGTTCTCACTCTACAGCACTGAGGCTGTAAGAGTGATGGAAGAAATTCATGCATTGACTTTCAGGAATGTCCAGTTATGACTACCAAAAATTCAGTCATTATTTTCCCACAGTTCTGTAAAAGTTCTGTATTTTATTTCCTAGTCAAAATGTCACAACATTTATAAAACAAACAGAATGAGAAAAAGCATGTCCATTTTCTTTATATCTTTGACATCTTTCCATCATAATTTATATTTTATTTCTGCTCAGAACTTTCAAATGACATTTAAAGTTCAAAAATTTTATAATGGAAGGAAGATTATCAAATAGAATATTTAAAGGGAATTTATATAGCATTGCAGACATTAGGAAAAAATCTTATCTAGAAATCAGACAGTAGGATAAGGAGATAATCTTTTAAACAGATACTGTACTACAAGTTTTTAAAAGAATGAATTAATTTATTGTGATTACTGGGGAAAATAATCAGACTAATTTACAATGAATGATAATTTTTATATTTAAATAAACATTTCATGTAGCTTTAACTGTATTTGCACAATTATTGACTGTTTTCCAGCAGGTTATGACAAGAAGATCTATCTGGGGAATCACAGAATGATTGAGGTAGGCAGGAACTCCAGATATCCTCCCACCCAACCCTTCTGCTCAAAGCAAGGTCACCTACAGCCATTTGTTCTGGGTTGTGAACAGCTCTTGGATATCTCCACGAGAGGTGATTCCACAAGATCTCTGAGCTATCCATGCCAAGTTTCCACCCATCCCAACAGTTCAAACAACAACTTTTTTTTTTTTTTATGAATGGATTTACCTATCTTCTTTTGTGCCTTTTGCTCTGTCACTGAACAGTCTGACTTTGCCTTCTATACAACCCATCTGATATTTATTTGTATACATAAATAACATCCCACTGATCCCCCTCCATCAGCTAATTCCCACTTAAAGATGATATAAATCCCTTCTTTCGAGAGGGATGTTAAGGAAATCAATTCTAATCAGCACATGAGGTCAGAGCCAGCTATTTTGCCTGTCTAAAGAATCAAAGTACATGAGTGGCACACTCCAATAATGAGAAAAATACAACTGGTATAAACCCATGGCTTGTTCAGGGTGATAGGCATAGTTGCACACCACAAAATGTTCAAGCTGGCAATCAGGGGTGGCTGTGAACATGATATATTCCTACCATGCTGCAGATGAGCACAGGGGAACACAGGACATTCAGAAAGGATACATCTGCTAACCTCAGATGCCAGTCTTCCTGAAATTAGTGGCAAAATTCCCACAAACTCATTTAGGACAAAAATTTTTACCCAAGCCAGGCAGCTGGGAATAATGAACAGTGGAGGGAAAGTTCAGATGTTTTAAGTGTCTGGACTTCAAAGTAATGTCTGTCCTTACATCTCTGCTCCAAAGGAGTTATCTCTGTTGAACCCACTGAAATCCACTCCTTTTCCTTTAATGATGTGATGTTCATGGATTTGCCCTCCAAATATCCCATAGATCACCTCCCTTCCTTCACTTTTAAAGATTTGTCCCCTCTGCCAGCAGTTCACCTGCTCCTGCGGTGTTTGTGCATAAGGGAGCAGGATTTCCTTTTGAAGAGCAGTGAAACCAGTGAATTTCACTTTAATGTCTGCTAAGTCTGTCTGGGATACACATCCAGCCTGCTCTTTCAGGGCAATGCATTTGACATTGAATAGGCTTCCAGAGATTTAATAAAAATTCTGTTTCTAATATCCTAAATTACCTGGAGGCACTGAGACTGATAAACTGAGCTTAGGTTGTGATTACAAGACACTGTCTTGTTGATTTGCCAATATCCTTTGCCTGTGGTCAAGTTGTTAATTCTGACCATTCTGTCTCGTAAGATAGAGCTACCCCCAAAAAACCTGAAGTCAGAAAACCGAGAAACACTTTGAAAATATCTTTATGATGAGTTATTTTAAGGCTGTAATCAAAGAAAAAGCAGACGGGGCAGGTTACCTGATGCAGAAGTTTCAAACTGCAGCTCTTTGCTGCCCTCTCTAGATACAAGCAAAAATTGGAAATTTGGGACAATGAAAATGCAATTGCAACTCCTTTCTAACTTTTACACCCTGGGTTACTCACTAAAGGACATGTAGTATTTCATTATTTTCAGCAAACTTAATAATCTCAAGCACTGGGTTTCCCTCTCACCTCCCCAAAAGACATATTTACCTTGGTCTGGTCGTTTAAGGCTGATACTGAAATCATACAGAAAAGTGTCAAATCTCTGGGTACAATGAGCTGAGGAAGATGAGAAGTCCATGAACAAATGCAAACCTGAAATCTTCTCCCTTCATTTTGTTGTACTGCTCTCATTATTTCAGCATTAAAAGACATATTTTGGAAAAGGAGAAGAAAAAAAGAGGAACTCACAGGAAATAAAGAATTGTTGTAGAGTTTTCCTAAAAATATTTCTGTCCATATATATTCTTCTTTTTTCTTTAATCATAATGCTGGTGGTGACTCCCTTCATTGCCTTGGCAAATGAAATACTTACTGTATCATTGGGGTGTTGCAAAATTATCATTTGTAAGGCATTTTGAAGCTGAAAAGTGCTAAGTGTTATTGTTATTATTATTATTACAGATTAAAGGCCTGTTGAAACAAATATGCAAAGCTTCTCTTATCCTAAAACTTACGACAAAAGTCTTAAATCCTGTAGGAATAAGTACTTTATAGCCAGCCTTTCACTGAAACTGTTCTTTTCTTTGTGAACTGCCAAGGTAATAGCCACTTTCTTACAACTCAAACTGGATGCAAACAACCATCAGACTGATGGCACTGAAAAATAAACTGAATCTGGACATGTTCTTACCCAGTCAGATGGATGCACTTCTGACAACAGCACTTTTAATGCTAATTAATTGCTTTCTGGATGCAACCCACTGTTGCCCAGTCAACACTTAATAACCCATGACCAGATTAAGTAGAAAGAAGAAGAAACTCTGAATGCAGGGTATGTGCACTGTGAAGGTGTGAAAACAAATGGCCATTAAATCTATTTCTGGAACAACAGGGCTTTTTCAAGAAAATGTCAGACTCTTGTAGCTTTATGCACAGCATGAGGAAAGCAGCCCCTATAGCCACAAAGTGCAGCAAACACATGGAGCCCTAGCAATTCTTACAGGGCTCGTGTGCCCTTGGTGGGAGGGGCAATGCTGGCAGAAATTTCTATGAGTGAAAGTCTGTTTCAAGAAGAAAATGTTGAGTTACCCATCTCTTGTCACACAGGTTAAGACTTGTTTAGCACTATGCCAAATGATGGGGATGATCTTGGGAAAGGATAACTTTTATTATTTAATGCTTGGATTTTTCTTTGGTGTCTGAGGAACAGAATTTCTAAATTCTAAGCTTCATGCAAATCTATTGCTATAATACATACTCTTAAAGCTTAATGCTGTACACAAGACTGAATCCTACAGAATGCAGAAGACTTTTCCTCAGACTGCCTTTGCTGTGAGCTACATTGCTCTGGCAGTTGTACAAGGAAACAAAAAGAGCTTTCTGCCCCTCTCACCAGTGGCCAATTACCCACTGCACATACCACACAGCTCTGTCCTCCTTACAAACCTACCTCAGAGTAGGTACACAATCCCTCTATTATAAATATTTTAAGAGGATAAATTTACATATTAGATGTAGAAAAGATATCTTATAAAAGATATATTTCTTAAGAAACATTCCTGCTACCACTGAGACAGGGGAACCGTAGTGCTAATTAACACAATTCACTCACTGCTCTCTGCAAGATTAAAATATCAAACACTCCTGACAAAGGCTTAACAAAGATTCAGTGCACAATAGTTTTTCTGAACTTCTGGAATACGACTGAACAAGAATGTAAGCTTGAAGGGCAACTACAGTTAGAGCTTTCTAAAACTGTAGCTTAACAGCACCATACTGTTGCATGATGCCTCATTGCCTTTCCACAAGAAAACACTAAAAAATGGGTAGAGCCTTTTAAAACAGACTTCTCCCCACCTGCAAGCTGAGCAACTCATGAGGCAAGATTAAACAGGACACTTTGAAAGTACTGATCATGATGATAAAATATGGTTAGCTGCACCCATAGTGATCTGGTGAAGAAAGATAATTAGATATTAATGCAAAATTTAAAAGACCTCTTGGAATACCTGGATATTTCAGTCATCAGATACCAGTTAGCCAAGGATGCAGCCCATGAAAAAAGAATGCCAGATTTCCTGCTTTGGTGGCAGGCTTCCTGCTTCTCCACTCACTGTGGTGCAGCCACACTGGGCTGTGCTTGCCGAGGCTCCTACACTACAAACTCCCCTGTTCTGGGTCATTCTTATCCCAAACCTATTTCCAGAAAACTCCAGAAAGGCAGACATTACACAGTGCCTGCAGTGATTGCTGGAGATGGGTAGGCAGGTACCACCCTTCTTTGGGTTTTCAGAGCAGAGGCAGCCAGCCCAGCATGGAGTCAGTGCTGCTCAGCATTTACTTCTGATCCTCAGCTCAGTCTGGATCTAAGTCCTGGCTCTCTTTCAGCATTGTTCTCTGCCTCCTTCACACCTGCCCCTGCTCTCCCTGTCTGACTCCACTTGCTGCATGCATGTTTCATGTGCCAGACCTTGTGCCTTGCCTCATGCACAGCAAATCTTTCTGATCTCTGCTATTCATTATCCTGGCTACATGCCCAAAGCCTAAACCTAAGGTTTCACTTTGAGTAACCCCATCATTAGGGTTTCACTAGCTTAGATTACTTGGCTGGAAAAATCTTCAGGATATAGCAAGAGCACTAATAATCATGATCTATAAAGAATTTTGATACAGTTAAATCCAGCTTGCTACAAATGGGATATTTTTGACTTTCACTGGCAAAGGTTTGATTGCAAGGAAAGCCAAGAAATATGAAACATTTGTCTGGAAGTGCAACTGACCTTTGAAATGCTTCTTCCCAAGAGAAATTTCAGTAGGGAACAGCCAGAACAGCAGTTTCATTTCCAAAAAGAATGCTCTGCATGTTTTAGGACTACATGACAACGTGATAGTTTTAGATCTGAAGGAATCCCAAGGGTTTAGAAATTTCTTGGTCCTTCTCTGGCAGCTCTAAGACAGAATGAGAAAAAAAATCTTCTATTTGGGCATGTGTTGTATAATTTACCCAAAGGGACATGGCATTTCCTAAGCCTTATTATTCATCCTCTCAGTGCTGTTTCCTATGTTTCTCTGGAGAGAATTAAATAATATACTCCCAAACTATTTTGGGCCTAGTTCTCTGAAATTTTGAGCCTAATGTAGCAATTTAAGCCTGTTTCTTACATTTGCTCCTATTGGTTAGAGTGATCACAGAAGTTTTACATGGAGAATCATCATGCTCTTACAGGCTGCACTTAAACCCAATGCACACTCTGCCATGATATGAAAACCTATTTCTTAGATATTTATTTCCTTGAATTGTCCTTTCCACACAGGGAAGCCATTAAGATCTGAAATTCCAGTACAGTACTCTAAGCAGCAAAATCCTAGAGATGCTAAAAAATTAATTTTTACAATTAATTTTTAAAGCAAATATTCCTTTTAAAAATAATTCTAAACCAAGGTTTCTTCTAAAAAGCACACACTGAGCATCATTTTACCTACTGCATGCACTCCACAGGGCTATGTACACTGTCACAGAGTTAACCACAGGCCCTCTCTCTGATAAAAGCAAACTTGGAAATTAAACCTCCATTACTGTCTGCACTTCTCAAAGATCAAAAGAATGGCCCAATAAAAGTCTTATCTTGGGGATGAGGCTGGGGTAGGGAGGCTCAGTATGAGCTAGAATGTCTTAATACTTGCATTTGTCAGTGCAGGTGGCTTTAGTCTATGACTTGATTCAAGACGTTACTGTTATTACGAAAGCAAATAAAATTATGGCTCTGTGTACAAATATCAGAAAGATGATGTAAAATATGTGAATCCCAGTATTGTAGAATGGTTTGTTGGGTTGGAAGGGATCTCAAAGATCATGTTCCACCCTACTGCTGTGGGCAGGGACACCTTCCATGAGACCAGGCTGCTCCAAGCCCCACCCAGCCTGGCCTTGAACACTGCCAGGGATGGGGCAGCCACAGCTTCTCCTGACAACCTGGGCCAGTGTCTTGCTACCATCACAGGAAAGAATTTCTCTCTGATATCTAATCTAAACCTTGACATACTGGCCATGCTTGATGCAGTCCAGGAGCTCTTTGGCTTTCTGGGCTGCCAGTGCACATTGCCAGGTCATGCTGAGCCTCTCATCAAGCAGAAAGAGACTCAGAAAGTGACAAGAACAAATGCAAAGAAAATTACCTTATGGCATTGACTTCAATGAGGGAACCAACAGAACATTTGACACAGTTAAATATCTTCCCCAATTTAAATTTTATGTTGTGGCTTCAAAACCAATTAGACTATGCTACAGTTGGATGATTTGCCAAATTATCCTTTCTAAAACAAAAGTAGTTTTTGACTAACAGAGGTAAAGGAAAACTGCAATTATGGCATTTATTTTCATTTTTATAGTGTAGTATATCTAGGGCTGCACCTCAATAAAACCATTTAAGCATATTTGTAAATTCATGGACACAAGAAGCCCCTACCAAATCACTGTTCCAAGATAATGGTTTTTCCATTGACTTACCTGAGGCTAAAAAGTAACTTAATGGGTGTACTTGTGCATGACAAGAAACATACACACACATATATATGCTCAAATTTTTGTCATTCTGCCACAAAACTTCCTAAATTAAATCCAACATAAGCTCATACCTCCCAGGGGAGGAAAACAGCAGTGCCACAACATCAGCATATAGTGTGAATAAGCCAATAGAGGTCAGCAGTACACAACAGAAATAACTTTTTAAGAGCAGCCCATCAACTAGACTTACCCCCAGTCATAAAAATTCTTAAACAATATTTGGTGGAATTTTTTTCTGAAAAAAAATGGAGCTTTTTTCATAACTAAAAGCATTTTCCTATTTTGGAAACTGTCAGTATTTCCTCAAGCACAATGCCTATCACAGATCTTCACAGTTTGTCTCATGCTCCTTTTGTAAGGTCTTATGCTGTGTCATTCCTTGGATATTGGTCATACACAGATTAAAATTTTAGTTACATACCTGAGAATTTCATTGCAAGACAGCTTAGTCTTACAAAAACAGTTACTAATTCAGGGAGCTCAGACTTCATTTCCTTTGCTTTAGAAAATAATGTTTTTCAACAAATTTGGCTTTTCCTTCTTTGGTAAATTTCGTATTTTTGATCTATCTTTCTAAGTATATAATACTTTAGATTTTTTAAAATTAAAATAATCTTTATTCTTCATCTTGATTTTCACTGTGCATGTCTGCTTCTTGCAGGTAAGGTTTTTGGATATGCACCTGAACTCTGACTATGAAGAAATTTTAGATATTTTTTAAAAACTTTAAATAATTTTGCAGAAAAATAAAGTTTGGAAATATTCAAAGATTGTTATAAACAACAATCATTCTGCTTTAATTCAACTGTAATACTAATTCATATCCTATGAATAAAAAAATTAGGAGAGACAAATCCCTTATAATGGATACCTACTTGAAAAATACCACATTCTATTTGTCCAAACAAGTGGCTGCCTTTAGTCTGGCAATCACAGATCATAATCAACAAAAGGAGTATTAAGCTTGAAAAATAACCAGGGCAGCATGAAAAGCAGCAGTTTAAAACAAAATTTTTAAATAAGGCACAGAAATAATTACTTTTTCAGTGGGCAAGATTGTTAAAAACTAATTTGCCACCTGCTATCATAGAACAAATGTCTTATTCTTCTTAATAAGGAGGTAGCTAGATATGTGACTGTACAAGTTAGCACATATTTTAACTTGATGAGGGCCCAGCCAAGCAACTGCAGAAGGAAAGCTTCCTGCTCCCGAATTTACTACACACACATTACTTTTAATGTTTCAGAAATAAAGCAGGGGATATTTATTTAATAAGCAGGATCTAAGAGGTACTGTAAGAATTTTGTACTTTTGACAAATTTTAAATTTTAAAGTTTTCTTCCTTTAAAATTAACAATAAATTTTCTTAGCCTTTCCTCTGTATATAAGCTTGCATGTAACTTATTAGAATAATGAAATCCTACAGGTTTCAGCAGATATTGTTACATGCATTACAGCCACTGGTCTCTTGAATGAACATCAGCTTCCACAGAAACAGTGACTGATGATGCCAGAGTGTCCCAGGGAATTAATGGAAAGACTTCCATTAATCTTTGGTACATATGTTCTGCAGGACTTTGAAATTCAAAGATTTCTCTCTTTAACCTTCAGAGTGCAAAGAGAATTGAAAAGATTATCGTGATGCTGAGTGTGCGTTGCTCTCTTCTCCAAGGAATTTAGCACACTAACAAAACAGCCCTGCAGTCTGTGGTCTCAGGTAAACCACAGAGCAGGCAGGGGGCAATGAATCAAGATCAAAGTGACTTTAGGCCTTGACCATTAATGTTTTCCTACCATTTTGCATAAAGCACACAGTCACGACTGAGTTATGAGAAGGATCATTTCTAGGCTGCTTCTCCCCAGCTCAGAGATACCAGGACAGGCTTTACTCCTGTATTTTATGTACCTGTAACTCCACTTGACCTCATGCCTAATTTAGCCCACCTTAAGATCAGAACCAGAGCCACAGTGTCTGATCTTTCCATAATGGAGCTGTAATGACAGTCATTTAGAATACATTTGTAATTATGAACTGAAACTAGCAGCCTTTATCCAGATGAAAACTTACACTGACTTCAGTGATTGATTTCGCTAGTAGTTTTAGCAAAAATGGCAAGTTTGGTTACTATAGTACAAAACTTTTCATTTTTAAATTGAATATAGGCAACAGAATTCAGATGTACATAAAAAAAATCCATAAATTTTCATAAACAAACATCCTTTGCTTATTAGCAGGACTCCTGGTTCTTTGTGCTTACAGTGTAAGTACCACAGCCATTTAATCTTGGCTATATTCATTCAAATAGGTCCTTAGAATAATTACATTCAGTTATAGCATCAAATTTGAACTAGATGGCTATTCTCTAGAGTTTCAAGTATATTACCCTTCATTTCTTTTGAATTTGGTGAGTGACTTTATATGCTGGGGAGGAAAATTAAAAAAAAAAAATTAAAAGCTTATAACTTTCTCTGGTAGTCAGCAGAATAAAGTTTTGCAGATTTGGTTGTTCATTGGTTTGCTTTGGTTTTATTCCAGAAAATCTTTCACTGCATGGTCAAAAATTGTGTCAGTCTATCACCAGGGAAATTACATTTAAAATTCTAGTTTTATCAGAGCATGTATTTAGATTAGCTGAATATTTAATNAACTTTCCCTGGTAGTCAGCAGAATAAAGTTTTGCAGATTTGGTTGTTCATTGGTTTGCTTTGGTTTTATTCCAGAAAATCTTTCACTGCATGGTCAAAAATTGTGTCAGTCTATCACCAGGGAAATTACATTTAAAATTCTAGTTTTATCAGAGCATGTATTTAGATTAGCTGAATATTTAATTAATTATGAAAACATTATTGAGGTATTAACTTCTTATTTGTGATATAAAGTGTTGCCTCAAACTCACAAAGATGAAATTAGCTTTTTTTTGAGGGAAGTTTATAGAGACTAAACAGCCAGGTCTTAGCACACAAATATGCAGATACAGTGAAGTGCTGTTGCATTAAATGCAGTATCTTGAGACCACCTCAACTATCAGAGCCAAGTTTTGAGGGAGAGGAATAATACTCTTTATGAGATTCAGAAGCACATATATTACCTCTAACTGTGCAGGTTTCCCTTGATTCCCAATGTGCTCCCAGATGAACACAAATCTCCTGAATTGGGAATTCCCTCCCATGTTTTCAGAGCCACAGGGACTTTGTGGCAGTATCTTGCATTCCCTTGTCACACCAAGGCTCTCCCCAGCCATGGCTGCTCACACCTCCAGCCCTTCTAGCCTGACACCACTTGTCCTCAAACTCTTTTCTTTTCCAACAGCAGTGAGCCTTTGAGATATTTCCTCCATGTATTGGTTTTCTTAGAGGGGTGTTCTCATGGGGGATCCTCAGTACCTGCACAGCCCTTCCTGCTGCTCTGCACAGGGACCAGAATAAACAAGGAAGAAAACCAACATGGATATACAAGGCAGGACAATTTCAGCAGGAACACTAAAAATGTTCCAAAACAGACTTTCCTGATACTTTTATCTACAGTCACAATCCTGACTGAGATTTGTTTACTTTTATGGATCACCCATACACAGGGAGTCCCAGTCTTTAAGTACCAGACCTTCTTGACACAGAAACTTTACAAAGGTAATAATGTTTGGGTATAATGGACTTCAGAGAGTCTAAACTCCTGAAAACATTCAAGGCCAGGTTGGACAGGGCTCTGAGCAACCCCATCTAGTTGAACATGTCCCTGCTCATGGCAGGGGGATTGGACTAGGTGGCCCTTTATAGGTCCCTTCCAACCCAAACCATCCTGTGATTCTATAAACACTGTTCACAAACACAGTTACAATTTGCAAAGTTTAGCAAAGCCCTGTGATGTGAGCTGGGCCATGGGGGGGTTGCTGGACCTGAGAACACTCTAACAGCTCCCAGAGCTGAGTGCTGGGGTTGAATTGCTAAGAGTAAATGCACTTACATTGCTTGGGGCTCTGCAAAATATTTAAGCAGCAGAGTAAATACCAGGTCTGAGAAACAGCATTCATTTCCTCTTCCTCCTCCTCTACAAATAAATTGCAAGTTAAAAAAAATCAATATTATTTTGCTTAGATTTCTTTCTCTCCCCCTGCACTGCCACAGAGCTGTTTTTCAGACACCTGTGGGAGGTGCAATCCTTGTTTGGATTGCAGGGAATCCCATAATCTCACAGGTGAATGCATCCTAATGAAGTAGAAAGATCTACATAATCCTTGCTTGCAGAGCAGCATCATTTATAATACAGAAAATTCCTATTGTAATTTTCTTCTTGACACGTTGCAGTCTCACTTCAAATTTCTTGAATTCAAAGATGGCTTTTGTTTTGCTTTTACCATAACTATTTATTATAACTTTGACTGATTTTTTTTTCTTAACATTTACTCCAGTATGTCATGCTCTGTTTGAGAGAAGTAATTGGTTCTTTCCTTGAGGGAAAAAGCAAAACACAAGCAAATACTGTTTTTGCACACAACATGCACCCACATTTTTGCTTCAAAGAAAAAATAAATAGCCTTTACACCCTCTAAATATTAAAACCACAAAAGTCTTTGCCCAAGTGAATGTAATGTTAATTGTTTTAGATTTATGGTATTCTTATACCACAGTTTAATAGTGTTTCTTACCAACCAAGCAAGAAAGCTTAGCTACACTAAGTAAATAATATCAACTACTGCAAGGCAAGAAATTGCTGTTCTGCTTACAGCAGTGGACTAAGATTAATAAGGTCTTAAATTTCAGATTCTGTCTGTGTCTTGCTATGTGACATTAAAAAAGATATATCTTCACGCCCTGCCTTTAGTTCCCTGCTATAAAACAGAAAAGTAAGAACTGTAAAACGACTGGACAGAACAACATTCTGGTTTTGTGCTGAATCACTGGCTTGTATAGTGGGGCCATTATTGGTTAGGGCTTATCTGCCACACTGTAACAATTAATAAATGATAGCAATCTATGTCCTCATGAACAGAAATATCTGTACAAAGATCAAACAATTCCACTGCACATTATTTAAGAAATTGAGTTGAAAGAGTGTCATGCCAATACCAAGAAATGTGAGAAGCAGGAGTAGCAGCCTGAGAATGAGGGGAGGCAGTGGAGAGAGCCACCTACCACAACGGCTGAGAATTTCAGTCAGGTCACTAAAACATCTGTACCCCTTCCCACTGCTACTGCTGGCTGGGAGGGAGGATTTTGCTACCCAAGGAAGGAACTGCCTCAGCCAGGAACTCGTGCACACTCTCAGTTACCCTTCACTGTGACTCCATCAAAGCCCAAACCCCACTGACATCCCTGGGGCAGCAGCACCAATTTAGGTGGGCCCTTCTGCATGGACTTGAACTGCTTCTTGCTTCCTCCACTTCCTGCACCATCTCTGAGCAGTTTCTACCAGAACTGATACCTCCATTCCCCAGAGGTAAACTTAAATAGTTCACCTATTAGATGAACTAGGAGTAGGAAATGCTCTGATGTCTCATGCATTTAGTCTGCAGGCACTGTGTAAAATCAGTGCCTGGTGCGGTTGGTTGTGGGTTTAATGTAAAGTGAGAAATGCTGGTCAAATAAAATTAGTCATGTACAAAATCCCAGGCATGTTTTGCACCTGTTTCACTCTTCATAAAAAGGTAGATAAACCACTGTAAAGCCTTTCTGTAATAATGTTAGCTTATGGATTTATATTTCCAGCTAAAATTGCACTCAACTGCTGCCACGTATAAGATACCACATCGGACGTGGAGGGAAAAGGCTAATAGCTATTTTATTTTCTTTACAATGTGCTTTACTAATCTCACACAATCTGGAGGGAGAGACGACTTTAATGGCTTTCAGTGCCACAGATTATATTTGTTGGGTAATTTTTCAAAAGTGCTTAAATATGCACAAGAGTTCATAAAAGCTTCAGAAAAGATAATAGCACTCCAAAGGATTAAAAGGAGTAAGAGAACAAGCAGTGGAATGCATACAGCGCAATTAATTAACAGCTTTGCACTCTTTCTTGCTGTTCTTCTAGCAAAATCTCCAGCAGTAGCCAGGATGAGTACAGTAATTAATCCTTTTTATCATCTGAGATCAGCATGATTACTGGGCACACCTTTTAAGTGGAAATCTAGTATGACATCCTGACCCTAATTACTCACAGTCATGATTAAAGTTGGTGATAGAAAAAAGAATAATTGCACAACACAGATTTGCAAAATTCCACTCAAAAAAGGTATTAAACTCAGAGATCAACATCAACACTTAAGTCACAACATCCTATGTGTAAAGTCAGCCAAAAGCAGGAAGGAACTAAAAGTTAGATCTGACAGTATTCCAGGCAATACTGAAGAAACAAGACATCAGATCGACTTCCAGCCACAAGGAAGGTAGCAAACATCTCTCTTACACATTGCAGAAACTGAGAGGCCAAAATGAAAACATTTAGGAATGCAATTCACTGAGATGCATTTGACACAACTCTATGTTTTAATGAGTAATTTTTAGAGTCAGGTGATTTGACAGGCCATCAAAGAAGTACATTAATGAATCATAAGCAAATTACTTTTTTGAATCACTGACTAGGGAATATTGTCAAACTCTAATTTATTAGTTATGTTATTTATTTGGAGGACTGTATCATTTATTTTGACAAAGGTAAATCAATTTTCAGTATTAATGTAACAAAAGTTATCACACACAATGCATGATGCTGCATGTGCTAAGAGGAGCACAGCTCTGTCACTGGTGCTTAAAGGGGTCATGTACAACAAAATTTCAAATTAGTTCACCTGAAAACCAGGAACTTGTGAAAAGCCACTCATTATTTAACTACTGTGAAGTACCTCCCAGTCCTAAGTTTGCTAGGAATATAAACATTATTTTTTGCTGAATAAGAAGGATGCAAGCCAGCTTTATGCAAATCAACTGATTTTAAATATAAGCAGCTTAAGACAACCCTAGGAGGTTTTGCCTTAAATTTTCTGATGTACTTGTAATACAGTTTATAACAATAAGTGAAACAGAAAACTGAGAGTTTGATCCTGCAACATATTCATGTGATTTAAAATGGAATAGTCTGCAAGACTCTGAACATGGAAAATACTTCCAAGCCTAGGGATGTTTCCTTGGTAAACACTCAAGTTTATGGTGACACAGACAGATTGGCCAATGGGAAAATTATTCATATGTTCATCAAAACTAATTCTTACCAGAAACACAGTCACATAAATAAGTTTCAATAAATTCACTTTTAAATTGTTACTATCATAGTAACATGGGTCTGAATCAATGTAGCACTGACTACCCAGCCTGGACTGACAGTTCCTGACTCCTGAGAAGCTGTCTTGATTTCTATAATTTAAATATAATGAACCAAAAAAAAAAAAAAAAAAAAAAAAAAAAGCTACCATGTCCCAAGCATTACAGTGTTCTCCACAATGCACCATGCCCTAAGGAAATTAAAAAACAAGAGGCAAAGGAAATCCAGACACAAGTCATTACCCCTGCTCTCTCATTTTTCTCTAAAATTGTGGTAACAAGAAACTACACTTGCATGCATACCACAAAAATTAGAAATTACTATTCTGAACAAGAAGTAACACAAAATTCATTTTCCAGACAAGCTCAGATGATTTGTACAATACTAGACAGTGTAAGTAAGAACAGAAAATAGATCAGAAATTTGTTAAAAGCCATGAATATAAAATTATACATTTGGCTTCTCATAACCATCTTTTAAATAAGTATTAATAATTATATCAGACACTTTACCACACAAGCGCTAGCAAAAAGGTTCTGAAAGTAGGTGAAGCTAAGGGTAAAAAATGGATCTTTATAGCTATTAGAAAAAATTTTCAGGAAACCATTATTAAGAGTGTTATTAAGGGGTTTTCTGGTATGGTACAGTGATACACTACCCCAGACATCCCTATGAACATGTCTGGAAGCATTTGTACTTCAGCAGTGTACAGATGCTCAGCTTAGAATTGAGATCCCACTGTGAAAGGTAACAGGTATACAAAGGAGAAGATGTTAGGCTGGTAAAATGTGCATTTTGCTCCCCATATTAAAAGACAAGAGAGAAAGAAAAGCAGAGGAAAACAGCAAGTGATGGCACAGATCTGCAGTTAACCTTTCTACTGTGGACTGTAGCTACTACAAATCCAAGTAGATTTGGAGCAAGTGAGGGCTCCATGATCCTATGCTTTAATTTGGAAAGCAGGAATGTGTCAGTGCTGGAACTGGTAACACACAGATTGATAGGGCTGTGAAGGAAATGTCAAGGCCCACGTGAAAAGCAAGAATGTCCATGAGTGCACAGAAACACCTCATCCTGCCTGTTCTTACTGTGACAGCAGAAGGACAAGGACAGCTCTGCCTGTCTCTGAAGTCATCAGCCATTCTCCCTTGCCCTCGGATGGTCGCTTGGCCTGTAGTTCACAGTCCCTGGTTTAAGTCAAACAGCTGTTTTTGCAGAGTCAATAGAATAAATCAGAGTGTAGAGTCATCCATCTGTGCAGACAGTTTACTCTGTTTTCTCTTCGAGGAACAATGTTTAGATGACTGTATAAAAAACCCAAGTGAATTGTTTATGACAGCACTGGGAGCTAGCAGCCAATGCTGGTTTGTAATGGGGTTAGATGAGATAAGCTGAGGCTGTGACAGATGTGTCCCCAAAACCCTTAAAGAGAGTCACTGCTGCTCTTCCTTCTAGTTGCTGCAACTAGATCACTCACTGGGAAGAGGAGTGCCTTATATTTTCTGATGACATAAGAAAAAAGAAAGTTTGAAATTAAGCAAGTTAAGCAACACTTAGGTTAAAGTAGTTTAAATTTAACCACTGTTTTGAAAAATTCCCGCATCTATTCCCATAGATTTGGGAAAGTCTTAATTTTAAAAGTCATCACTTTTCCAAAGGTTTTCCATGGCATTTTCAGGTATTTTACCATAATTATTTGTTGAGTTCAAGTTAAACTCTCACATGATTTATATTTTCACAATAAAAATTCCTGTTTTCCAAACAAGATCAAAAAAAATCCAACATTTTCAAATGACATTCTCATCTCTCAGAATTGTGTTAGTAGTCATTGCTGAAAGTTTATCCAATATGCTTTAAGAAAATCTTACAAAACTAAGATGACAGATTGGTCTAGATATAACATCCTTAAATTTGTTTTTCTTATGACTGATTTATTATTTCTAAGCTTCACTCCTTATTATCAGAATCTAAGCCAATGTCTTCTGTTTTCATTACAGAGGTTTGAACACTTGATCTGAAATACCAAAGCTTAAATCTGCTAATACAGATCTCAAAGAAAACTTGGAAGGAGTATTCAGGCCTGAATTTGTGCCATTTTCTTATCCATCTGTTAGAAAAACTGAAAGGCCAGATGTTTCTTTGCAAATTTATCCCACATTCAGAAAGTTCAGTGAGTCAACTATTATCACTGCATTTCTGCAGATTTGGTAACACTCTGACACGATTTTGTTTTCTGAAATAAAAAAGACATGAAACTATTATTTCACTGAATTTTATGTGAAACCAATTGTTTCTTTTTCTACTTAGAGCAGTTTATGCTTTGAGCATGGAGCAGTGCTGAGGTGTTTCCTCCTGCCTGCAAAGCAGCTGCAGCCAGCCACAAAAGCCACTCAAAGCTGAGCCCTTCAAACACCCAAAAGATTGTCTTCAGTTTTCCCAAGACTTTCTCTACAGCAAACTACTGCTCCAAATTTCCCTTTCTCCATTTCCACCATGGCTTCACCTCCTCCCTTGCACCTGGATTGTCCTGTTTGCCCAGCACAGCCTGGGGAAGGGCAATTGCTGAGCAGCAAAACTTCCAGCCATAGCAAACCCCATCCCTGACAAATCCACATCCAATATTCCTGCTGGTTTTGAGCCTGGCAATTGAGCCAAGTAGTTCAGCCTGTGCCATGAAAAGGTTTCACCAAAACAAAGAAGTGGAAGAAGGTAAGCATTTGGGCAATTGGGTTCTGGAAGTAAAAAGGGAGGCAGGGAAGGAGTATTAAATTAGTGTTTAGGCCTTCTAAGAGTACTGCTTTCATGCAATAATCATGCAAATGAGAGGATATTTTATCTATGTAGCCAAACACAGCCACACAAGGTTATAAACATGACTGGGCTAAGATATTCTCCTGATTAGTCAATGAAATAAAAAGGAAGAAAGACTAATCTATGTAAATTAAAACATGCAGCAGAGCCCTTGTAATATCCAAAGCTGCTTAGTCAGGCTTCAGAAAGACAACACACATTTTATGGTTGACACACAAAGCAGCACAGCTGGGAATTGCCTGCTGGGAGCTAAATGCTACCTGTAGGCTTTGGTACCTTTACTGCCTGTCACCTGGTGCAAAGCCTTAACAGCGTGTTCTAGGAATACCTTGGGCTGCTGCCAGCACTCCTGCCAGACACAAGTTCAGAGGCTTTGTTAGGAAAACTGGGTATTTGTTCTCTTCTGGTTTCGGAAGACAGGTGCAAACAGGGCAGGATTTTGATCCTTAAAAACTGAAGATATACTTAGTACAGTCGAATTTACTAATTTTAAAGGAATTATTGAGTAAGACAAATACAAATATTTTTGAAGAATGAATAAATACTGGAAAATGTAGAATAACATCAAGCAAATGTTCTTAAATAGCCCACTGTGGATGGTAAACTACTGCCCTGGTTAAGAAGCTCAGATTCTCCTTCATCTGTTTAGGCACATAGGATTAATTAACAGATTTTATTTTACAAGCTTTGCTGTAGTTTTCATAGATTATTAACTTGTGTAATCAATCTTGTCATAATATTCTGATTTTTCATATTTCTAGGATTATTGGTAACAGTTAAAAAGCTACTGCCAGCATTTGGGGAATTCTGATTGTTCAGATTCTAATAGAAGAAAGCAACAATTTAAAAACCAACCTCCTGGATATGATAGAGGAAGATTATCAGAATAGTTTGAGCAACAAAAGATGGGGACCTGCTGGACTTTAAGGCTTTGTGACAAATAAGTATGGGATGCATCCACCAAAATTAAATCCTGGTAATTTTCTTTTACTTAAATTTACTAAGCAATCTTTTTCAGATTTAATTGCTTTGGGCATCATAGGGAAAACCAACAAACAAAAACCAAAACAAAGAAAGCAAGAAACACATAGAATAGACCTTGAATGGAAAAGTAAATTGTTCTACGTTCTTTTCCCATGATAACAATACTTTCAATTATATGTTAAGGACAACTGCTGTACTTGATGACAGATCCTTTTAAAATTGTCAGCTAAGTCAAACCACTACACTGGTTTATATTCCAAGTTCACAAAGTGTTTGGCTTCCTTTGGGATAAAGGACTAGGGGTCTTTACCTACTTAGAAGTAACAATTTTTATCTAGCCAAGTACAGCCTAAGTTATTCAAAACTGTACAGATAAGCACAGGCTACATAATTAATAACAGCAATTAAACAAATTACATATTAATGGTTATTTTGGGAAGCAAAAGGACTTGAACTTCCCCTGGAAGGGGGCTTGGTACTGGATAATTTTTATGGTCCCTTCCATCATTTTATGATGTTTCTATGGTGTTTCTTGAACTGACCCTGAAAGTCAGCTTAATCAGTAAATTCACTGTTAAGCCAAACATTGCTTTAAATGATTACTGTACCTTCAGCAGAAATAGCATTTCTGCTGGTCCTTTAGAAAAGTAAATTACACAAATAATATCTGGACAAGAAATAGTCAGTTGCTCTTTGTGAACGGGAAACAGGCATATGAAAATTTCTGACTCTAATGAGTTGGATTGCTCTCACTCTTCACAGTGCACAATGTCCATTTGGTGAGCAAGCTGGAAACAGAAGATGCTTTCTTTAAAAAGCATATTTGTGGCTATTTTGTTAATAGAGAAAACAAACCCTGTAGGGCATGAGCACTATTTTAATACTCGAGTGATGCATTTTAAATGACAAAATATTTTGTACAGCCACAGGTGTGCTTAATGAGCTGTACCTGGAGTCTGGAAGTGGGGAAATAAAAGATAAAGCAAACATCATGACATTAAATGTTAAGTGACTGTGTTAAGCATACCTTTCAAGCAGTTTCAAATGGTCAAACTGAAACTGTTTTCCACACTTAATAATTTCCTCTAAAAGAATCAAGGACTGGGTAATGAATTTACAGACACTGATCTATAAACTAGCAGCTCATATGAGGTAACTTGTTAGAAACCCTTGCTATTCCTTGAAGTGTAACTACCACCACCAAAGTTTAGAGAAAAGCCAGGGCACCTGCAGCCTCTGAGCTCCTCAAAACCTTGCAAAGACACATTGTAAAAACTGACATCACTGTTGGCTCAGCAAAAGCTGGAGGAAAAACCACATCAGACTGCTCTGCTGTTAACCTGGCTGCTGTTTCCCCAGTCCTCTCTACCTCTGCCTGTAAGTTTGTGGCATCTGCCTCTTCTGTGCTTTCTGATGTGAATTCCTCTTCCACTAAATGCCTCTGCAGTATCTGCTCTTGTCTTTGCTGTGCTTCCTTTAGGCAGAGAGTTTATCTTAGTTGGGCAGGTGGAACAGCCTGTCAGTGATAGGAGAAGGTAGAGGTGTTATTTTTAGAGCTGTCAAGGTTTACCCACAGGCTTGAGTCAAATTTGCATGAAGCTTTAGGAAACCTCTTCAAGACTGAAAGAGATCTCAATTTTATTTTCTCTTGAATATTTAAAACCAGATCAGCAAAAAAAAGAAAGGGGGGAAAAATTAGGAAAAGGGCAAATTCTGGCTGGATGAGGGAATGAACAGTGCAGCAGCAAATGTGAGGGATAATATAAACTATTCATTCCATGGAGTAAAGACAAAGGCTAACTCAATATGCTGCAGAAGAGCTTCAAGGCACTGAGTGAAAAGACAGACAAGAATGAAATATAAATTAAAACAAAGGGATATATGTAAGGAAAGAAACTTCATGCTGTGGTTGGGTCTGAAATAAGAAAGGAATGAGATCTCAAGGTTAAGGTTTCAGAGAAAGAAGCTCATTGACCATATTCACTGTTATGAAGTACTGATGGAATGAATGCAAAGTCCATTAGGCACAGTAACCCAAAAAACAAAAAATAAAAAATAAAACAAAATAAGAAATATTACAGTAGAGGACTTAGACTGTATACAATGGGACTTTTGAACTGAAATAAAACAAAATAAGAAATATTACAGTAGAGGACTTAGACTGTATACAATGGGACTTTTGAACCTGGAAAAGAAAATTGGAGTGACAGGAAAGAAATCTAAGAAATCTGGAACAGTGAATGAATAGGCAATATTTGTTCACTGCCTTCTTAAAAAAGCATTAGGGGGCATAAAAAAATGTCATCATATAGCAGGTTGGAACAAATGACATTTCTCTATATATCTTACTATAAAGATGTTATATTACCTCCCAAAAGATTTACAATGTTTACCTCAGTTCACAAAATGGCTGGACAACTTTAAGGAAGAAAAATCCATTGACAACAACTGAATAGCAAGCCCTCTCCTAAACTTTATGAAATCTGTGATTATGATGTGCTGGAAGCCATTGAAGTACTCTAGAGAAGTCTCACAACCAAACCATCCTGGAGACCTACAGGAACACATCTGGGGGCTGTTTCCTAAATTTCAGCAGTGTTGCCATAAAACACTTTGTTTGGGTTTTATTCAGGACAGAGGTGGGGGAAATGCTTCCATTGTGCCAGAGATTGAGGAAAAAAAAAAGAAAAAAAAAAAAAAAAAGGCAAAACCATCCAACATGTCACTAATAAACCCGCTCCCCCCCCAAAAAAAAAACCAAACCAACCCACCCAGATCTGATCAAACTTTGATTACTTGTGCTTAGTACTGACCTTCACATTAAATGTTAGAGACAATGCAGTTAAACATACAACAGTAATTGTAATACCCATGGCACACACATAAAATCTTGACTCAATTTTGCAGAGTGAAGAGGAAGGAAGGAGAAACTGCACAGAGTCCAGAAAAGAACCACAGGAGAGCTACAGATGACCTGGGAAATGAAAGAAAGAGCTAAGAAAGTAGATTCAAATACATCTGCAAATCAGCTAAACAACAGCTTGTGAAGGGACTTGGAAACAGTTTTCCAAGGGACAAAAGCTAATACTGAATGAGTTGTTTCTCACAGCTGTTTCTGTGCAGTGAAATGAGTTAAAGACAAAGACCAAAGCTGAGCTCAGAAGTTATCTTCACAGATTTCTTAACCGTGAAATAATTACTTCAGGGGAATTGTGGAAACTCTACCACTTCTGGGATATTTAAAAAACTACAGGGGGCTTAATCCTAGAAAGAGTATTTTAAGAGGGATTTTTACTAGCAAGTACTTAACAGAGCAGTTCCATTAATTGCTTGTAGCTTTTATTTATTAAAACTCAAAATTGCTGGGGTTGTCCAATAAATTACTTTTGTGGTAAGTGGTCCCTGAAATTAGCAATTTTTACAAGGTTAAATAATATTAGTGCCACCAGATTAACACCGTATTTGAGAAAATTTACATGTAACATTCAAAGGTTATAAAGAATCAACTGCTAAAGACAGCAGTTTACTCCAACTCTGGATTATATTTCCTTATTGCTTTAATTCCTTATTTAGACACTTAAAACTCAATTTCATCTTATTTCAAATCTTAAAATGTTTTTTTATCTTCATCTTTATGTTGCTCTTTTATTCCACTTTTACTTTTGTTCCCTTTAATCTCTATTACTTTCACTTTTCTTGTCCTCTCCTGCACATTCTGCTCCATTCTGTATTTTTGCATCACTGGTGTCATATATGCCCTGCCAGAATCCACCTTGTTAAATTTTTTTTTGTTTTTACCTCATGTGCCCTTTCTTTTCTTTCCACTATTCTCCACTCTTTGTGGCTCCCTTTAGCATTTTTCGTTCATCACAATATTTGCATTTGGTTATGCAGCACAAAAGAACATCACAGCTCAAACAATTTTACACAAATGTGCTTCTCCTTATGGCTGTCCTTTCTTGTGGCTTCCGTTCATATAATGTACACAATTTTGTTCCATTTTATTTAAATGCCACAAGGTCAGGATGAGGAATAGTCATTTTAAGACTGAAAGCAAATTGAAAGGAAATAAAATATTTCTGTATGAAAAAAGATGGCTCTTTAACTCTTATCTGTTAGAAAATACAGAAAAAAAAGAAAGGTCAAAAATAGGATTAGATGTCAGCTTCCAAGGACTTCTCATTTTAAGAAATTGTTATCTTTTTACTTCTAGCAAGTAAGCTATGATTTCCCCTCACCCATTCCATCTTTCCACTGCAGACTTTTTTTTTTTAATCTAGCCCCAAATACAACTCATGTTTCATCAAAGAGCTGTTTCTTTCTCTAAATATTTTGGTGACTAATCCCTCATAAAAAGGGAATTCAGAGGCATCACACATTTTTCTCCCTACTCAGATGTTCAGTAATATTCCTTGACCCACCAGATCTTTTCTTGTCTCACAGTCATTGCACCTGAGAATTTGATACAGTAAAAAAGAAAAAAAATTGTCCCTTTGAGTTTTGTTTTTCTCTTTGGCTTTTTGGTTTTTGGTTTTTTTTTTTTTTTTTTTTTTTTTTTTGGGGGGGGGGGGTTGGGTTTTTGGGGTTTTTNTTTTTTTTTTGGCGGGGGGGGGTTTGAGTTTTTGGGTTTTTTTGGTTGGTTGATTGGTTTGCTTGTGGGTGCTTTTTCCCCAGAACGGGATCAACACATTTCTTGTTGTTGGCTTCATTTGAACACCCAAAAAAAAATTAAAAAATGTTAAAAATGCCTTCAACAGCAGCAGACTTGAACATCACCTGTATACAAAATAATTTAATCTCCCTGACACATGGAGCAACTCTCTTATTTAAGCAGCCATAGCTGTATCTGCACAGATTGTTCCTGAGAGAAGCTTGGGTGGCCCTGGTTGCCCTTTATATTTAATTTCCCTGCTTGGGATAAAGATGTGGACAGGAGAGGCTGCTGGTTTCTGTTTCTTTCAAGTTGCTTCTGATGTTTGCAAATATCACTCCTATTGCTTGTAGATTTTTGAGGAAAAAAATAGAAGCTCATTTTTCAAAATGCTTATTGGACTTAAGGCTCATGCGATAAAGTCAAGCCAAGAAACACCTTTTGCCTTTATATTGTCCCTAAAATTTTTAACAAGGTGTGTCCTTTTTAAAGTATCTTGGGAGTCTTGTTCCAGCCTGAGAGTAGGTTGATTTTTTTCCTCAACAGTCCATCTCTGGTCAGCCAGAGCAGCACAAGTGTTGCCACTTTTAAAATCATAGTACATTAGAAATAGTCAAATATTTTAATGCATATGGGGATAGCTAAAATAAGAGCATCCTTGAAGAAAATATCTAGTAAAAGGAGGAAGGAGCAAATATGAATTAATTTCTTTTCAAAAGAAGAAGAGAAGAACCCCATCTTAAAACCGGTTTTCACAGACTGATTTTCAGTCTCATTTTTATGCTATTCTCTGATTAGTAACAGAGATATGCATAATATTTCAAACACACCCAGGTACATTTACTTAGCTGATGTGCTTTAGAAGGTTCTTCATTTAAATAAGAACCTAGCCCCAGGCAAGTGCCTCACAAGAAGTACTTGCTAATAGATGCTCAGCCCTATATCTTAGCTAGTAAAATTAAGTTGCTGCCAAAACAGATTAATCAACTATCATGCAGAAAAGGAATACATACACAGTGGCACTGTGAAGACAAATTCTAAACAAATTTTATGCATAGATAATTCTCCATTTTTAATTCAATTATTTATTCATTTCAATATCTTATTGAAAAGGCAAATAACAGTTTCTACTTTCTTAACACTAGCTGCAAACAGGAAAGGAAAGACATCTTGTGTAAAGCTCACCTTCTCCAGCAAAGACAAAGGTAGAAGATACAGAGGGTTATATTGCAAAATGCCTTATGATAAGCATTTATGATTTCTAGAATAAACACAGACAACTACTGTTAAGATTACTTAAAAGCACTTACAACAGACTTAATTTTTACCATTATCTTTGTCCATTGTGTTTAACAAGCAGCAGAAATTATAGCATGGCAGACAGCAAAACATTTTCCTGCTATCACCCCAGGATTAAATGGTCCTGAGCAGTGACCTATGTGTATGTGAAGGGAATTTTTCATTTGCTTCTTTCTGTATGCTACATTGTATGATACCCACATCTTGCACCACTCGTGATGGATTTGCAAACTGCCATTGAATTAGACCTGTTTGCTGTAATTGGAACAGTGGAAACTGTTGCTCATGTTCAATGAAGCTGGGGACTTAGTATGTAACATCTTTCCAGACATAATTACATCAAAGCTGGGTCAAATTAAGAACTAAAGTCTTTAAACAGAGATTCTAAGGCTCTGTAAGTCCTGTTAATGGTTTGCCTGGGTTTTTAAAACAGACTCTTCAAAAAATACAAAGTGTTCAGCAAAATCTAGGACGTGTTTTCACAAAGGAATAGAATTCTTTCCAATGATTATTTTGTGTCAAAAGCAGACTGAGATGACCTATATCATAAGGCAACATATTTCTGGGATCGTAAAAAATATAGTCCCAGTCCACCAGTCCCTGCCCCAAAAAATATTCTTACTAAACTTTATTTTTTCCTCCAACTCTCTGTCTAAATAACACAATCCTGTCTTTTATGCAAGGAAATGTCACTGAATCATCTTATGTCCAGAAACTTTCATAATGTTTTCTTCTAAATTTCTTAGATGATGCTGGAGCTCATAGTGAAAGAGAAGATGCTGGGAACTCTGCTGTTTTCTACAAGGACTTAACTACCCTTGGATTTTATCAAGGAAATATGTATGTTCCCTTGTTTAGTATCTTCAATATTAGCACAAATACTGAGATGGCTATTGAAAGTAAGTCCTAGGAAGAGATCAAAAGAGTCCCAGAAGGATATGGGTTTTTTTGTTGCTCACTGTAATGGGGTAACAGTCTAATGACTGATTTCCCACATGACAAGCTCTGTGCTTATTTGCCTATATATGCAATCAGTCTCTACATTTAAAGTATAGAGAGAGAACTGGTAAAGCCTTTTTCTTTCTGTGTTCTGCTGACCTAGTGAAATCACTCAAGGTTAATACAATTAGATGACGGATAAAGTCCTTGATGGATGGGACTGCAGTGACACTGAAAAATGTGGTACTCATTCTATTAAGAGAGATTTCTGCATCAAATGCAATTAGGGGAGTTACAGACGTGAATATGGGAGTAGTTGGAAGAAGAAAAAGAAATGGCTTCATACATCTGTAAACCTCTATAAAAGACATTTGAATTGAGACAAATACTGGTAAAGAGATCATCTTTCTTCTGATGAAGGTCAACTGAAAGGACAGCACTCATCAACTGTGTCAAAACTGTGAAATCCTTGAGTGTTCCTTAGGTGGGATTTTCCTGGAATTTGCCTGTCTTCCCTGCTGCAGAAACTGAGAAGCATAGAAGATGAGGCAGTGCATACTGTGGAATCAACCTACTCTCAGGCTGGAACAAGACTCCCAAGATACTTTAAAAAGGACACACCTTGTTAAAAATTTTAGGGACAATATAAAGGCAAAAGGTGTTTCTTGGCTTGACTTTATCGCATGAGCCTTAAGTCCAATAAGCATTTTGAAAAATGAGCTTCTATTTTTTCCTCAAAAATCTACAAGCAATAGGAGTGATATTTACAAACATCAGAAGCAATGTTAGAAACAGTTATGTTCTGAAAGAAACTAATCAGAATATGATGCTGCACACAGCTCTATTACTGTGCTAATGTGAATCCTCCTAGAACTAGATGAGACACAGGAACAAAACAGAAGCTGATGAGGCTGCTCTAATCTTCATTTGACAACCTTTTATGTACAAGAAACAGAATAAGAAAAGTACTGGTAAATTCACCAGTCCAGCTTGGGCCCTTTCCACCAGCTCTTTCCCATGTGAATTCACCAGTGCCTAATATTCCTGTGCTCAAAGTGAACTTCATCTCACCCTCCCTCTTCCAAAGCCCTCAGCACCATAATCACCAGAATTTCATTTTTTCTGTCAAACTCAGCATAAATTGGACAATTGATTTTGAAGATATCACCTGCATCCCACTACCTGCATTCAGAGATTCTAGACTGCAGAAGCCTCATTTCCCCAGAGGAGATGAATGGAAATGAGCCACTAATGCTCATTAACATTTTAGCACCAAAAAAGGGCCAAATTGTCAGAAAAACTCTGAAGATTTTTTCTCTGAGGAAACAACATACTTTTTTTTTGTCAGTGTTGGCAAATCCACAGTACTACATTCCTTCTGCTTGGAAGGCTTTTTTTCTGCAGTCAAAGCTTCACAAAATAACAGACTTTTAAAACATCTACCCTACCCCAACTGTAAATTATTTGCTTTCCTTCCTATGGTCTTTAATAATGTGTGCAGATCCATTAAAACGGATGGCAGCTTTCCATCATAACAATAACTGTCACATTCTTCTGATAATAATAAGAAGCCCTGGAAATTAATCTGCTGGTACAACTTTTATAACCATTATTTCACTCTGCTTTCCCCAATTACAGAGGAGTTATGCCTACCTGGTGTTTTTCCTTAGTTTCTCGTTGCAGATCACAGGCATGCCCAGTTTCCAATTCAATATAGTGAAAACTTCTGATAGAAAATTACATTTCTAAACCTGGAAAATATTCTCTGTGATGACCAAGCAAATACATCTTGCTGTATCAGAGAAGTAAAATGAAAGGGAAAAGCAGAGGAAATTTTGCCTATTCTTTATTGTAATGATACTATGAGAATTATCAAAAGAGGCTTTTTGCTGCATTATCAACTCCAGAGCATGAAATGTAATTACTCTTTCAATATGGACAGCTCAGAATTAAGAATGACATGTTTTCATTTCATTCTGACCACTGAAAAAGACACCTGCTCAAATCTGCCACCAAGTGACCAACATATATTACTTGGCAAAAGCCCACATTAATGCTTTCAGTACACCACGACATTTTAACAAGCAGATCTCACTAGAGGACATTCCTTACCTTCATTGTAACATTACTAATGTTCTTAATGTTTATGCTTGAAAGAAAAAATAAATATTTATCACATTTACTGAGGAAAATTTTGGTTATGGCTCTTAGGAACACTTTTCCAAAGTACAAGTATCATTCTGGGTCTCATCCAAGAAGGCTTCCAACTCAACAAATGACCAAAATAATCAATGCTTTAGTTTAGGAGCAAAGAGGACATATGCTTCATCTGTATATCCCCATAGCTAACACTGCCAGGATGTTTTCCATTGGGGTGCATTAACATTTCAGGCAGATTTTCTTCCCTTAACAGGCTAAACACAGACCTACTTAAAATGATCATTTTAATGAATGTAAGAAAAATGCAAAGGCAGCGATAGAACCAAACCATGCCATAAGATTCCAGAGACAAGAAATTCACAGTCATGCTTTGACTTCAACAGAAGAATCAGCCAGGTTTTCTAGCTCTGCTATGAAGTTCAGAATACCCTTTCATGCTGGTATCTATTTGAGTTGCTATGACTTGAGAGCTGAATTTGATAACTTGAAATATCCTAAGGAAGAAAGAAGTATGTTTAAAATCCTCCTCTTATGCTAATCAGCATTGCCAAGCCTTCTTGGTGAAAAGGCTTGAATATTGCTTCTGTTGCTTCCTTCAGGTATTCTATCTGGCCCTGAAGAGCTCTGTGAAGATATATAGCAGCAACCTTTTCAATCTGCAAGACATCATTTATCACCTGCTCAGACAAGTTCTGATGCTTCAAGAGACTACAAGGTGTTTCATAACTGGTATCAAGTTAAAAAAATAGAAAGAGAGAAAAAGAAGGAAAAAAAAAATATATATATAATGAACAAGGATATTCTAGGGACAGGTTTTTCTCCATGCTATTGACCCTGTAAACCTTGGGGCGAGTTTTCTCCTTGGTACTGCTACCTAGTCCACAAAAGATGCTGATTTTTTTCAGTTGCAAGGCACTATTATACATCTTCCAATTTCTTCACACAAAGTCTGCCACACACACTGGCTGTCTGCCACACACACAGGAACAAAGCAGTTATTCATGAGAGATGACAATGGTCCTTTGAGATTCAGGGGATATTACACCTTCTCTATTAGTTATCCAGTCCCCAAACTATTTCACTTTGCTATTTTTGATAGCACATGTTAAGGCTCATTCACCAGCTAAAAAGGTGAATCCTTACAAATTAATGAAATTTAGGATCTTGACTTCTTCCAGTAGGGTGATATGATGCAGTATAGAGAAATTATTGAGAGGATTAACATGAACACCAAGTCACTGAAGGACATTTGCAAATGAAATCATGGTTCCCAGATTATTTCCCTAGCAGCTATAGGGTTTTTTTCCCCTCACACAGACATGTCTTTAATGACTATCTTTTCAAGATCATCTAGCATCCTTCCAAAATCAGTTTCTACTAAATGAGGCTGCATATTCCACCCAGGATTCTTAGTATAGCACTTACTACACCAGGTCTGGTTTTAATCACAAATCATGATACTGTATAAAAGAGCATATAGGTTTTTTGCTGTCTCTGGAGGGATTGATCAGCAGAATGCATTTTCATCTTCTATTTTTCTAAACACTGACTTTAATATTTCTGTAACCCAGGAGACTTTTCAATATTTAGAAATATTTTAAGATAAAATGAAACATTTACATTTAGCAAAGAAAAGCCAATGGCATAAATTAATAAAATCACCTGTGTACTGCAGGAGATGTGAACAGTGAATGGGGATCTAACAACAGCACCTGCTTTGGAGGTATTTAGAGGGAATCTAAAAATTGCTGCTCATGGCTTTATCCAAAGATGCTCAAAGATCCTATATCATAAGGATCCAACAGCCATGTTTCATGGTTTCTACTCCAAAGACATCTTTGGAGCAAGATTCTTGTACAGCTCCACTAGTTTCCCCCTCGGGACAATGACTATTTTTCTCCTTTTGACTGAAGCTATAGCTGGCTGTCATTTCCCAGACTGAAAGTTCCTTGCTAATTGCAAGGACTGAGTCCAGGAAGGGTGGCTTAAGAGCCATGCAGCTTGTTCTAAAGTCTGGAGTTATTCCAGAAACTGCTTGCAAAGTGATACTCCCTCTTGTTTTGCTTTGGGGACTGCCTCAGACTCGCCACTCAACACTTCGTCCTTTCTGTGGATTCTGACAGAAAAGAAAAAAAGAAATTAAAAAGCTCACAAGAAACTGTGATGGATTCTGGTTAGTCTCAAGCTTTCAGCACAATTTTCTGCTCTGGCACTGAGAGCTGGGATTTTCCAAGGCATCTAATTTCAGTGCCCATGTATCAGTTTCAGAGATAAACCTCTGGAAGAGGGGATGCAGAGGACTGTGGACTGTGGGAAACATGCTGACACAGCTGTGTCTCACTCCTATTAAAGTGGCTTGGTTTTTTTAAATTTAAAAAGAGCAGAAATCATACCCTGAGCACCACTGTTAGATCACTGGTGAAAGCAAGGGCACAGTGTTACATGATCTTTCAGGCTTTTATCTGCCTTGGTATTAAGTAACAAAAACTTGGTTTTGAAGCTTTTTTTAACATACAGACATGGAAACTGAAGTTACATCTTTGATCTGCAGTCTGCAAGGGGTTATCAAGAGAAAGGACAAACATCTCCAAGTAAAAAAACAAGGGACAAACCCTTTTCAGAGAGTCATGTATATCAGATCACTACTAGGAATGATAAATTCCATAGCCTCACAAAATATAGGGAAGATTTTGCCTCTGGGGGTTGAAGCAAGCAGGACAGTAGGCTAATAAATGTGTTGTTAGCAAGAGGGCACTTCTTTCTCTGTATTAGGTTTTTTCCCTTTAGAAACAGGAAGAAAGAAGAAGGAATAAAACACTGACATCTGAAGCAGGAATAAAAAATTGTAATCTGCAACTGCAGACACAAGGGCACGGAAACTCACAGTGGTACTTGTACTTTGAGGAAACAGCCAGATACTGGTTTGGGTTTCTACAAGTGGAAGAAAGTCTCCTTCCCTAAGTTCCAGCTTCCCAAGCAACATTAAACACAGGAGTGGCTATTGCTTTTCTGGGAAAGGTACACTCACAGTCCTTTTAAGAACACATTCACACTCCTTGAAATTCCACTACTTATACACCAATGTTTCCACTTAATCTCCCAGTTCAGACAGGTGGCTTTTTTCCTGTAGAAGGGGAAAAAAATAAAAAAAAAAATCCAAAAATCTCTTGGCAAATCAGCTTAGATCTGTGCCTTATTCTTTCTTTTCCATCATTCATTGGGAGGGCAGAAGGGGAACTGAAGGCCAAAAGATTAGCCCTCCCTACTGGATTGCAAAATGTAAAAAAAAAAAGGGTGCCAACAGATTATCTTTTAGACCACCTGTTTATATACTTTGGCGAATCTGTTCTTATGACTCTCTTGTGAATGCAGACATTTCTAGGAATTCATTTTTCTTCAAACAACTCTTGATGCACTTGAAGGTCAGGAAATATTATAAAATCAAGACCCAAACTCTCTTATCAGCTATGCCCCTGAAGGACTGAGATACCAGGGCTGATCTCCTGAGATGGCTGGCACAGAAAAGGAAGGCAGCACTAAGCTCCATAACTGCATGCTCAAGCTTGAGTACAGAAAGCTGAGTTCTTCAGCAGGATTAATGACTTCCAGGACAGCTCTCAGGACACAGGTGGCTCTTTACTGCCTATTGGCAGAGTGAAACTCTTAAGGGAAAGAAAGCAGGAAACCTTCCACACCTGAAGCTTTCACACTTGGGCCAACAGCTACCAAATTGTGTTCTTCCTCTCCTGGCCCAAAGCTTCTCTCTATGCTATGGAAAGCTACTGAAGTAGGTACCTGTTTTTCCTTCTGGCTCTCTCTCCCCCATTTGAAAACAGTGCTGTCAGCATCCAGCAGAAAGACTCAGAGAAAAGGAAGAGCTGGACTTGGATGAGTAATCTAAATTATTAGCCAAAGTGTTAGAACTTTTGAAGCTGACCCACCTGGTTTTTACTAAGCACAGCAGCTTTCATCAACACTTCCCTAATGGTAATGATTGGTAACTCTGATCCATCTTTCTGTCTGCTGTCACTGCTCACACTGCATCTCTCCAACCATGAAGTACATCACATTTTTCCTTTTAAACAGACCATAGAGCTTCATGCACCAAAGAACAGCATGTGTTATTTAAGATTACAGGTTTTACACAAATATTAAGTAAAATATACGGTCTATGCATCAAGCTGTGATGAAAAGAAACAGTGTAGTACAATTACAGTAATTACCTCTCCAATGACTGAGGCCAAAAGGTCCCCTGCTTTTATATTACTTGAACACCCTCTAATGTTTGACAAAAGCTGTACTATTCATCTTTAATGAATTCAAATATCATAGGACAGAATATCTGCTTCATTGTGAGATTATTTCATAGAAAACTTTGTTAATATATTCAGAGTTGAGATTTTGCCTTTTGTATACCTCCAACCTGAATATCACAAGAACATAAGATAAAAGAGGCTCTGGCTCAGTACAGACATTCTTATAAAAATCCACATCATCTGAGATCCTGCCTCCAACAGGCACCAAAACTGGATATAGAAACAGTGATGTGAAAGAAGTGTGCTTGCTTAGCATACTCTGTATTTCAAAACAGGTTGCAGCTGAGGGAACTCCTGACCTACAGGAATTTAACCCTTATAAATTAATATGCACAACTTCCTGTGATGAGAGTGCTCTTAGCAAATATGCACTAAGAAAAGTAACTTGAAAAAAACCCAACCCAAAACCTAAGTCTCCCACCAGCTAATATGTGGAGCCAACACACAGAACATTTATATCAGGGCTTTTGCAGCACTATAAATCCTTTGTCATTTTGGTCCCTGCTTCTGTGAGGTGAAAGACAGGAACACCATACTACCCAGCACTATTATATTGATATGCTAATTTTTTAAGACATCTTGTACATATCACATTTCCAGAGCCAAAACAAAAATAGGTAAGAAGAGTGATGCAATTTTATCTACCAACTCACAAAAATTAAGTTGGAATAACAAATTACATTTCCCAAGCTTCTCTCTTTCCCAAGGACTGACTGCCACGTGTTACAACAATGAGGCTGACAAACCACAGTGATGAAAAACCAGAAGAGAGTTATGTGCACAAACTAAGATCCATCCACTGCCATTCTGGTTAAATGCTCATCCTAACACCACAACCAAAGACTGTCAGTCTTTGCCTTGTCAGGCAAATGATGCACTCCTCTGGAGAAAATGCTGCCCATAACTCCCACGTTGGCCATGTTACACAGCTTTAGCTCAAAGCAATAAAGCAGATCATGGTCTCAGTGATAGAAAACATTCCTGCCCTGAGGGCTGATAGGTATTCTGCAGAAGCAAAATGTCCTTGAACAAAAAGCAGACTGGGTAGAGCAGGTGGGTGAATATGACTTTCCCCCCATGCCCTCACCTAATTTCAAAGAATCCTAGAATTGTTTGGGTTGGAAAGGATCTTGAGTCATTATAAACTGATGTGGTTTCCTGTGAGGATAGGGAAATTAACTGAAAGATCTCTGAACAAGCACAAGAGTGAATGCATTCACAGCCAGCAGACCCTGTCAGAGCTACCAGTGGGAAGGACTGCACACAGCCAAACCTGTGATGGATGACCACTCTGTGATTAGGATATTTTAGGCAAACAATGCAGTTCTTGAACTCTGTTCCCAGTGGGATTCAAAAGGGAATCATGCCCATGAGTTCGGCGTGCCAGCAAGAAGGCATTGAGCAATAAATCAATAGCCAAAATTTACCATTACACAGCTTGGGGCCACAAATTCCAGTGGGCTGAGATGAGATAAAGGAATAAATAAAGAGGCATTGCAGTATTATATTTAGAATAATTCGGAGAACATGGCATGAAGATGATCTCTCCAGTGATGAGAAGGATTTCAATAACAGTATAATGTTATTATTCTGTTTGCAATTCAAACTAATGAAAAAGTACATTTGTAATACACTTAGAACTAGAAAAGTGAGGGTTTTTTTTATTTTTAAAGCAACTGTCAATGTTATTATATTAGAACTATTAGACTAGATAATTTTTTTAATCTATTCAATTTATTTTCACTCTTACTTTACATTTTGCACAATAATGTAACTTATGGACTGTTTTCTTTGTTAGACAAACTGAGAGACATAGAGCAGATTCCATCAAGCATACTGAGATGCCACTGCTCTTCAGAGCACAGATTTTCATTTCAGGTCAAATTCTTCCAGCCAGTTTCTGCCTTGTAGTCCAGTCAACTTTCAGACACTGTTGGTTTGTTTCCCTGTTGCACAGGAAGAAGCACAGACTGTGTCTGATGGCCTGTTCTCTGCAAGAACTGCTGGACAAAAGTCTTCTCAAGCACAGCAATACTAAGGAAGACACTAACCCCAGGTTTTCTTAAAGCAAGCTCTCTGAGACTATGACATGAATCACAGAGCTCAGTAAGACAATACAGAACACTTACAGTAATTCCATGCCTTAGATTTTAGAAGACACTGTGGAGCTCAAAATAGGAAGGTACGAATTATAAATGACTAAAGGGGTTTTGCCCCCTGTTGTTTTAGTCAAGTGTTTCTGTATTTAGAAATCAGTGATGTATAGAGACTAAAATGATGCTATTTAGACAAATACACAGTTTAAGGAGCCAGCAGAGATTATCAAAAGCTTGTAATAAACCTTCTGAAATAAACATTCAAACCTGAAAAGGCACTGTAAGACATTCTTCAACTTTCAATACAAACTGAAGTGAATAGACTTAGCTCTTCTGAGAGAGCAAGAGCACATAAGCCTCTTCTCTCCAACTCAGCACAGCTGGAACCCAACTGTGAGCTTTGCTCCTTGAGCAGCAAAAAGAAAACCTCCAGTCCACGTTCAGCACAGTCACTGGCAGAGCTGCTGAAGGGATACAGCCATGTGTCTCTCATCCAGGTGTCCCCCAAAGCCTACCCTTCCCTGTGACATCCCTGAAGTGCTTCAGAGAAAAGAGACATTTACAAGACTGCACATTTGTGAGCCAGTGGGCACATTTACTGTCAATAATTTCCATAACAGGTAAAATGGTGCTGTATGGAGTTGGCCTCAGTTCCTAAAACTCATCTTAAGCTTTTGTGGTGCCCCGTGGCAGCTAATGGCTCTGAGTTTGCCAGAGTTAATACTGCCCATTGTGTCACATTTCACTGGCATACCAATGGCAGGACTTAAGATGTCAGTTTGTAAATGCCACCCCATGAAGCCAGACACCCCTGTCCTGGCCCATCCCTGTCCCCACAGCCTTGCCCACCCACTCTTGGCTGGGTCTGATTGCTGCTCCTCTCTCTGTGTCTGATCCTCTTCCCCACCCACAGCTCCCTGACCAAAAATCTGGCAGTAAATTTTAAGCATGGCCCCAAAAATCCCCTGGCAGTAAATTTTAAGCATGTGTAAGTAATCCACACCTGAAGAACATCATGTTTGAATGTGGGAGCCCAGAACAACCAGTTCACATATAAAACTGAGCCCATCTGATTTCTCTTTTCATTGGAAATAGAATTGGAAACAGCTTCCTAACAGTCAAAAAGATCAGGGGGGGCAGTGGCCTGATCTGCTTCCAAATGCTTCTGTTTCCCAATAAGTGAGAATGCTCCAAACCAAGAGCTAAATTTAAGAGTTTTATGTCATAAGATGCTCTAATTGATTATTTGACCTTTCCTTTGGTCATCTCACCAATAAGCAACCACCACGTTGTCTGTATTTTACTGTTTTATTACAGTATTCTACTACAAAAAAAAAAAAAA
>VZRH01005837.1:3235429-3268095 GCA_013397555.1 Urocynchramus pylzowi
ATCAATACTTTAAAAAAATTAACCTTGTATGCAGTAAACAGACCACTCATAAGACGTCATGAGCAAGGCAGAAACTGCCAAGACTCTTTACCAAGATGACTCCAGAAACAGATGGTTTTTAGGAGGGTAGTTATTATTACAGAATAATAGGTCTTACTCAGTTCTTTATCCTAAAGCTTTTTTAATTACATCTGAATAAATAATTTTCCAGACTAACATAATTACTTGCAATATCACCTGCTTCCTTTACACACCATGCAGACAGCGATGGTGGGAACAGCTTCTCTATTATTCTGACAGTTAAGAGTGAGGAAATCTTGACTCTAAGAAAAGATTAACATGCTCAATTTCAGTCTTTGCATTTAAAGTAATATTTTTGAATTGAGGAGTCCAAAATATATCTCTTCAATCTACTTTCTTCATTTACATTTTCCCTTTTAAAAATGCAACATTAAGCTCTCAAAAGAAAAAAAGTAATAAAATCACTAACCTGAGCACGATCACAGAGAGGGAAGGATCTGAACAGTGCTAAACACTGCTAAAGAAATATCCCTGCACTGGCAAGGTCACTGCTGTTTCATGGCTGGGACTCTGCTGACTGGACACTGCTAAAACAACCCAGTGGCAGGCTGGTCTTCTGAGGAAAACAAACACTTAAATTCCAAGTCCACTAAGCACATTTTCTCTTTGCATATGTTTAAGATTTTACCTTAAGTTCTCATAAATCAAGTGTCCTGCAGCCTTCTCTGCTTTCTCTCTCTCTGTCCCTTCCCCAGTTTTTTTCCAGTGAAAAATCAGTGCTCATGAAAGCTGCAGAATGGGAACTTAAGGGACTAAAGGCCTCTAATTATGTAGAAAAGTGCAAAAATCTATCCCTCCCCATTTAACCCCAGGAATGCCTCAACCCCTCTGTGCAAGGATCACAACTCTAGAAGAGGAAAAAAGAAATTGTGCAAGGAAACAGTTTGACCTTGAGCTTTCTGCTAAGCCTTCAGTGATGCTAATCATTGCCAAATCTGACAAATCTCCTCATGGCAGTGTCACCTTGCTGTTGGAAAATACATCGACAGCCAAGTCACCAGAAAGAGGTCACTGCAAGAACAGCTTGTTCACCAGGGGTCTGGGTACCTCATTGTCTAAAATCACTGCTTTGAACTGAAAACAACAATAACAACATATTGTAAAGCTTAAATTGATCTTTTCCTCCCCCACCCCACTAGAACAAATTTCTATTGATTGAGAAAGAAAAATTGCTTAACAAAAAGCAAGGAAGCATTCTGCAACAAAAGACTCCCTGAACCAGAAGCCAAAAGTGTTAACAAGTTTATCTTCTGGTGGGATCTGAAACTCAAATGCAAAGCCTTAAAAAAAACCACATTGAATACACTAAAATGAAATCTAGATATTTTGATTTTAAATTATTTCCCTCAAGTTAGACCAGAATAGAAATCATTTGAGAAAGCTACATTAAAAAAAAAAAAAACATATGCACTGATTTTGGCTGCTGCTGTCTCAATTCCAGAGTTTTAAATATGCATATCTACGATAATAATTTAAAATTGACAGTCTCCAGAGTTTCTCACACTTGAGAAAAATTATTTCTGTTTAAATGTAGCCAGATGCAGTCACCAGAACAGCTAAGGAACCTTCTCCGGACAGGAAGAAAAGGGATGTAAATTTACATTGTTGATATTTAGATGAGCCAGATCTAGAATAGATTTCTACCCAGTGTTATAAGATACTAAAGCTATAATTTAGATTCCCAAACTGATGCAAACCCATACATTACTGTGATGTGCTTGGTTAGTGTACCTGTTGGCAAAGTACCTTTGACATAATTAGGATAAAAATGACTTAAGTCTCCAATTCTACCCTTCTGGCTCTCACATCATTATGAAGTTTGTATGGAAACATCTCAAAAGGAAAGTCTGGTAATATATTACATCTGAGACTATTCATTACCAGCAAGGAGGGATTAAATACTAAACCATTAAACAATTCAAAAATTTTTTTAAGAAAGGGTAAACCTGAACTTTGCCTAGGGACAAAGCAGGGCTGTTAGAGCAGTGCACCTGCAGTCCCCCTGCTCATTTAAGGGCATTTAATCTGCTGAAGACTTTAACCTGGCTTCATGCCAAGTTTTAACCTTCACACAGTCTTCTCCCCCTGACCCATCCAGGTTTAGAGATGCTATCAAATCATTGAGTCATGTGGTAGAAATCACTTTTCACTTCAATCAAGGCTGGGAGCCATCTACTTCGAAGGGAAGATACTAGTACAAATCACTTATTCAGAGTCTGTACAATAAGCTTCTGAAAATACCTCTCATCTCCCCAAGGACAAACAAGTACTTCTGCAGCAGAAAATAGATTGACTAATCCTAAAGCATTAACACACAAAACCAAAATAAAACAAAACACAACCCACCCCAGCACAGAAAAAAAATCTTAATGAAATAAAACTCCCCAAAAATACAAATAAACACATACACACCAAAAAAGCAACCAAAGAGGAAGCCAGTCCCTACTCATACAAACAGATCAGTGCTGTGCCTTTGCACCACCACAGCTTTACAGCAGTGCTGCAGCATTAATCTAACACTAACAAAAATGGAACAATAGCTAATGCTAGCAATGTTCAAACAAAAACTATACACATACAGCACAGGAAAGCTTTTGTTGCAATATATACTAAAACAAAAGCATGCAGAGCAAAAAGATTAATCCAGTTATTTTATCTGCATTACCAAAATCCTAGGTGGGAGTTAATCAAGTTGTGGAAAACCTTGAAAAGCAGCAAGAAGGTACAATGCTGTTATTCAGATTTTATACACAGCAGAAAACATATCTAAAACTCAATATTTTAAGTAGCAGAGACCTTGGATGGGTCGAGCAATTTCACAGTAGAGAGACATCTATGTGATGATTTGTACTTCTGGCACAGACTTAAAATATATCTGATCATCAATTATCTGGGCAAGGAAAACACATTTAGTGTAAGATTTTTAATTTTTTCCCTAGGTTTACCTTGAGTCATTTTAAGATGCAATTTCAGTCCATATACATTGATATGTATTGATTCACTCTGGAATCAGCAGTTTAACAGAGAACAGTGTTTGCAAAGGAGCTGCAACATAGAACATATACAAACTAAATAGGTAGGGGCTGTAAAAGCAGAAGGTCAGGTCACAGTTGCTTACAGCAACTTCAGCTATATCTTAATAAACACCTAAAAAACTTACAGAAAAATATACTTAAGAGATAGCCTTCCATGTGTCTGCAATGTGATGTAATTTTTAGCATGACCTTATCCAAACCCTTCTGCAAGACCTTTGCCCTTTTTACTGTAAAAAATGGATGGCAAAGTTCATTCAATGAACAGATACTTAAAATCTGGCTTTCTTCTCAGTGTTCACTGTGTGACCATATGCTTTAGTTTACCATGCCCCATTCAAACATGCACTGCAAACAGAAGCAATTTGTTTGCTAGTGGATTTTTTTCTATTATTCCTTGATATGATCTCCAACATCAGAAATATTAGTTCATTTTCATCAGACTCCCTCTAGGAAGAGAGTTATATTATCTGAAATTTTCAGATTAACAGCTTCAAGACAGAAAAAAATAGCACATATTTAGTGATTTGGTGCCCAGCTAGCCAGGAATACAATCTGTTATTTTCTAGAGCTCTTCATATTACTTGGGCTTTACATATGCAAAGCATTCAACTTCTCTGTCAATTCTGAGTGCACAGCATTCCTGTAACTGCAATCCCAACTTCCATTTTCTCTGAAAACTCACATTTAAACAAATTAATAAAACAATATAGGAGTTCAGTGGCATTGCTATAATACAGTGCTTCACAGCAGCATTGAACTTTTTCAAATAGAAGGCATTACCTTCTCTTCCTTCCAATTTGATTCACTCCACGTGTGAAGTTTGCTTCTGCATGAAATGAAGCAAAGTTACAAAAATCATTCATGGTGAATCACAGGAACCATGAATCTCACTGTTTTCTGTGTATAAAGATTTTGGACTTCCTCATCTGTAAGTGTTCCCAAGCCTCCAATTTCCTTCTCTCCCCATGGGCAGGAACCCTTCTGCCTAAATCCCCTTCATCCTTTCCCTCCAGGGATGCATCTGGTGCCACCATAAGGAATTGGGTAAACCCCTCTGTCTGGCATTTCAGGCAGGAGAGGATCAACTCAGCACTGTGCTAAAAGTGAAACGACTGTGAAGGTGTTATTGCCAGTGTACCAACATCTACACATACCCAAGCTCCTTCTGGCAGGCAAGCACAGCTTGCTGTGTCACCAAGCAACACCTTGACACTGGCTAATGACACAAGACCAGCAAGGCATGGCCAGTGGCACTGCAGGGGCTTTACTCCCTGTCCAGGGAAGTGGCAGTGCTGGTAACCAAATGGCTGCATAACATGAAATGCATAAGCAGTCTGGGGATGCCAGGACAGGTGTCTTTGTCCTGACCCAAATGCCCTGACCTCATTCCCTAGGCTGCACCACAGCCATCTTCAGTAGACAGCTGGAGAACCAGGAGAATGATCCTGCTCAGCCTGAGAAGGTACTCCACAGCTCTGGAGTCTGAAACACTGCCCTGATTCCCTTTATGTGGGAAGTTTTTATCATTCAGTTTTTATAACCAGTGAAGGATGCTGGTACCCACAGCTCGTCTGTACCATTTCTAACCACGTTCACTGCTTGTGCCTTGAGTCAGTTTGGAGCATCTCAAATCCTCCCTCAGGCCCAGGAGCCAGTGAACAGGAAACACCTGGGGGTTCTTAGCTCCTGACACAGCTTTCCAGATAAGCAACCAGAGCTGCTTCATTCTCACCCACAATCTCCAAAGCAGCTTGAGCAACAGCTCACACTTGGGATTCTGCTTTGCTGGGGAGCTGTCCTGAATATAAGTAATGAATGAACTATGAGAGCACACATTTACATTTTGGTTTTTTGCCTTTTTTTTCCACCTGAAAAAAATTAAGTCTTTAAGGTTTTGCTAAAACAGATCCAATGAATTTCCTGCGTGTTTGTGTGGTATTTCTGTTTCATCAGGGGTGTTTAAAGTCCTGCTGAGTTTTACAGGCAAGCTCCTAGCAACATGAAGGAAAAATATTTGACCTCTAAATTAATATTTCAATCTGGCTACTGACAGAGTGCTCACCTACTTGACCTTGAACTTTAAATGAAATCTTAGTCACATTAAAAGTCATCTCACATGTTCCAAAGGTATACTGGAAGGGAACAACAGCTTACAATCCAGAGCATGGTTCTGTCCAGGAGATGGACAAGTTTCCTGTTTCAGGGTCACTTGTGGGTGAAACTCTACCTTGGCTAAAGTAATCAAGATCTTTGATATTGATTTCAATGAAAACAGGGTTTACTTTTAAAAGGGGAAAAAAACCCACCCAACCCAGCCCATAATGAGAGACATTAACTCTGCAGCAGAAGAGCCCTTAAAGTTCTCTGCACACAAGCAGACATCTTGTGCTTGCCTTTGTCATTACTTCAAGCTCACTTGGAAAGCACAAGCAGTTGAATTTCTTAAATTCCTAACATGTTTTCTTATGCTGAGAGACTTGTCCTTTACTGTTGTTTTTATTATGAAAAACTTGAATTATTTCTATTGCAATTATCCTTTTGATCTCTGTGCTATTTTTGCTGAAACTTTTCAAACTACTACAACATTAACTACTTCCTTAGAAGCCAAAGAAGGAAATTTATTCCTGAAAAGGGGGTAGGGGGGACGAGCATTCCTTACAGTCACATTTTAATATGGCATTTCAACACTAACATTAGTTAAACAACACCTGTTTGTACAAGCTGAAGAACTGACCCCACTAGATTTAAAAGTTAAAGAAAAACAGGATAAAGCTATCAAACTCCAATTCCAAAATAGGTGAATTGTACATATCCAGTTCTGGCTTCCCTTGGAGAACAATCACGGAGTTTGAGGGATTAAAAAAAATCTGACATTTTCAAATACATTTTCAAGTATATCTCTTATTTCTATTTTTTTTTTCTTTGGTATGAACTAAGAAAGATGAAAAACTAATCTGACCTTTCTATCATGTTTTCCTTCAGTTTGATATTAAGGAGTGGAATTATTTGACCTCTCTTATACTCATTTTCACTGCTCCTTAAACATTTTTCTGTCATGTCTATTTTGCCAACAGTAGATGGCACCAGTAAATTCTATATTCATTAAACACCAAGGGATTTTGTTGTTGGTTTAACTCCCATGGTTATGTTTTCCTAACTGTATTCTATGGTGTTTTTTTCTTAATTAGTCACCATAAAATATTCCACTTGTGAAAGTCTCTTAACTTATTGGCATGTGCTTCATTTAAGTATCTGCTTGTTATTCACATGTTTAGGATAATAACACCTAAAACTATAGCTTGATAAAATGCCAAACCAGTAATTTTCTACTTTAATTAATTCACTAAAATTGCATTAATTTAATAATGGCAACTTGAATTTCTGCTAGCAATGTTCTTGCTTTCAAAGAAGAAATTATTTTTTCCATGTAACTCAATTTAAATGCTTCACAATCATGTTAGCTTATTTATTTAGCTTATACATTTAAAATGCAGAAACCAGGCAGCAGCTCTGCTGGTGTTTGGGTCAACAAACTCTTTTACCCTTGTATTTATCTACAGGCTCATATTTATTTGTGCTATTCAGGTCTAAGCTTAACGACACAAATACATGCATCAGAATTTTTTCTATATATAAAAATATATATTTACAAATTAAAATACATACATATAAAAATAAAACCACACACTTCTACACAAGAAATAAAATACAGCAACCTCTAGAGAACATTCTATTTTCCCCAAACACCCCAAAGCAAGCCAATCCTCAAATCTCTATTGTGGATGCACGTATTTAGTTCACAGCAAGTTCATTTCACATTCTGTAGGAATGTGAAAACACTTTAAGGATCTATTTTAGCTGAATACATTTGGTCAGATAAATTCCACTTTTAATACTTTTCAAAATAAATTTATTATTAACTTAGCAAATTTTTGATCAACTTTTGCAACAACCTTCACTTTACTGGAGATGAAATCATAATTTGGGTTACTACATGTTCATATCTATATCATCTATAACTATATATCTATATCTACCTTTCTCTATATATGTATCTGCCAACATAAATAGTAAGGAACAATGGCCACAAACAGGAAAGAGTGAAAAGAGATGATTCTTTGGAATCATCATTTAAAAATTCCGTAAAAAATACATTCCAGTGCACTGGGTAAAAGCACCACAAATCTAAAAGGAAGGCTGTCCCTCTGACCTACAATAATGGATTGCTGACCTATGGAGTTCAGAGATCAATAGGCTTCCTGCATCTCAAGAACAGGCATCTCACATCCAAGCAGGCACTTAACAGTGTTCAGATCAATGGGCTTCCTCTCTCTGTGATCCACAACATCCGATATCTGCACAAAGCTGATGTTCAGCCCCACTCCCACCCTAAACTAAAGATCCCCAAGTTCCTGTTGGTGTGAGAATGACTTGCATCCAGGTCTTCATGTGAAGAATCTGTCACCCTCACAGAAAAGAGAAAAATATGTTTGCAAACAGTCGTGGTCACTGAGATACCACAGCCCTGAAGCTCATGAGGTTTTCAAAAGCTTGCATAGACCAGAAGTTAAAGTAGATGTTTTCTGTTTGCTATTGGCCTATGCCTTCAGGGGAAATAAAGCAGAAGGGAAAAACAAACAAACAAACAAACAAACAAACAAACAAAACCAAAAAAAAAAAAAGAAGAAAGTTTTCTTTTAAGACATTAAGAATAAGAGCACAGAGATGGTGGCTAATAAGCTATTGGCCCTTACTCTGAATTGTGTATCAGCTCACTCCAACAGGCTGACCTCAATGCCAGGAGAGCACGAGGAAGTTGCTTGTGGCTGTACTGCTCTTAGACCTAAATTAACAGAAATCCACCTCACATCTAGAAAACGACTGCTTTAAACACTGAGTGATTTGCAGAGAGTCTAGCAAGGGATCAGAGGTATCAATGCATAGCCCACACCCAGCTGGTGCTGCAGGTGATGTCTGGGCTGTATTTGGCAGCCATGTGGTACACCTGGGCTGGAGGCCCTGCTCAGCACATCCTTCAGGGCACCCTTCACCCTTCTCCCCTCTCCTTTGTTCCAGTCATGGCTATTCCTAGCCCTGCATTTGGCAGGAAAAAAAAAAAAAAGTTTGCACACACATTTCCCATTTGGAACAAGCTCGAGGGGGCTTTTTGCCACTCTTGGTTTGGTTTTTTTTTCCATATAAATGAATTTTCAAGCTGATTAAGTCTTCATTGTTAAAATCCTTCCTGGGATACTCTGCAAAACAGCATTGCTGGAGATCTTTCTGCTTCTGTCTTATACTCTGTTTGTGATCTCTCATTTCAATAATATATATTTTTTTTTAGGATCATTCTCCTTTTATTCCCAGATGAAAACAAAAAGAAAACAAAACCAATCAAGCAGCCAAACACAAATGCAAATTTGAGGCATTCAAAATAATTCAAAACACCTAAATTCAAGCTGCAACTTCCTCTGCATTTTAAAAAAGGAAAAACGAAATTTTCTGGCTTTTGGAATTGCGTCATTACTAAAATCAAGATCAGTAAGAGCTCAAAAAGTCTGCCTAGTGCTTGCAATTAATTTAAAATTAATCTTAATATTTGCTGCAATCTTTCAATTGAATCCCCTTCAACCTCCTAACACATTCCTTATAATTTTACATTTAAACCAAAAAAATTCCCATATCTCATTGTTTCTATAACAAAATTGCCAATATTAATACAATTGATACAATTAATATAAGTTTGGATTTATAGTTTCTGCTTTGTTTCAGTATTATACAAAAAATTTGTAACAGCAATACAATATCAAGAGTAGTACAGAAGTGCCATGTTAACAAAATTCTACAATCACAACCACAAACTAAAAGGTAAAAAGCTCTTGATATTCTGTACAGTTTCTGTTCTTCCCCTTTCTGGCATGACAATCATTGCTGGCATCACAGCTATCTGCTGGAATAAGAAGGTATAATTAAGAGCTGTAATTAAAGCACTCCAAATCAGTCTCACAGTAAGTGCAGTTATATCCCCTACACTACAGATTCTAGATTTCAATATAATCCTGGGATAAATGTTAAGTGAAGAATGCATCGTGTTTAACTTACAGGTTATTTGGAAGGATAATAATGTCTCTTAAAATAAATATATGGAAGTTGCTGCTACAAATAAAAGAATTTCTTATTTACAGAACTGCAGCAAGGCACATTGAGGTAAGAGAGATGGAAAAAAACCACTTCTGGTATGAGAGGCACCAGAACAGACTGCCTGGCTACAAACACTATGGAATTTCCATTACCACAAATCTTTAAGAAATAGCCAGATAAACATCAGTCAGGAAGTACGTAGGTATAGTTGATCCAGCCTCCAGATAAGAGAGGAGCTCGATGAGTTCTCAAGTCCCCAGGCAACCCTCTCCTTATTTTAATTCTAAGAGATACAATTTCTATATTTTTGGTAATTACCAAAATGATAAAGTAACTCTATTACTAATTTCTAAATTATTTTAGTAGAAACTTCTTGTATACTTTCACTGAAGAATTCATAAGACACCAAATTTTCTTTTTCTAAAACCTCAAACCCCCAATACACTCCTACAATCAATTTTTCTACAATAACTTTTATCAGTTATTGTATTAATAATAAATACTATTTGCAGACTATAGCTACAAGCCAAAATTAAGTAAATTATAAATAAAATGGGATTGATTTGATCTTTGATGTTAATGTAACAGTTTTCCTTAATGACAAAAAGCTAGTGAAGGAGATCCCATTTTACAGATAATTTTATCTAACGGACCAAAACTTTATAGCATGAATGATCTAATATCTGTCAAAACAGAGAATGTGTTTTCCTATTTCTTTGCCAAAAACATGTACATGTGCACTCATACAACTGCATGGCTGGGACTCAGACTTGTACCTGAGACTTGTCCTTACACTGAATTTTAGGGGGCACACAGGCAACTGGCTTCTGCCCGGTGCTGTTCACCTCATCACCCATGAGAGTGAAAACAGAGAGCCTGCTTTTAACATTACAGCAGCTCAGTGAGCTCAAGCACGTGAAAAATCCTGTTGGGTAAACACCACTTGTGTTTGTTTAAGTTATGCACACACACCAGTCCTGGTGGATCACAACCTCTATGAAATATGTGTGAGAGTCAGTCAGCAGCTTCTTACTTGTATCTATAGCACAAATATAGGACTAAGGAGTGAGAGCTATCAATTAGCTACACATTCAAAATATTTCTCTTTGGTTACCTGCCATTAGACCTTTATCACCCTCTCTCAACAACATCACTACTTACACATTTACTTTTTATCGTGCAGCCATCATCTGCATTTATGTGGAAAATCTGCTATGTCTACCCCAATATATAATTTAGAACATCATCAAAAACAAAAGGCATTTGCTGATGTGGATTGTCTGTGGGGTTTGTGGATTTGGACTCTTCCCAACATGCCTTTTCTTTTTTTTCCTCCTCTCATTTCAGTGATTTCAAGTAGTTGGGGTTTTTTTAAGAGCAAAGATTACACCCTTTATTTCCCAAACCATACATTCCTGATAACATTCAAATCTTTATGCCTCTTTCCCTCTTCCAAAAGGGAAAAGCAAGCCACAGCTGAGCCAAATTTCAGAGGAATGTGGAGACTTCTTAAAATTTAATTTCACAGAAATGTGCCTTAATTCAATTGTCCAAACCAGGTGTAGATAGGTCAATCACCAGAATTGCTGAGATGCAGTTAGAATTCCACTCCAGAATAAAAGTCATTTATTTAATTAGAGCGGGGAAGAAGTCCCATCACCAGTTAATCCTTTCATTTCCCTTGTTCCTCAGGAGACACAGTTGTTTCTGTTCAGTATGACACATGGCAGTAAGTCTGTGAAGTGAGCTGCTCTGAAAAATTGACTTTGGCATGGAAACTCTGTAGCAGTAAGTTACCGTACAACTGGAGAAGCACTTTTGCTTCCAGCTTCCTCCTCTCTAAGACATGAGACCTTTTAAGCATTGTTCTCCAAGGCCTGGCTCTTCCAGCAAAGGTTCTGCTGTGACTAACTGATCCCAGATAACTCTTCCCTATTCTCAGCCACAATTGAATTCCTACAGTCAGGCTGAAGCTTTTTCTGTTTTACACAAATAACCTACAGAAACCCTCTGAAACTGAGGGCAAGGGGCAGCAGCAGCTCTTCTCATCCTCTTGCAACACATGGTAACTGCAGCATTAGTCCTGACACTGAATTAATTCTTGAGGGAAATTGCTAGATCTTAAAGTATGTAGAAATAAAAAGACCACTTTGCATCCTATCAACTACCACAGCACCAAAATTAAGACCCTCAAATTATTTTATTTGTTACAACACCTTTACTCACAACTTAAGAGCATACCTTTTTCACAGCATGTGTCACAGTTGAGACAGCCACAACACACAGAGTATTGTCATACATTCAGAAGGCTTCAACCCATAAAGAGTAACACCTTACCATTTCAGAAGGCTTTGGGCATCTGCCCACACACATTAACACCATGCCACTTCAGAAGGCTGCAAACATCTGCCCTTTTTGCTCTTTAGCCCAATATTTTATACCCCTCATTGTCCATGCATTGCTCCTGTATGCCCTTCTTTCACTCTGGTGTTGCTCAGTGCCCCTGGGCACTCCATGGCTCATTGCTGTCATTGCTCACCTGCTCTCCACAGCTGTGCCCACTGGGGATGAGGCTCAGCCACAGCCCCACTCCAAATTGCCACCAACAGCATACCTACATACCTTATCAGAGCTACTCTGACTGAAGAATCCATTTCAGGCCTTTGCTGTATACTGTATTTAAGGAAATTCCTTTCAGTGATCATCTAAATGACAAGCTTGTGCTCTTATTTAAAAAAGTAGTTATGAACACTTTAGAAGTTTTATATAAGAATTTTAATGAGGCTTTAATGATTTTGATATCAGAGTATAGTTAATGCAACCCTGATTTTTACCCGAAGTTATTGTCATATTTCTGCCAAATTTTGGGGGAATTTACTTTGTGAGAATCTGTAACTGTGTCTGGCATCAGCAAAGACGTTCATTTGATTGTTCTCATTCCCACCCCATTCAAGTGCCTTTTGTTATTTTGTTTCTGCAGACTTGTGGAAAGGAATAAGCCAGGATACGACCTTTCTGCTTACACGTAAATCCCTTTTAATTTCCAGATCAAGATGAGGTGCCTCAGTTGTGACTTTGCAGTCAGGAGGGTTACACATTGTGACTGACCTGTGCCTGTCAGCCTGGCCAGAAGCAGCTCCCACAGTGTGACAGGTTCTGTGAAGGCACTGCTGCTGTGCCTTCCCACGAGCCAGACAAACTGCCTGGCTTGCCTGACACACCTCCCTGGCTCCAGCCTGGCTTCCCTGGGATGAGGCAAACCAAAACTAACTGCTAAAGGAAAACGTCTCCATGAAGGATCTGGGAAACACGGAGGAAAACCTAAAAGAGCTCGCTCAATCTCAGTCTTAAAAAGCACAGAGCTTTACCCAACCCCACCCATGGGGGTTTTTGTGTAACTGCAAAAGAAGTAAAACTGGAGTGAAAACTTGAAGAGCTGCTGCTGCTGCTGCTGCTGAACTGAGAGACTGATAATTTTCTATGCACTTCTGATACAAAAGACATTAATACTGCTTTTGCTTCCCTGAAGCACAACAGGTTCAGCTAGTTCATTTCTACAACTCTTGGGAATGATATCCCATTGAGTCAGTGGGACCTATGTCTGATTTGCATTCCAGGATTTTAAACAAAAATGCATTTGTATTCAGTGTGCAGAGGGAATCTGGAGTCAATTAAATCTGTGAAACAGAAATGGACCAACACTGAGAAGGATCCAACAGCTCAGTCACGCCTGAAAATCTTCTCCTCCAGAAGCATGTGACCAAATTAAAAGTCAAATAAAATGAAGCATGAATGTTTCATCATGAAGCACTTAAAAAATAATTTAAAAAAATTAAAATCAAAAACCCATTCATAAAAACCAGCACACATATTCTTGCTGGAATGCTGAATTTGTTTCTCCAGCCTGCCTTATTTTATAATTAACCTTTCCCAACACAACTTCCTTGAGAATGGGCAAGATCAGAATTGTAGAGACTCTGGTAACACTCTCAGACTGACACTTTCATTTAACTACAAAGCTCACGTGCAGATTTTAGTTTTAGAAAGCAACTTAGGCCTTTTGAAACTTATTATAAGCATGCATTTAATAGTCACAACCAAAATTTAAAAGAAAGTGAATATTTTGAATGAAAACCATTTTATGAAATCCTGGGCAGTCAAATAATGAACTATTCCACTAACTTTAAGAAATGTAAGCAAAGAGTAGGGAGAAAAACAAGATATAACTTTCTCATTTTTGCTTTTTTCAGTGACCAAAATACAAAATGTTGATTAACATCATGACTGTTTAATCATAAATAATATCATGGCATAATTGCCTCATTCTTCATGATTTCTTGTTAGATTGCAAGCAATCCCTCATCCGGAACAGAGCGCTTCCAAATTTTCCACGAAGAAGTATTTATAAAAGAAATAATATTTATTATTTATAATTTATTCTACATTTGCATGCTGAGTTCTTCAAGACCACTCAGGGTTATATATTGGTAGACCTTAACCCTTGGGAAGAGAAGAGCTCAGCAGCAGCAGCCTTCTGTTAATCAGAGATGAGGAGCAAGCCTGCAGAATGGTCATGTCACTGAGAATTCAGGACTGGAACAACAACATCAGAGAGATTCACTGCTTCACATGCCCCCACAACACCTTGTACAGGAGTTTCAGGAGAGCAGCTGAGCTCCCCTCCACCAGACTGGGGCCCGTGCTGGCAGGCAGCAAGAGGCAGGCGTGGGAAGCGGAGGGAAGAGAGGATCTCTGCCCGACAGGACACCTGGAAATGTCAGATGGAGACCTCTGCCAACACACCGTCCTCCTGTGCTCCTGGCAGCCAAAAGGGTGGATGGGATGAGAGCAAAGCAGAACGCCCCAGGCAGACCTGACAAAACAGCGCCGTGGGTACCGGTCCGCGCGCCCCGACGCGCTCTGACAGCGCCGACGGGGCCAGCTGCCCCGCAAAGCCAACGCAAATGCCAGACAAGGAGCAACAACTCCACTCAAAAGGGCAGAGTGCAGCTCAGCAAAGCCAAAGGTACAGGCTCGATGCAGCATGGCACAGAAGAGGCTGCGGTACAGAGTGACAGACTGTGGGAGTTAGCACAGTTTGTTATTCGCTCAGTAAGATGTTACCCAAAACAGAAGAACAAAAAAAGTGTCTGAAGAGCAACGTTTTGGTTTAGAGCTGTGCAAGCGTGGGGAACTTTTCCCTTATATTTCAGAATTCATAAATATACTAGAAGTCCTATAAATATATTTCCCTAACTAGATTTTATTAAAAGCAAAGAAATAAAATTTTGATGAAGTATTAAAAAGCTTTTGCCACTCTCCTCTTCTTTCTGCTTGTCTGATGTGTGAGTCTATTAAAGCTTCAGTGACAACTATTCCAACCCAGTTATAGAAGATACAGAAATAGGCCTAGTAATAAATCCAGCCTTTACAGATAAGGATGCACTGAAATGGAAAGTTTCTACAAGTCTGACATTTTCACGTTGTTATTGAGGTATTCTGCTTACAGCCACCACCAATGGATAGAAGTTCCAATATTCCAATATCCTCTACCATGATGTATTTATTAGTCAGAAAGAAAGTGAAAAAAAAAAAAGAAAAAAAATTAAAGATTTGCTTTTCCTTTCAGAAAAAGGTAAAGGACAGACAGATATTACACAACAAAGCTGCACTTTTGAGAATCAGAGAGCTTAAAATCAAATCCATTATCTTCAGGTAATCAGGACCATCCCAGAAAGTATTCATTACCATATAGTTGGGTTTGGGGTTTTTTATCTCTTCACTCCTGTTGTGCATTTAACTGTTCCCCAAGTTTCTTTTGACAAATGAAACATCTTTAAACTAAATACAGTAGAACTGCATGCATGCAGCATATATGTGCACATGTGTGTGCCAAAATAAGGCTTTATCTATAGGACATCACATGCCCTGGAAAAGGCCCTGATCAGACACTTCAGCAGGACAATGTTCCCTGAGAGCCACAGGCCAGGCTCTGCAGCAGCCTCTGCTGTCAGGATGGGAGGGCTGGCATGCAGACCCCATGCTGTGCATGTCTGCAAAAGTCTGCCTCAAACATGTAATTCAAGGACTTCTGTTCGTTCTTTCTGTGTCCTGAAAGCTGTCTGAAGGAATATGGTGTCACATCTTTGTGTGCAAGCATGCTGTTCTTTTCCTGAAAAACACACAACACACACACACATACAAATAGCTTCTCCTGAAGTAATGATTTATTTGCTGGTTGGCTCAAGAGTTATTCTGAGGACAAGTCTTAATATTTTCATGCTGGCAAAGTCCATCTCAGTAAGAGTAAAAATAGCAAGAGAGGGCATGTGAGACACAATTTTCCTTTCCTCATTTTTAAAATAATTTTTCTTCTAGATTAAAAATCCACAGTATTTTATGGCCTCCTATAGGGTGTGTGCAAGCTTCAGCCACTGAGTAGTACTACTCAGCTATAAATTTTGCATTGCAGGCTCAGTACATGCACTTAAAAATAGCCTTGTGGTAAATAACACCATTTGTAACTTCTCCATTGTGCATCACGCAGCCAAATGAAATTGCAGATGAGTTATTTCTGTTTCTGCAGTAGTTCACTGAAATCCTAGTCCTGTTCAAAGGTTGTCTTTAAACTAATTTATCATCATTTGCTATTATAAGAGTGCTTCAAATCCACAGTTTCATCACATTCCAGTGCACCTTAGGAAGGGAAAGATGCTATTTGATCTCTTGGTCTAATGTTACACCTGGTTTAAAGTCTCTACAAACAGTTCCCTGGAAGCAGGCAAACATTGCCACAGGAAATCAACACACACAAAGCCCCAAAAAGCCCTGAAGCATCAATCTATGTGATGCACTTCTATTTTCTTTGGTAACAGAGGATGGTAAAATACCTCTGAGTCTCCCATTATCTGCATCATGAAGAAAACAGCAGTGAAGACATATTTTGCATCTTCAAACTTCATCAGTTGTCATTTCCTCAGTGTCTCCTAGTCCAGTTATTGTATGCAGAAGTAGGATCCCATTTCTCTCTTGTATTCCTTTGTTTTCTCTCTTGTATTCTCCTCTCTTCAACTTTAATGATCTACTAGTGGCAACAAGATGCATCACTGCTCTCTCTATTGCAGTCTTTACATGGCCTTAAAATGCTGGACTCCAAAATTCTTGTGTCAGAAATGCTGGAGCTTTGTAGCTCTTTGGCTTTTTCTGGAGTGCAAATGTTCAAGGAATAATTACTATAGAGTAAAATTTCCACAAAGCATCCTCTACACACTGCTTCCTAGAGATAAACAAAACTGACTGTCGTAGTCCAAAATTTAACTCTCTGGAAAGGACACCTCAGAGGCAATGATTAATACTTGCTTTTTAAAAACAAAGAAAAAATACCCAAAGTCTTCAAAGAGTGGTCACAGCACCAAACTTGTCAGAGTGCAAAAAGCATTTGGACAATGCTCTTAGACATGGTGTGATTCTTGGGGTGAACCTGTGCAGGCCCAGGAGCTGGACTCAGTGATCATGATGGGTCCCTTCCAACTCACCATATTATATGACTCTATGAAAAAAAAGAGCCAAAAAAGGTCTATCAGGAAGGCTTATCCAAATTAAAAAAAAAAAAAAATGGCCAGAATTTTTTAATTCTAGCTACCTCAGGTTTTCTGAGAAGAAAGTAAAAATCTCACTGAACCTTTCTAGATTTATGAAATCCTTTTTGTCTCATTATGTTTTGCTTCTTTTATAAGAAAAAAACCAAAAAAACCCAAAAAAATCAAAAGTGGTAAAATGCAACCAGCCAACCAACCACACAGCCCCAGGGAAGCACAGAGAGCTCTTCATCCATTCCTTGAAGCAGACTATATGTAAACTTCAAATCAACAACTTCAAATCTACAGTTGAGACTCAATTATCCTAATGATATTTTCCAACCTGAATGATTCTATGCACTTAACATATGCTAATAGCCATTTCTAATATAGATAGCATTAAATTAACACACTAACATTAGTCCCTGGAGAGGAGTGGGTCAGGTGTTCCATTACCTACTTACTGCCTTACAGAAGTTTTACACATTTTCTGGAGTGAGAGTAAAATAATACCACAACAATCTGGTCTCATGTCATGGCTGTAAATGACTGCACACAAGACAGAAATACCAGTTACTTTTACTTTGGGATCAAAAGATCCACAAAGTTTTTCTCTCCTAGATTATTTTTCTTGAATGACAGCAGACTCAATCAGGATAAATTCCTCCAAAATACAGGCAGCCTGAAAGTGCTAAATCCATGGGCAATTCACAAATGCCAAATCCCTCTTTTCATTTCACTCTTATGAGGCTGCAAAACTGGATAAGGAAATTATTTTATATGTCTCGTTTTCTCCCTCCCTTGCCTTTTTTGATAACTAGTTTGTGATGTAAGATTTCACAGGACAGGAATAGGAAAATTGGTGGATACTCATTTTTCTGCTTGCCTCTATGTGTTTATTGCCTGGGATTAACAGCAATGGTTTTCTCCTTGAATTTACCATCAAGGAAAAAGGAAAAACTCTAAGATCAAAGGGAGTAGTAGAAGAAAGTACTCATTGTAAGGTCTTAATTATGGAAAAATATACTCTCTTAGATATTAATTGGGCTCAACACTGGTCATGACACCTCTCTCAGACCTTCACAGACACCTCAGCCAGAGGAAGAGGACACAGATTATCACACATTCCCTGCACAGAGTTCCTTCTCACCTATCTGGCTCACCTCTCTAGACACAGAGTAAGAGTTTTAATGAGGAAAACCACTACTGACATCAGCACACACTCTTAGGATTCCCTGTTATTCTTCAGAGCCCACTCAGAGCCATTCCCTAAAACAGTTCAAGGGACAGCAGCATCTTAGAAGAGGGGCCACACAACCTTCCCCACCACCCAAAACTTGTATCATATTGATCCCCACGGACTGGTATGGCCTTCCTGGGAATATGACATATTGATCTATTCCTCCTATACAGGCAGTCACAGCACAATGGAACTTAGGGGTTTTAATCCACATTAAAAAGTTAAAAAAGCAAACCAAAAATATTTCAAACATAGATATTTCTTTTGGCTGAGCTCTCAATTGTGTGGAAAATATCTCACTCCCATTGTAATATTCAGATGACAGCCAGGACAGCCACATCATTATAATTTTCTGGAGTGGAATAGAATTGATAAATAGTTTAGGGGAAAAAAATAAAATAATAATTTCAGCCTTGCATGTAATTTGATTTATTTTCCCAGACAGATTTACATAGGCATTACCCATAGCAGTGAAATAAAAATTCACATCCCAGAGGAGTTTCATAAAAATGTCAGTAGTGAACTACTGAAATCAAACTTTCATGGCAGTTTTCAGGAATGCACTGATTGTAGAAGAATATGAGTGAACGTAAGTTTTGCCCTGAACAGGTCATGTAAACAAAGTGAAGAGCTGTTAAAGTGTACTAGCTGTAAATTCTGTGTTTAAACCACATATTCCTGAACAGGTGATAGCTCTTTCATAAATGAGTGAAATATCTTGCCATGCAGGTCCCTGAATTCCAGACTGGTTCAAAGTATATTTTAATGTGTATTTTAATGTTTCTGGAAGAACAGAATGAAATTCACTCCTCAGCTGAAGATCATTTTAGCTGCAATGTCTTACAGACTAAAAGATCTGCAAGTAAAAATTAAATAAAGAGGTCCCAAACAAAAGACAAGAAAAAAAACTTTCACCAAAATAAACCCTCAAAAAATCTGCGGAACAATCTGAATCCACGTGGAGACAGGCCCATCATCTTTAAAACAAGACATTTGGTGGATTTTGGCAAGCAAACAAAACAAACACAAGTCTGGCAGAAGTAGCTCGCTTGGGAGAACAAGGAATAAAATATGATTGCTCATTCTGGTAGAGGTGGGGAGAGGAATGGTTATGGCATGTGAATTTTGGAACTGACCCATAGAGCAGGGTAAGAATGAAAACATTTGGAGACATGAAATGGAACGCATTAAAATAAATACGAGAAATATAGGCTCAAGTCAAATTGGGTTCTGCTAAGTGAAAAAGTTACTTCCATCTGGCCCAATGATGGAAAGATGCCTATGTGTTTAAGACTCACAGTTCAAAATTATGAAGAAAGAGTCAAGTGATTGAGCTATGCATCAAATCAAGATCCTTTCCTCCAGTCAGTATCTCTGAAAGGGAATGCAAGAAAGCATTTCCTCACTAGTGCATAACATAAATCTGTGAGTATTTTGAATTCTGAGAAGGATAGAAATGAACACATAAATAAATATTGAAACACAGAATCATAAAATTCTCCAATGCATTGTTTCAAGAAAAAAGATAAGAGAAGAAAAAAAAAAAAAAAAAAAAAAAAAACATCCCAAAAGGTGTTTGAGCACATCACTAAGCAAAAGTCACAATCTTTCTCTTGATGGAAGGATAGGCAGAAGATACAATTACTGTTACATAGATACATCCAAATCGTTCAGATTTTCCTCTGGAGTTTCCTACCAGCCTAATCAGTGTTTACTTCTGCCCACTATCAGCACCTGAATAAATATACTTTATCAAAAATGACTTTGGGTAGTATGAACTACAAAACAGACATTTGTGAACTCTCTCTTTATTATTATTGGACATAATTCTGCAAAGACTGAAGGGTGTGTATTCTCAGATTCAATGGGATTTGTGAAAATATTATTGATTACTCTCCTATATATGAACCTAAAAGCAAGAGGGTGATGAATTTGGAAAAAATCCACACTTGATTACTAACATAAAATGAGAAGGGGTTACAGGAATGTCTACAAAATTTGATACAGATACCTTTACAGCCTGAACTAGATTCTGCAGTATATACCAGAATTTTAACCTTCACTAGGGAGTGCCTGTTCAACAACTTACATTTTTCACTTAAATAATGTTTGCTTTTTTTTTTTTTTTTTTTTGTTTAATAAATGAAAACAAAAATCCAAATTTAGAATGAACTGTGAAACAATAACAATTACTTTTGAGCAACTAGCTAAGTATAAAACTATTTAAATATCATTTTGGTAAGTACAAAACTATTTAAATTACTATTTTTTTAAGAACAGCTCCCTCTGATCATATTTCTGATGGGAAGAAAAATAAGGTGAATTTCTTTCCAAGAGCAAATTCTAATTTCTCAATTCACACAAGCTTTTGGATACCATCTTACAAGAGATGTACACCTTTACTATGCAGCTATTCTCAACTTTAAACATGCTGGATAGTTTATTCTGTTTATATCTATTTTTTGAATTCAGGGTAGTATAAATGAAACAATAGGAAACAAATAAAAACCTGTCATATGCAGCCTTAAAATCCAGTCCCAAATTAAAAAAAAAAAAATTAAAAGAGTGAAAAATTTTTAATTTTACATAGAACAGAGTAACAAGTGAAATATTTCAGCTCTGGAAAAGGTTTATTTTCAATTGAAAGAAATTAGCAACCATTGGGCAAAAACCAAAATGGTGTTAGAAAAGAAAATCAAAGGAGGGGCATTAAAGGTGACTGACTGAAGTGTTAAAAATCCATGCAGTCTTGCTGTGTGACCAAATAAATAATCCCAAATATTTGGCACACATAACCAAAAAAAGTGCCAACCTGGACAGAAGCAGCTAATAACATGATGAAAGAAAAGGCTGATGATCTCCCCTTAGATTCCTGTGGCCTTTTTTTTCACTGAAGTGGCAGGGTTATTATAATGAATATTGATTCAATTACTATATTTAAAAAGAAACCAAACAAAACAAACCCTACTCACCTCCCAGACCTCATTTCCCACCCCCAAAAAATAGTGTTCTTTCTACACCACCAAGGTAAAGAAAATAGGTCTTCAGATATTTGAAGGATTTTTACCCAGAGTTTTTTTAGCCCTAAGTCTCTTTCTTACAAGCCTTCTGCTCTTACTGACTCCCACACCACTTGCTCATTTCAGGAAAAACAAAAATGGGCATATGCACGTCTCTGCATTTTATTTTCCTCTATATTTTCTAATTTATTTTTTTTTTTATTACTTCATGTCCACAGTGGTTAGTAGAAATACAACTAATAATAAGGCTGTTTCCTGAGATTAGAGTGATATATAATTGTACTAATTTAATGCTACTTCCTACAGAGAGTTTTCATATTTTTTACTTAATGGAAACATCAATGCTAAGCTATTTTAGCCCCTTTTGTACGATATACTGCAGAAAAATCACTGCATCTGAGCATCAGTTCTCCATTCTAAAAACCATAGATACAAACCCTTGCAAGGGAAACAAAGGCAGAAATTCAGTCTAGACTCTGGTTTGTGATTAGCTGTAAGCTACAGTAATGGACATTTTGGCTTGAAATAATAAACTGATTGGAAATGAAGCACTAGAATAGCTGATGATAAGGAGGTCCATTGGCACTGCTCTGGAAAGAAACTCGTGCTCTGCATAAGCATGAAGGGCAGTTTTAGCTAATGCACATTGTTAGAATGAGTAAATGAAACCAGGAATTACATACCTCTGAAGTAAAACTTGGAGTCAAACAACACTCACACAGCTAATTAGCAAATATATATCTGTAAGTATTTAAGCCCATGCAAACTGCTGAAAATTAGGGACACAAAACATTTGGTGCCAGGGCCAAACAATGCTCTCTTTCACCCAGCCAATGGATGCAGCAGTAAATGCTCAACACTAAAAAGCAGCAGCTGCCTCCTCCTGTGACCAATGCACTGGCAGATCCTCTCTGGTTTGGACTGATGCTAACCCAGCAATTTTGCAATCTGCATCTCTTATCCTTCCATTCCCAACATCCAAGTCCTTTGTGGGCTGTCAAACAAGATCCTTATGTGGCATCAACTGAGATCTGGACTGAGTTGATCAAACAGCCTAAGGCCTTGATAAAGACAGAAGAGTAGAAATAGAATTGGGTGTGGCCCCAATAAAAAAACCTTTCAAAAGATTGTAAGAGGAAAATCGTTAGTGCTATTACACAGCCCACTTCCATCTCCTCACTTGGAGACTATCCTGCTTTCAGAAATTTGTTTTGCATAAAGGAAGGTGGGTCAACTTCTTTGAAGAAAATTCAGTATACAAAATTCAAAATACATTGATATTAACATAAGGTCCTGATACATTTATGGGACAATATTTAAAACTAAAGTCTTGGTGAAATTGCCTGTTTTCCTAAATGTTGAGAAGATGACACTTAGACAAGTTTAAGGAACTTGTATTCTTCTATCTCATTTCAGGACCTCCTCACATCAGCATTGAAATAAGGAAAGAATTTTTTTTTTATCATTTTAGGACTTCACAATGCTATGCTTTTATGTTGTAAAATATGAGGAAAGTGACATAAAAAGTTAATTTTAAATTGGATTTCTTTGGTTCAAAAAATTTAAATATTTTCTGATTTTCTAATCAATGCTGTATTTTCATTTCTATGCATATGATAATGAAATTGTCAGAAAACCATCTGGGTAAGATTTACCTAACTTTTTACTGTGTTTACTGATTTACAGAAATGAAAAATGTTGCCTTTAAAGGAAAATATAAGTAATCCAGAAATATTCCAAACATCCAGGAGCCAAAACCGAAGTAAGCTTCAGAAAGGCATTACTAAGAACTGGCAGTACAGAATTGTCCAGATACATGTAATTTGCTTCCCAACAGGCTAGCTCTAAATTTAAAAGACAGAAGTAATTCAGGTGAGAGCTAGAGCCTACATGCAGATATACTGTAGAATGTGAAATGCACATCTGGGAGCTATTGGAGTTGGGAACTATTCCAAATTTATTCCAGCATGGCAGGAGGAAATCTGGGCAGTGTCTACCAAGGTCCTCTTTCTTTCCCAGGGTGGATGAAGGGGCAGAATAAGAAGCTCGCCCTTGGAAAAGTTTTTAGGCAACATATTTGCTGACCCATTGGATGTCCTGCCCAGAGCTTAGATGGAGCTACCTGCATAAAATATCTCTGCCACAGCCCAGCATTGGCACCACGGCCTCATCTCCAGCTGTGGAACTCCTCCCATGGAGCAGCACTGCTCAGAAGCATTTAGATGCTTCAGTCACAAGTAAAGCAAGAGGACAGGTCCACCTTTCTCTAGAATGGAAGAAGTTTTGCTCCTCTGCTTCCAGACAATGCTTGGTCAAAGTTTTGCAACTGTTTTCTTGGGACCTTGGCTCCAGCTGTCTGTGAATCAGCTATTTCATTACCTATTTTCCATATGCACATGTATTTTCCCTTATCTCCCTTTTTTTCTGTAACACAGCAGTGTGCACTAAAACTAAGGAATGCAACTCCTCTTTAAGCCTTTGAGTTTCTAGTGTTTCATCTACAAAAAAATTCAAGCAGGCAATAAACTTTCCTCCCTCTGTGCCATTACTTCTAATGGTAATCTATTCAAGAAATTGTCTGCTGCTGCTGAAATCACAATAACCATCTCTTTTGCAGCAAGGCAGTCATATTCAAACATAAAATGCAGTAGAATGCAACCTCTTGAGACAGTACTATATTAAAGTTACTAATAAAGGCCCCAACTCTTTTTCCATTAAAAGTACAGTGACTTTCCACTCAATTCAATGCAATTTGAATTGGATCTAAATTACTCTTTTTAAACATGAGGTCAAACTTTCATCATGTACCCTGAGAGAAGCCTAGTAATTCTACCCTGGGTCTCCTTTCTGTTGGGCATTAACTGATTTTACATTATATACATCTCAAAAGAATTTCACTGCATGGTTATAAACCATTTTTTCTTCCAAAACATAAAGAAAACATTATAATCAGGAAAAAGTAAGCAACTATAGAAAGCTGCACAGTTTTGAATCTTTACTTGATTTTCTTGTTTTGGCCAGGATAAAGTAAATCAAAACATCTAATAAATTCAGCAGTTTATGGCTCTTTCTTTCACATTCCTTTGAAGCAAACAATTGAATGCTATTAGAAAAGAGGGTACCCCATAATTCAATATCAAGATTTTTGGTAAGGTGCTGCAGTGTCATCCTGGCTTTTTTTTAGAACATTTCTGTCATAGTTGAAAACTCATTGCTTAATAAAGAAATCAGGCTTTGCTATACTTTGGCTATTCTACCTTCCAGAATGGTATCATTCAATTGTCATTCAGAAGGAAGATATTAAGTCAAAAAGACAGACATTCTTGCTACAGACCATGAACTTCTATGCAAGGTGTAGATGGAGGGGTATAGAACTTCTGTCTTTAGAGAAGCTTCCTCTAACTGAGCTTGGTGACCTCCTCAACAGCACGTGGGCCAAAAATACAATGATGCTGATCCACAGAGGGAAAAGTGTACTCCACAAAGTCATAAGTGGCTTTCTTTCTCAAGCTACACAGTGAGTCACAAAGGAGATATTTGTTTAATGCTCACTTTGCTTCCCCATGTTTTTGCTTGAAACAATTATGCTGAGCTGTATCCACCAGTTTCAGCTCAGTGGGTCAGGGCACAGAATTTATTTCAGGAGGTTTCAGGTTCTGCTGACACATCATCTGATTTTTCACTTCTGCCAGACAGTTGGGTTTTCTTTCTCTTTATGCAAAGACTATTTGAAAGACAGGAAGAAATAAAATGCCTATAAAACCTGTACACTTACAGAGAGCAAAAAAGAATATAAAAGAGATGAGAATTTGTTCTTGCTGGGTGACTACAGAAGGAATGCTGAATTTATGTGAAAGTCATTCTTGTCTTATAGAGGATATCAACAGGTCAAGAAAACACTAAGCAACTACAGCAGTGCTCCAAATAAAATTGAAAATACTGAAGGTTACCATACCCTGGACTTCAGGCAGAAGAACAAAGGCAGGCATGTAGTCTCCACTTACAGTAGACAGAATGCATGACCTCCTAAGAGAATTAAATCAATAGATAAACAAATTCTTTTTTAAACCTTGAAAACTCATAAATTCTGCTGCATAAAGCTTCTTTACTGACACCAAGGATAACCTGCTGGCTCTTCTCTGATTGCAGGTGGTAAATGTAGTCAGAAGTTATAGAAAAACAATTCCAGGATCTTTGTCAATCAACAGAAGGATTTTTCACCATGCAAAACAAAAGGAAAGATGGTCTAGCCGAAAACATGGGGGAGAGAGTGATCACAAAAATCTTGGCTATTAGGGGCAGCCAACATAACTGAATGATTGAGAAGCTCTGAATTAACACATGCAAGTATTGTTGGGGGACACCAGATTCATCTATATTAGCATTTTAATGCATTTTCATTCATTAAGTTTGTAACAGAACATTTTTGTTGCACCTATCCTTGGTGTCACATGGTTTGTTCTCATGCACACATCTTGCACACTTGAAGTCACTTATCTCCTGGTAGAACTCAGACTGAAGTCACACAGGAGATTTTATCCAGCACATCCAGGCTGTCTCTCTCCTTTACAATATCGGGGCCATCCCACCCAGCCTCTCTCCCCTCTCAAGTTTATCTCCAACTGCAGCATAGTCTCTTCATGCAGTCCAGCAATCCAACCACCAGTTCATCCTCTGTCCCTTGGTCAGCCAGAGCTCCTTTCTATGATCCTTATCCTGCCTTAGTCCTGTCCCCACTCCTGTTTAGCCATGCAAACACAACATTTTATTTACCACTTAACTAATAATCACTCCCATTCATCTGCCCAGTTCCTATCCCATCTGAAGTTTAATCCTCAATGTTTAATTCATATTGCTGTGCTAACTGATCATAACAGGATGCTCACTAGAAAACATGACAGGCAAATTCCTCAGCCTCAGTTCCTCTTGTTGTACTGGTTTGACCTGTTTAACTCAGAGTAGCAATTTCAAGGGAAGTCCTGTCTTAAGGAAGGCAAATATCCAATACATATGTAATCTTTTGGAAATGCAGCTGCTAAGAAAATCTAATAAACTTGACCAAAAATGTGTGAAATGCAATTTTTCAAATGTTCATAACTTTGCCAAATGTGGGTGGATTTTTACAGGCACAGTAAAAAAGCATATCCAGGTTATAAACTTCAAATCCCTCCCCTACACAAAGAAAAACCTAGATGCTCAGAAAGAAAATGTACTGAGACATTTAATGTCAGCAAAAAAAACCCTAATATTGCCAGATATTCACTGAAAGCCTGGCAGTTCCATCCAAACAGTAAACTGACAATCTAAGAGTTTCAAGTACTAATACAAAAATCAGCCTCAACCACACAGAATAAAAAACTTTTGCAATCCTCAGCCATAAGCTTGAAAATTTTCTATTAGAGTAACTGAAAAAGACTTTAATAGTTTTTTTTTTTTTTATCCCTGAAGAAGTAAAATTAAAATATATTTTAATTCCAAACAGACACCTCACCAGATCCACCACACCATCTGATACCATGCAAATTACACAGATGACTTTAAGAAAGGTCTGGGATTTTATCTTCTTTTTCATCTGTTGATTCACATTACTATCACGTTATATACTGTACCTAATAAAAACTAAAGAAGAAGAAATGAAAAATGAAAGAAGCCACAGACATTTGATGAGACAAGACAGTACAAGTATTTTAAACAAGTCCTACAGTGAGAGCACAAATGGATTTTCTACAAGTCCTCTGAGCTCTCCTTTGGGTAAAACACAAAGGCTGTGTGTCCTCCTTGGCTGGATAACCCCACAGACAACTACCATGCTAATATCTCTCTAGGTTGTCCTTGCTGTAAAACCTATTGCTACTTATTAATGAATCCTACTTAGGTCATCATTTCAAGAAGAAACAGACTCTAGAAGAGGAATGGAATCTTTTTAAAGCAGCGAGATGTGTTGATATAGAAATGAAAATGTTGTAGCTGCTTAGTTGGCCCATTAATAAAAAAAGTGCCTACAATGAAGAACATCTTATAGGAAGTCTTTCTCTCCAGAATAAATGGTGCTGTGTAGCCCCAAAAGAACAAGCCCAGCCACGCCAACAGAAGGAGTTGCCATTTGATCAGTATTGCAGACACACTGTGTAAAAAATTTGCCTTACTGTGTAAAGATTAATTATCTTGTTGGTTCTGTTTTCTAATTAGATAATCACAATAATTCATCCTTTTCTATTACTTTCAAGATATTTTTTTCTGAGAAAACTGTTTGCACAGATGCAAAGCAAGACTATAATTTAGCAAGCAACAGGCAATCTTTCCTTGGCCTTAGCCCTCACTGAAGCTGCTCCTTCCTGTAGGAGGAACAGCCAAAATCCAAATCATTCAATTTCCCATACATGCAATTCCTATAGCTTCTAGGCAAGCCCACAGGCCATTTGGGTGATTTTCTTTTTCCTATTAAAAGCATAAATTCAATCTTGGTCATTATATCCAAAGGCCCCTCTAGGCTGCAACTTCTTTTTTCCTTAAAAAAAGAGGTATTTCAAGAACATGGAATACATTTATCTGATATCCAGTACTGCCCAGGTAAAAGCAATAGATCTTAAAAATGCCTCTGGGGGGGGAAAAAATCATGTAAGATTTATGTAAATAATCTGGTAAACCTCAGGCCTCTTCAGACTAACATTAAGTCAAAGATATGTCAATCTTAGAGGAGAGACCAGTGAGAATAACTGTTAGTAAACTGAACTGAAAAGGTTCAGCTGAGCTTTGATGGCAAAAGATTTGTTATGATCAATTACAGTGAAACCTGGAGGCATTTATGCTGAGGTTTAAAACTGTAACAGCAGCAGCTAGGAGGGAGCAATTAGTTAAGTAGGAGGAAAGTCAAGGTAAATGGTCTCTCCAGTGCTGCCTTTTGTACAGTGTTGCACAATAACAACTTAACAAATCCAACTTCTCTGTTTATGAATTAGAGTCCTGTCTTTGCCAGTCTTTCACTCCATGTGCTGCTAATCTTATATTCACTGCTACTGAGCACAGCCTGCATCAGAGGATATCTGGCTGCATTCCTAGTACATTGTACCAATAAATATTAACTCCCTTACTCCTCTAACTCCCACAAAATAACTCTGCATGAAATGTTTATATATGTTTATGACCAGCATTTATGAGAAATTAGGCTTTATTTGATAAAGTTCTGATATCCGTCTAGAAAAACTGAGATAAAGTAGCATTCTGCCAGCTAGCACAACCAGTTAATTTCATTTAAAGGGAATTCTTGGCATATTTTTCTTTGGTCAGGAGCTACAAGCTTACTGTGATGAGCAAGTATATTTTCTGACATTAACTGTTTTGTCATACAGTAGAATCACAGAATGGGTTGGGTTGTAAGTGACCTCAGAGATGATCTAGTCCAATCCCTCTGCCACGAGAGAGGATATCTTCCACTACACCAGGCTGCACCAACTCTGGTCTTGAACACTTCCAGGGGCATCCAAAACTTCTCTGGGCAACCTGTTCCAGCACCTCACCACCCTCATAGTAAAGACTTTCTTCTTCACATTTAGTCTAAATCTATTTTCTTTGAGTTCAAAGTCTCCATGTCCTATGGCTTCATGCCCTTGCAAATCTTCCTCTCCAGCTCTCTTGTAGAAACTATATGGCTGCCACAAGGTCTCTCTGGAGCCTTCCCTCCTCCAGGCCAAACAACCCCAATTCTCTCAGTCTGTCTTCACAGGGGAGCAGTTCCAGCCCTCTCATCATCTTCACAGACTCTTCTGAATTTACTCCAACAGGTTCGCTTCCTTCTTATGTCTGTGACCCCAGAGCTGGGCACAGAACTCCAGGTGAGGTTTCACAAGAGTGAAGCAGAAGAGGAGAATCATCCCCTTCCACCTTCTGGCCACACTGCTTGTGACACAAGTTGGTTTTCAGGACTGCGAGCACCAACAGAAATATTAAACAGTACCAGGGCCAGTACCAACACCTCAGGGATGTCACTTGGTATATTTGATTACCTCTGCCCACAGACCTGTGCTGTTAGATAACCTTAACCTCCATCTGTCTACAAAGCCCCTTTTCCTCTCTTTACGGACAAGCTTTTTTTGTAGGCTAGATTTCCCTCAGTTGCCATTTGAGTAAATTCTTTGCCTGATCTGAAATAAGAAATAATATAATTTTGAAAACTGCAAAACCTTTTAGTGACAGTCTCAACTAGGCAAAACAGAAAATTTCAACTGAGAAATCAAATGCTTGACCAAGCCTACAAGAATAGCACTACTAATTTTTAAGAAGACAAAGACAATGAGATCTTAAATTCAGGGTAATTTTATTGATCAAACCATTCTAAGAAAACCACTTGTCACTATTAGCAGGATCATCCATCAGAAAGGGGCTGTTTGGCCAACTCCTTATCCCTATTCTCTTGTTAAACTACTTAGAGTAAGATGTACAATAGCTATTCAAATCAGGCAATAATAAACAGGAAGTTTTAAAAAAGAGGAAAATGCACAAATGCACCTAAAAAAAATTATGTAACCTAAAGTATATTCACAATCATGGTATTTAACAGTACCATTAGACAACAGTTGACAAATCTGGGCAAGTGGAGAAGCAAAAGTTAATGTAATAATATAACTAATTTTACTTAAACTAGCATTATGTAAGGTTCAAACAAAACCTTGAAAAGAGTAAAAATATTACAAATTGTGTTGGCAAGTAAAAAAGGAAAGGGCCATTCACTTACTCTGAGACATTTAAGCAACATGGCTTCCATTTAGCAGAAAAAGAGGAGATTAATATTTTTAAACTCTAGGATCCTAAGATTCAGGTATCCAAATCAAAGCTGGCCACCCTGAGTTCACCTGCTCCCTGGGGAGAGAATCAGGCACTTCTAAAAGTTTAGCAATCAGATTTGTCTTAACTTCTTATATTAGCATCTTCAGGGGCTGAGGTGGCAGAAAGACAGATAAAACCAGCTGAATAGGGAGGCATTTATTTCTGTTACTACAAACAGGGAGTGGAGAGAGGTGCACCTTTAATATTAAACAGAAAGTCTTAGGAGTTCTTTTTTATACTCATAGATCAGCACCAGACACTCAACAGTCTTCTTTCAAGGAAGGCCAGGAGTCATCATTTTGTTTTAAGTTGAAGCTAGTTACCCCAATTTTATCCAACAGTTTTTCCTACCCAACAAAATTCAGAGCTTAGTTAGTGCTAATTTTTTTGAGTTAACAAATATCACAGGTGCAACAAGTATATCAAGTATATTGTGTGCCACAAGCCCCTGAGAAGGCCTGAGATGGCTGACTTATGCCTTAAGGACATGACTTTAAACGTCAGGTCTCTGGAATATTATGAAGATTAACTTTAAAAGAACAAAGCAATCCATACGCTCATCTAAAAAGATAAATTTCAATTAATGTGTTTTCCGTTGTCTCCTGTTTACTTCCATCATAACAATTGCATTTTAAGCTTTTTGAAGGCTCAGTGACAGCCCCAGCTTTACTACCATGTTAGTTTGGGACTTGGTCCAAAGGCAGCTTTAAGAAGACTCCTTTCCAAGTGCATTGGAAGCATTTGTCTTGGTGAAACAGACTTTCTTCTCCACAGTCTCCCAAAGAATCACACTTTTGATCATGAAAATTCTCTTAACAAAAAAGTACTAGGATACTTGTAAGATGAAAAACATACACATGCCAATCCTGATGAAAAGCCATCTGACTACAAATCTGTAGTCTGCTCCCAGGCTTTCCAGAATTTCAGAATAACAAATTCCAACTCACAGATTCTAGTTTTGTGCATTACCATTGGGTAGCTAAAAAAGCAAGAAGTTAAAGCAATAGCAGAAGTCAAAGAAAATACAACTTTAAAATAAAAAGAGAAAAAAACCCCAAAACCCAGCACCCAAAAACATTGGCTCAAAAAATCTGTCCAACCAGCATGAGCAGACAACCTTGGAGAGCTGACAGGTTGCAAAGCAGATTGCTGGCACTGTGTTTTGACTTGCCAGAGGAGAGAAATGACAACTAGAATACAACAGTCTTCCTGAAAATATTGCAAGCAAGGGTAAGAAACTTGAAAATAGACTTTAGCAAGTCTCAAGGTGTAGTCAAGTCAGGCAGCGATGCAGGAATACATTCAATACATTCTGAAGCCTCAATCTTCTCAAAATAACTTTATTTTACTTTAAAAAGGCATAAAAAAAGCTTCCCTCAGATCACAGAATCTGACAAGTTGGAAGGAACCCACAGGTATCATCGGGTCCAACTCCTGGCCCTGCACAGCCCCATGCCCAAGAGTCACACGTGCCTCAGAGCATCGTCCAAATGCTTCTAGGACTCTGTTGGGCTGGTGCTGTGACCACTGCCCTGGGGAGCCTGTAACACTGCCCAACCACCCTCTGAAGAACCTTTTCTTAATATTGAACCTAAACCTCCCCCAACACAACTTCAAGCCCCTCCCTCAGGCCCTGTCCCTGGTCACCACAGAGAGGAAGGAGATCAGTGCCTGCCCCTCCTCTTCCCCTCAAGGAAATTGTAACTGCAGGGAGGTCTCCCCTCAATCTCCTCCTGGCTGAACAGACCAAGTGACCTCAGCTGCTCCTCATACAGCGGTTCACCATCTTCATGGTCCTCAAAGAAAGGCTTCTCTGTAAGAAGATGGTTGTCTATATGTCTGTCTGGCAGAATAGTAACTTATTTGAAAGTTTCAGTCATAATGAGCTTAATTTCACCATTTCTGTTTCACTTCAAGAATATTTCTTTCCCTCTAATCCCTAAACTGTACCATGTTTAAAATAAGAAAAATCACTGGACATTTTACCCAGTCATGACAACAAAGCAGAGTAGCAGGAATTAAGCTGCTTCAGCATGCACACATCATCATCTCAACAAGATGCTTTTAAGATACTAGGACTTAATTTAAACACCATGTCAATGAACACAAGTCAAAAATTCATTGTGTCCTCTTGACAAACACATGTACATCAGCTGTGACAGTGTCCAAGCTGTTGTGTTACTCCACTTTGAATCAGGCAAGGGTGATGGTTTCAAAGCATGCTCATTCCTCAAGGTACATATGTGGTAAGTACATGGAATTAGAAGAGGACCAGGACACCCTGTGCTTCCAAATGAAGCTTTATGACAGTAAAACCTACACTGACTTAATGGACCATAGGATCTCTTATCACAGCGCCATAGTAACAATTAATGCCATAGTCTGTTCTCCTGAGTCTGCTCCAGTTTGTTCTTCAAGCCTCGAGTGCTGGCCTTTGCACTGCTCAGACAATGACTTCAACTACAGCAGAACTACCCAGCCTCACAGCCTGGGGGATGTTATCTTCATCATCTTGAAAAGGCTTCCCTCCATCTCATTTCGGCCTAAAATATTAATATATTTTGATAAGCTTTTTAATCGGGATTTATTATACTCATGCCAAAAACACCAAGTAAAAGCTGGCATGTCATCCAATTGCAGTGGATGTTTTCTGTTTCCAGTGCCTGTTTCCAGGATGAAAAGAAAGACAAATTTCCTACTATTGTACAATATTTCAATTTTCCAATAGAAAATAAAGAAAAATTAATTA
>VZRH01005837.1:3269289-3348297 GCA_013397555.1 Urocynchramus pylzowi
TTTTTTTTTTGACAATAATTCATGAAAGTTATTCTGGAGGGCTAAATATAATTTCTATTATTAAAGATTAAAGTAGATCTATGGAGAACAGCTGAAGCATTTTATATGGAATAGGGCAGCTCTACACATGAAAGCAAGTCCATGCAAGAAACACGACAATTTAGCTCTAAAGATAGCAAGTATAAATCTTGTCTAGCTTATTTTGAGTAAAGATAAGGGAGATTTATTTGATAACATGATCTGTTCATGCTTTCTGTATTAGGATCTGCTACTGATCAATTTTAGAGATTTCCTTTAAATGTGCATTACAGGTCTGATGAGTCTGATGGTTTCTTCTGAGGGTTAATCTGTCACTAAAATAGATAATAAAGGGATTTTTAATGGGAATTTTATTGACCTAATTACTAATAAAAGTCTTAGTGCTGCAGATGTACATGATCCTTTATAAACAAAAGATGTGTTCCAGTCCAATGGTACTGAAAGAGAAAAAATATGTTTAGAAGACTTTTTTAAAAGCTGAATTATTTGCTAGATATGAAGCAATGTTTGTGCAGAAGACTAAATCTTTCTGAGTTATTAGATCATTGCTTTAGTACAAAGATCTGCACAGATTGTAGTCTCTAGCAGCCATTTTCTGTTGCATACATGCAGTCTATTTCCTTAAGATTTTATAAACCTTTTGTTGTGGGGGAAAACAGTTTAAGGAATTTATTTGAACTGATTTGTAAGCAGAATAACCTAATTACTTCCATAGCATAAATTCCATGCCATAAATTTCATGTATTGTTTACAGTTCTCTTTTCCAGTTCTTTATATAAATGATCATGAATAAGTTTGCTATTCTGAAAGGACTGGAGCAAATGCAGTTTGACATATTCCACAGTAGACTTTTATTTATCCTAAAGTTTTATTTGCTGTAGTGTTCTGAGCACTACACAATAGTGTTGTTTGTCATTTGGCACAACTTAAAACAGAATAGTAAGAAATTATATTGCTACTAAGGAACACCATTATTTACTTTTTTCATAATTACAACAATTTATGATATACATACTCAGCGAATACAAAAAAACCTGAAACACACCAGTAAGATGAATTACAGTGAGATACGAGAAATTTAATTAAAAATTGCAACCCTTTACCAGCATGTTCTGTATAAAAGTAAAAAATAAATTTAAAACAGTGAGTTTGACCGGGTAACCAAAGTATTCACATTCACAAGCATCTGCAGCTATCCCTAAAATACACAATGAAACAAAGTTTATGAGATTATTCCAATTTACTTGTGTCTCTAGGGAAAAATATGTTTCTAGAATAGAATAGCTTCATTTTAAACCAATATATCAGAGTCAACAGCTAGACCATGTTACACATGCATACATAAGCACTGAGACATAAGGAAGTTTTGCACTTTCTTGAAAATTTTAAATTGGTGCTTTCTGGCTTATAAACTATTCACAATAGAAATATCCCAGCTGAATGCTCAGTGATCAAACATTCAATTTCTGTATGTCAGATGTGTACTCCACTCCATGTTGTATACAGCAGCAATTCCTGGGAGTGATTTAATTCCTGGGAGAGGACAGTTCTGGCATAGAAAGAGGATTTCTAAGTTTATTTGATTCAAGGACTGCAGAGACAGCAGAGGAAGAATACAGGTTCAAGGAAGTAGACTGGGAACTAGTTAATATTTGCATCCTTTTGAATACATGTTTTCCTCTCTATTCAAAATTAATTAACAAGAGTCAAAGGTAAAAATAACGTGTACAAAATATTTTGGTAATTTTGATAATTTTTACATATCTGTTTAAGTGGCTTACAACTTTGTTAACAATTTAAAAATCTTATCAAGCACTGCATGTCAAAATATGGAGAAACAGTAAAGCAGTAGCAAAAGATGCAATTGTGGCTTGAGAAACACTGAAATCTCTAACTGTGGTGAAACAAAGTTTTAAACATTAAAATTTGCCACATGATGTTTAGGGATGTTGAAGTTTATGCTGCTCTACAGGGACTGACATATTGTGGGGAGATAATAAACAGTATTTCTTACCTTAAGTTTTTCAGCCAAGGACTATCATGCATTCAACAAGGGCAGCAATCATTTATGAGATGTGCCCAAGATTACACTTCATTCTTTATGAAATGTTACACAACAACAGACTTAAGAGTGAACAGGTACTTTACTGAACAGGTTTTGCAGGAAAACCAATAAAATTAAGATTTTTTTTATTGTTGTTGTTGCTGCTGTTGTTTCATAGAGATGTCCTAAGGCCTCAGGAAGATCAGGAGACTTTCAGTACAAGATTTTAGTACAAGAACTTGTACTTCTTTAGTAAAAGTACAAGGACTTTCAGTGCAAGACTTTCTTACAAGTTAAGAGCTGGTTCCTGCTCTGAAAAACTTTTAGTCCGACTGAACTAAGATAGGTAAGAACATTTAAGGAAAGTGAATAAAGAAAAAAATTCTCCATTCCTTAAGCACAGAAGATTTGTTAGCACAAGTTACACAAAAATGCTACGAAAAGAAGATGGATTTCACAAAGTCTGTTATGTAACACAACTGTCTTTCCCATCTGTAAGCAAAAATTGCATCTAATTAAAAGTGCAATGCTTTAAAGAATGAAAAAAGAGAAGGGGGTGGGGTGGGGGGGAAGGAAGAAAAATCTAAGCCACTGACACTAGGTCTCAACAAAAATGGGATTACTAGAAGCTAGAATCATTCCAGGAGGCGGATTCCCCTGGCATTCTCTTCAGAGCTCTGGTATGAAGGGATGGGTGCACGCCTGCGAGGGAGTCTGTGTACAGTAAATCAATCTGTCAGGCACTATCAAAGTACATGGTTAAGAATTCATGGGCTTTTCATGATGGGCATTATGTAACACAGACTACATTTCAACTCAAGTGGCTCAAATGTGACTTGAGTTTTGCCTCCCCGTGTACTGCATCCCTGTAGCTTTTTAGCCAATCCTTCGACACAAAAATAATGATTTAAAGTTTTTTAACCATTCAAATCTTTACACATTGACAAATCTGTAACAAAAATGAGTAGCAACAGGCTCAGGGAAAAAAAAAAAAAAGTGTAAGAAGACACCATGCTTAGTTCTTTCAAATGTTTTTCATTTTTTTCCAGTTCTTCCGGGCTGAACACATGCACAGGATCTAGAACTCATGGCAACTACCTAATCTTTCCTTAGGAACTTGAGTTATGTGCAGGGTTTGAACATTATGGATTCATAATCACATTTGTCTCCAAGCTGAGGGTAGCCCTTCCAAACGAGTATAGTACCAAAATCTTCTAACTGCTTCCCCCCACAGACCAGATCAAGTGCCAAAGTCATCTCTGAATGCTCTTGGGCCACCAAGAGCACCTCCAAGCTGCACACACTCTATATGACTAAGAATCCAATTTACTTCTTGAAAGAGTGGCAGAGACCTCTCTATTTCTCTTTCCTGTCCTACAACAGCGAGAGGCATTTCCCTGGCTCTGATACCTCAAGGGAATCATGAGGAGAATCAGGACTGCTCCTGCAGAGTTATCTGGTGAAGAAGAGTCCAAACAACTAGCAGTCAACAGGACATGCACTATGAGCTCAGGTAAATAATTAAAGAGAAGCTCATACTGGTGTCCTCTCTCAAGTATATACATCTCTCAGTCACTATACACAAAGATACAGGCAGTGTTAGTGGGTTTGGCTAAACAACTAACTCCTTTGTCACCTTGGCCACTGTCTGGTCCTTCTGACCTTCCATCTCTCCTGAGGCCCTGTGTTGAAGCTGGGGGAGGGAAAACACTCCTGAACCTTGCCAGGTAATGAGGGAGCATCCTGGGGCAGATGGGGGAAGAGTTGCACGTGTGCCTGTGAAACAGCAGAGGCTGCAGAGTGGCTTTTGTGGGATTGCTGTTGGTGGAGTTGATTTGTGAACAGTGCAGCTCTGGGAAGAACTTAGGGCTGGAAAACATGGAATCAATTACCTTTTTGGTATTTTTGGGTGGAGGGAGAGAAGAGATGCATAACTTGTGCCAGAAGGCCTGATGTTTTGGAAAAGTATGTAATTTCATGCAAATGCAAAGATTTTTTGGTTGGTTTTTTTTTGGGTATTTTTGGGTTTGTTTTTTTTTTTTTTTTTTTTTGGTTAAGTCTACTGCCGGATGGAGAGGGTCCAGTGGAGGGCTGAAAAGATGTTTAGGGGACTGGAGCAGCTCTCATACAAGAAAAGGTTTAGGGAGCTGGGCCTGTTTAGTCTGAAGAAGATAAAACTAAAAGGGAATCTGATCAATGCATACAAATATCTTAAGAGGGAGTGTTAAGAGGATGGGGCCAGATTCTTTTCAGTGCTGCCCAGTGGCAGGAGAAGGGTCAATGAGCACAGACTGAAACACAGGAAATTCCATCTGAATATGAGGTAAAACATTTTCCTGTGAGGGAGACAGAGCAGTGGAATTGGCTGCCCAGAGAGGCTGTGGAGTCTCATTCTCTGCAGATTCTCAAAACCACAGTCCTGTGGAACCTGCTCTAGGTGAATCTGCTTTAGCAGGAGGTTGGACAAGGTGATTGCCAGAGGCCTCTTCCAAGCCCAGCTGTTCTGTGATTCTGTGAGATTGCAGGCACTAAGTGCAGGGAAATTATGTTCTTGTTGCTCCTGGGGTAGCATCAAATGCTGAAGAAGTTACCAAATATATATTTGATGAAATGCATGTAAAAATTTGCCAAGAGTGTCTCAGCATTGCTGTTTAGGGAAGTATTAATTGGAATGGGTAAAGTAATAAAAGTTGCCTTTGTTGATGAGTTAAAAAAAGTATAAATATTGAAACAAAAAACCCAAACAAACAAGAAACATCTTAAAGCTTAGCCAAAAAAGGAATATCCTCTTATATTTTACTCTCTTTGAAGAGAAAGTTTTGTTCTTTTTTCCATGGCAGTCAAGAGACTTGTATATTGCATATGTCTCCAAAACAACATTAAGAAGAAATTAAATCTCGAATAGTTCATAAATAAATTATTCCTAGTCAGATTATGAATTCATCTAAGTTTAATTATTATAAGGACATGCTCACAAGTATGTAAAAACTTTTGGGTTTAAAAAAGCATACAAAATTAATACTGAGGAGTAAGTGCTGTAGTAATTACTCTTTTTTCTTTGATATAGGCAAAAATCTTTCTCCCCTAGAAGAAAAAGTGATGGGAAATTTTGATCTGTAGATGTGTGTATTAATATTACAGGCTCAACTGAAGCTGATCCCCGTGTAGACAGGCAGTACATCAAATTCTCTGCTCAGTATCTCATTCTGGAAACTATGTTTACTGAGACTAGTCACAGAGGTAAGTAAGTAAAGGACTGATTTTGTTGAAGGATCAAAACTTTAATTTATAAGTTACATGTATTGTAATTAGATCTCATTCAGAAATTGTACACTTAGGCAAAAATCTGTTCTGAAGGTTTCTGCTTCTATTCCTCTTATTCCTACCTGCCTCCTGCCCAGGAATAACAGAAAGGTCAACCATCAGCCAGGGTGTGGGCTTTACACCCTAATTAAGGTGTTAATGAAGGTAGGTAAGGTGCAAACTATGTTAATGTTAGCTTTCAGATAATCTTTTCCTCGGTGTCAAGTTCAGAAGGCCAGCTCCAACCTTGCAATGTCATTTGCACAAGTCTATTCCTATCAAAGGGTAAACCAAGGGGAAGTTTCTATCTGAGCAGGGAGGTGGGTCTATACAGCCCACTCAAATTTCTACATGTTGGTCCATTGTCTGCTTTCCAGGAAATTTAGTTAGGTACTTCCCCAGTCTGAAAATTCCTTGAAATTCCTTGCCTGCCTTAGTTTAATCAGCCCAGTACGAGGTGATTCAATGATATTAGTTTTTCTGTATTTGCAAATTGGTACAGCATTTTATGTAACATTTTATGTTACATTTTATGTAACATTTTATGTTACTGTCAGATATTGCCTGAGCATCCACTCCTGGAATCCTGAGCATGCCATGAGCAGGGCAGCTACCCCAGAGGTGAGTGCTGAAGACCTAAGGAAAAGCACACTGAATCTGGCATCACTGAAAAAGGGGAGATCTAAGCATTGCTTCTTGGACAAGTGTGAGGTTTTTATAAAACAGGAATATAATAAAAAAACCCCAAAAGTTCCATGCAAAAATTACTATAACCTTAATTCACACAGAAGTGCAGGGCTCTGCACAGTGATTTTTAGATGACCAGAATCATCTCTCTTGTTCTCATTCCTTTTCACAGGTTCCCTATAAGCCCACAGATCCCCATGGTTTGAAAAGCATCCTTATCAAAATGCATAGGGTGGCTGTTGGCATGCTACCACACACTGCCAAAAAAAGGCTGGGCTGACTGGGTGTCAAATCTATTTCTCTAACATTTGTACTGTTTCCCTCTGTTTCTGTAAGGTGCTTGGCACTAAATCTGAATAAGTCTCTCAAGGTGCTGAAAAACCCCACACAAAGGAGAGCAGTGAGTATTCAAATGAGGCAGACTGGATCCTGTTCATCTTCAGAAGTTCCTCTGTTGAATATAAAGGAGAAAAAATAAAATTATGGTTGGCAGACAGAACCATATGAATATGGAATTGGGCACTTGTTCTCCTGGTGAAGTAACTGGTTACTTAAAATAGCAGACTGGAATCTGAATTGCATTAGGGAATTAACAGGTTTATCAGGTAAAAGAATGAAACTTCAAAATTAAAATAAAGTATAATTATTATGAATTGTCTCTTAAGGTAATCAAGTATCAAAATGTAAAAAATCTGAATACAAAGTAATTTACTGTAATAAAAAATAGTGTTCACATCAGATCTGTCACGCTTTTTTGGCAAGTGAGATATCTAAGATGAAATGATTATACAGGAAAATCAAATCATTGTATCTAGTAACTGATGAAAATCATTCAAACATTGCATAAATTATAGATTACTTTAGTGCTGAAGATGGCTTTTTTTTATGCATCACAGGAACAGGGTTTTACTGATTAATGTCAGAGGACATAGAAAACATTTTGTGGCTGAGATGGTCTGGAAAAAAAAGGAAAATCATTTTTATCAAGACCTTTATAGTAATGAATCTGGAAAAGGTATGCATGTGAAAAACAAAAACATCCTTCTGGCCTAGAGAAAAAAATGTCAACAGGGAAAGTTAGATGCTATGATACCTGAGGTTAAAAAAAAATTCTCCTCCAAGGCCTGTAGTTGCATAACTTGCATGCTGAGGGAGAGTAAGACATTTTTGAGCAGTATTTGGAAGTGATTGTTGCAAGATGTTGTAGGAGATGAATGGTTGAACTGATGCACTGTGGCAGTGGTTGGTGATCTTGGGAGTTGTGAATGAGTATCAGGCAGTTCAGCCACTATCCTGCCTCCAAAAGGATAAGTGGGAGGGAGGTCTGGCTGCCAAGAGGTTATGTGTACATGTGTGCAAAGAGAGGGGGGCAGATGAGGACACATTCTGGTAAGTAACTGCTGGGAAATCGAATATGCTACTGATAAAGAAATCATATGATTTTATCAGGTACCCAATTCTATCCAATTGTCTGGCTATTTTCCCATTCCTGATAGCCTCATTTACTTCAGGCATCCCAGGACACACCCAGGTGAGAAGGGAGCAGAACAGGAAGGGTGGTCCAGTGTCCCTGCAGGTCTGCTGGGAAGGCATCCCATGCAGTGGAATGGGAATCCACTCAAGGCAGAGAAAGCAAAGCTCCTGTGGAGTCTGACCTCACTGGCAGCACACACCAGGTGGGTGGATGAGCCAGACTGACAGGGAACTCTGTGTAAACTCATCGTAGCAGCTTTCCATCTGCTGGCAGTGCTCTCACATTCACAAGTTTTCTAGGTACCTCATGGAAGATGATGCACTCGAGAGTCTGTGTGCTATAAAATGAATTTTACAAGCACACAACACAAGCTATCGATTTATTCATGAGCATTTCTGTTCCTCCTCTCCTCCTAATTTATGGCTTTGTGCATATTTTGGTCCTTTGGGCACAGTTGCTTGGTTCCCTCTGCAGTCAGTTGTTCCTTCACTGTCTCACCAAGGGCACAAGCACATCAAACCAGCCTGCCCCAAGCTTAGCTCTGCCACATGCAGACTGAGCTGGCTGACTTCAAGATAATGCCAAAATCTCTATTGAGAGCAGCTTCTGCAGTGCTGATATGAGAGTGCTGATGTGTGGGGGTGGCCCCACAGCACCTCCAGGCAGTCCATCACCCAACACAGCTGCAGCTTTGCAGCTTTCCACAGCACACCGAGCCTTGCAGCCACCTCGAGAGCTTCAAAGGCTGCACCCAAAGTCGGTGGCAATGCTGCCTTTCACAGCAGTGAGTCAGTGATCAAACCCTGCCACAGGGAGGGAAAAGTAGGGGGGAAAAAAATCTTAAAAGGAAACAGGGAAACTGGCTGGGGGGTTATTAGCAGGTGTTGTAAGTTATTCTCCTTTTAACTCTGTTTGTAAAATGGATTAGATTTCCAACAGGTTATGTTCCTTTAATCCAAATTGGCAAAATAGACCACCAGCTGTGGCAAAAGAACTTACAAGCTGAAAATATGTAAAATATTTATAATGATATTTTTGTGTTTAAGGACCAACAAAATAATACAAATAAAATGTAAACAATATGTGAATCCATTAACATAAAACACTCGGCTTTTGCCTTATGCTGCAGTAAAATAAGGGTAGTATATGCTTTTCTGTGTAAAATTTATAATCCCCCATTTTCCTATCATTTAAAAACATGAATTTACTCACACGAGCTACTAAATAATTTTAGCATTTTATTCAGGTATGAGTTGGATCCAAAAACAGCTGGACCAATTTCCTGGTGGGCTGCACCCTGTCCATGCCAAGAAGATGCCAAGAAGATGCCAAGAAGATGCCAAGAAGATGCCAAGAAGATGCCAAGAAGATGCCAAGAAGATGCCAAGAAGATGCCAAGAAGATGCCAAGAAGATGCCAAGAAGATGCCAAGAAGATGCCAAGAAGATGCCAAGAAGATGCCAAGAAGATGCCAAGAAGATGCCAAGAAGATGCCAAGAAGATGCCAAGAAGATGCCAAGAAGATGCCAAGAAGATGCCAAGAAGATGCCAAGAAGATGCCAAGAAGATGCCAAGAAGATGCCAAGAAGATGCCAAGAAGATGCCAAGAAGATGCCAAGAAGATGCCAAGAAGATGCCAAGAAGATGCCAAGAAGATGCCAAGAAGATGCCAAGAAGATGCCAAGAAGATGCCAAGAAGATGCCAAGAAGATGCCAAGAAGATGCCAAGAAGATGCCAAGAAGATGCCAAGAAGATGCCAAGAAGATGCCAAGAAGATGCCAAGAAGATGCCAAGAAGATGCCAAGAAGATGCCAAGAAGATGCCAAGAAGATGCCAAGAAGATGCCAAGAAGATGCCAAGAAGATGCCAAGAAGATGCCAAGAAGATGCCAAGAAGATGCCAAGAAGATGCCAAGAAGATGCCAAGAAGATGCTTTTTCCCCTGCACTGCACTGGGACCTGTGCTGCATAGGCATGCTCAAGTTCCCTGCAAGATCTAAGCAAGAAAGCTCTTCAGTGTGGGATTCAGTCAATATGAGAAATTTCCCAAATCACCAGCTCTGTTAGGGGTCACATGCCTGGAAACATGCATGGAAATTATTTCACCAGCTGAGAAAAACCCTGATCTACACAAGAGAACCCTCTCCTGGGATAAAGATGAGTTTGGACCGAACTCCTCCTTAGCTGAGGAGAACAAAGGCCACATTGCCAATAATGTATGAACAACAGGCTGCAGGCTGGCCCAAGTGGAGGAATACTCTGGTGCTGTTGAAACAGAGGCATTGTGTGGGCAGGAAACCAAGCTCTGTGGGGACACAGGGAGACATGGAGGCATGGAGGGACAGGCTCTAGTTAAGTACATTGGAGAATCACCTGGAATGGAGAGTTTTAATCCATGGTGCCTGGTCTCTGGAGAGGTTCTGCATTTTTACCAGAGACTAATGTGACCTGCACAGCTCACCAGCACATGCCAGGGCACCAAGCTGCAGGGTCAGGCTCTGTTTCACCCCCTCAGTTCAGTCACATCCCTGTGTTTGTGGGCTGCACAGAGAGTGCCCACCTGCATCAGGCAGCCATGTGGTGGTTGAAGTTCTCACCTGGGAGACAGGTGAGTGGAGGCTGCAGAAGGCAGCTTTCTCCTGCTTCCTGGGAAGGGGATGAAAGTCAGGTACTGCCATGCTGCTACTATTTCCTTACAACGACAGCAGTAGGTTCTGTCAACTTGTTCCATAAAAATAAATCTGTAAGTGGCTAGACTCCAAACTGTATCCCTTCCCAGGATCCAAGGACAGAAATTGGCTCTTGCCATTGGGTAGGAATGCAGATACCATTCTTATACATTACCAGCTACCTTCTAGTGGCTTCTCATTCAGCTTTGGGTTTTCAAGTTGACTCTTTGAGCTTCCAGTTTTACCCAATCAGTTTCCTGGGGCTTAGGCACCCAGTTCCCTCTGCAGCATTTTCAGGGGGTCATTTTGTCTATAGCAACCACTGACAGACCACCTTGTTAATGTGTCTTTTATAAGCCCTAGTCCTCACTCCATTCAGCAACAACTTCCTGAAATGTGTAATGTGTTCATCAAACTGTTTTAATGTGGTTGTGCCCTTCATGTAAATAAAACACTTTTCCTTTTTTCTGTGGAACAAATTGGATTTTTTATCATCTTGTTACAACATCTGTTCAACAGAGTCAAGTCCAATACAGTTCTCAGGTCAGCTCTTGCAGCCTGAGCAAACAGAAGATGTTATTATCCTAATTTATCTGTGGCAAAGCACTGAGGCCAGCAGTTAATGTTCAACATTCCCTGACAAGCTCAAAATTCTTTGATTTTGGATAGTTCCAGAGCCAAGGAACAATGCCATTCTGTAGTGGGAAATTCAAACGGATTAGAAATAATTTGATTTTGGAGGATTCATGCTAGTATGAAGGCAGCTGAGGGAATTATTATGGGATCAGTTTCATCTACAACCTTCTGACATCATTTAGGTTCTTTCCTTGCAAACAATTATGTATGTGCTGAACTTTAATTATGCAGCTGTTAAAAGAGCCACATAAACAATATGCTGGAATCATGGTAGCATTCAATACCAAAAAAAATTGTTAATTATGTGAGAACAAAGCTACATATTCATGAGCACCATCTACTGGCATATTCCTATTAGCTCAAAATTTGCTTATAAGCAAATATCACACAGATCCACAGAAGGGGTGAGTTTGGAAGGGACCTTTGGAGGCCACCTGGTCCAACCCCAGCTCAAGCAGGGTCACTACAGCAGAATTCAAAGGACTATGTCCAGATGGCTTTTGAATAATTCTAAGGATGAGAGATCTCATATATATACCAAGACCAATGAACCATGTGTAATTATATATATTTACAGTTTAAAAAAATATATATCTATATATAAATATAGTGTCATTAGTGTCCTTTTACTCAGCTCCTTTACACTATGTGAGTAAAGGCATGAGGTAGAGATTCAGTTCCAGAATAAGAATTTAGATTTAGGTATCTTCATATAACCTGGGCCCAGAGTTTAACTACCTAAAAGTTTTCCAACAATATTTAGATGTTTTTAGATATCCTTCTTGTGGTCCCAAGAGTGCAGGAGTTCTATCATCCTGTGTTCTACCACACTTCTTTCCCAAACATTCCATACCACAGACTATGCCATCTGGCATGGCACTAGAGATATGTGTAAGCAAATTTTTAAGTACTCAAGAGACAACTTCAAAAAGAGTTTCTCCTTCATTAGACTAGAAACTGCAGAAGCCTTAATTTTGACTCTCAAAAGTTATCTCCATAGGGCAAAACCTACCTGCCTCAGTAAAATAGTTAGGAATAAACAACACTATAACCAAGTTTTCAATGTTCAACCAATGTGCAGAAAAAAAAAAAAAAAAAGAGCCATTAAAGGCAATGGCAACATTTTTTTTTTTTTTGCTTAAACAATGCTAGAGACATTTTTGTCCAAGTATGTAAAGTCCCATGCTACAAGCACACATTGAGATTTTTACAACATTTTGAGGTCTATGTCCTATGTAACTAGACTAAGTCTACCCAGAAGACATAATTTTGGAGTCCTGCCACTCTGAACAGAATGCAGCTCCTTGTGTTTGAATGCTGAAGGATATTAGTGCAAACAATCATGACTCTGACTGTGGTCACTCAGCAGTGCTTAGGCAAGCAGCTGTGCTTTGGAGTACCTTCCCTTACTACAGGCAGAACACCTTCACTGATTCCCACATGCATGATTATACTGCCCTCTTAAAAATCAAGATTAAGCATATATCTGAGGCTCTTCATGCAATTAGAATTTAGAAATTAATAATAATATTTTTTTATACATATGCAAACTGCATTTAACAAAGGTTTTGCTTTATTATTTCACTGTAGTAAACCACAAAGGAGTTTGTTTCTTTGTTTTTACATCTGCAATAGCAGCTCTGTTATTTTCAAGTACATCACCTCACAACTGGTCAAAGCATTGTTCTTCCCATGAGACCATCAGCACCATAATGGATGTGACCCTGCATGAGCAAGTCTGGAAAAACCTGATGGCTCTTCTTATCTGAATGTCAAGAAACAGAACAAAGATTAAGTTTCCAAGGAGAAGAGCCCTTCATCATTTTCAGCCAACTTTAAGCTTTGATTCCTATATTTATACAGTTCATTACTTTTTCACAAGAAGCAAAATGTTCTTGTTCCATAGCTGAAACAAGCTATGCATGAGGATTTAGCAGCATATATATTAATCACTGCATTATCTTCATTTTCTTAAAGTGAATATGTAACACAAAGGAAGACAACAAGAATTATTCTCCAAGAAAAAGCAACAGCTCAGCTTCACAACATTAACTTTGACAAATATTCATGAAACCATAACTTCACAGGACCAAAAAAGGAAATAGCTCATATTTAAATGAATTCATTTTCACAACTATTCTCATTAATCTCTTCTTATGTAGGCTTATATTTTAAACATAAAAGAATTCCTTGCTTCCCTTTCCTAAGCTATTTTAGCTTCATGCTTTCTTAGGACAGCTGTACCCAACTTCATATTTATGCAAACATCTTCTTCACACTATTTTCCAGCTACTTTTCTGTGAGTTTATAGAAATGTGTATTGTTAGACATAGAAGATACACTTTCTGAAAGCACTTGTGGGATTTGGGATCTGGAGTTTTATTAAATTTCAGTTGCAGCTATGATTTCACCTTTATGGGTCCCTCAAAACCCAGTTGTTTGACAGAACAAGAACAGACTTGTCCTCTACAACGTCACTTAAACAGTAAGTTATTAATTTTAACTTCTGATGGATTTAATATAACCATCAGAATCACCTTATTACATGACTTACTGTATAACACAATGTAATTTTCAATTAATGCAATGGAATCTTAAATCAGAGTCTGGAAATTACACCTCCCAGATAGGTTTCTATTTCTGTGTACGAAACCGTGTTACTGTATTGTTTCTTTGTATTCTTTGTTTCTCAATTTACTCATTTGCAAAATAAATACTAAAAAGGCAATTATTTAATGTAGAAATTTTAAGCATCCAGACAGGCTAATACAGGCTATCATTCTGGAGATGTTTACCCTGAACCAACATTACACAGTCTTTCAAAAATACCTCTTTTTTTTCACAGTGAACTCTTTGTGTTTTCCACCCTCTGAAAAGTATTTTCTTCTTTGCAAATATTTTATGGTCCTTCAGACCCACTTAGTCTAGGGAAGAACAACAACATTTTTCTTTGCAAAAAAAATCCATTGATGTGACCATGAAAAAGGTGTTTCTCCTACACCTTAAAAAATCTATACAATTAATCTTGCCTTGCAGCAGCTGGAGAAAATCTGAGCTCCTAGAAAACTTTTCCCAACAATGAGAAAACTGCCCAATGTGACAGAATTGCACAATCAGAGCACGGATGAGGTTGGCACACATCTCTGGAGACCATCTCATCGAGCCTCCTGCTCAGAAAAGAGTCAGAGCTGTTTGCTCAGGGCTGTGTCCATTATTATCTCCAGGGATGAATGCTCCACAACCTCCCTGGGCAACCTGTCCTGCTTTTTGTCCACTCAAACAGCAAAAGTGTTTTTTCCAATACTTAAATTGAATTTCTTTGCCTTTTGTCCTTTCATTGGGCACCACTGGTAAGAGCCTGGGCTCTGTCTTCTCTACCCCCTTCCTTCATGCCTTGCTGAAATCCACATTGGCATTTCTCTCTTCCCAGATCCCTAAGAATCCCATAAATAGGAGATTCTCCAAGTTCTGTGTTCCTTGGACTTTCTGCAGTTAGTCCATGTACTGGGCAGCCCAGCTCTGGACACAGCAGGTGCCAATATAATGTGCTTGCTCCCAAAATGAAGATCTTAAGTGATCTGAAATGCTATGATTATACTCTCATTTATCCTCTTCAACTGAATTTTCATTAAAATCTCTATCTTTTACCACCCTTTTACAGATGAAACACCTTGTAAAAATCAATGAGTGTTTAAGGTATGGATCAATGTTGTAATATGGCATTTAGTCTTTATGTGAGAACAACCTGCTTTAATTGGCTACTCATTTAGACTTAGGGTCTCTTCCTGGCAGGTTGATTAATACAGATTCTCTGTCCTTCATCTCTGTACATCATACTCTTTGACTTTGTGAACAGTCTTTTCTCTGCTGCCTGCTCAGCTTATCCCATTGTATCTAATTCAACAATACTTCAAGCAAATAATGAAAAATATTATTGTAGATTTAATATTTAACACCTTATCTCAAAATTTCTCTATATGGAAAATTGAGATGAAGTCAATGGGTATTGTGGGAACAGACAGACATCAGATTATTTAGGTTTGTGTTAAGGAAAATATTGCTAGGAAAGGATTTAGATAAGAAAGAAATTGCAAGCTAAAAAATAAATCAAAATATAAAAAAGAATACACAATAACAACACAAGACCCTCTAAAATCCCTGCTTACATTCTCAACAGTGATGGTTAGCCCAGTAGAGAAAGGAACACAAGTTACAATTATTTTAGACTACTTTACTTACATTAACTTGCATTGAGCTCAGTGCTCCTCATGTATAATACCATGCTAGTCTCACAGACAATTACCTGGTAAATAATTTTATTTGCATGGGAAAAATCCTCTTTCTAAATAAAGCTCCCTTTCTCTACCACTTTAGTGGTGAAAACACCAATATTAAGAATAGTTTATATTCCTTTGAAGAATTTTAGCAGAAATCATACACATGATTTTATATATATATATATAAATATTTTATATATCTATCTATATAAATATTTTAAATATATATATATATATATANAAGAGCCTGGGCTCTGTCTTCTCTACCCCCTTCCTTCATGCCTTGCTGAAATCCACATTGGCATTTCTCTCTTCCCAGATCCCTAAGAATCCCATAAATAGGAGATTCTCCAAGTTCTGTGTTCCTTGGACTTTCTGCAGTTAGTCCATGTACTGGGCAGCCCAGCTCTGGACACAGCAGGTGCCAATATAATGTGCTTGCTCCCAAAATGAAGATCTTAAGTGATCTGAAATGCTATGATTATACTCTCATTTATCCTCTTCAACTGAATTTTCATTAAAATCTCTATCTTTTACCACCCTTTTACAGATGAAACACCTTGTAAAAATCAATGAGTGTTTAAGGTATGGATCAATGTTGTAATATGGCATTTAGTCTTTATGTGAGAACAACCTGCTTTAATTGGCTACTCATTTAGACTTAGGGTCTCTTCCTGGCAGGTTGATTAATACAGATTCTCTGTCCTTCATCTCTGTACATCATACTCTTTGACTTTGTGAACAGTCTTTTCTCTGCTGCCTGCTCAGCTTATCCCATTGTATCTAATTCAACAATACTTCAAGCAAATAATGAAAAATATTATTGTAGATTTAATATTTAACACCTTATCTCAAAATTTCTCTATATGGAAAATTGAGATGAAGTCAATGGGTATTGTGGGAACAGACAGACATCAGATTATTTAGGTTTGTGTTAAGGAAAATATTGCTAGGAAAGGATTTAGATAAGAAAGAAATTGCAAGCTAAAAAATAAATCAAAATATAAAAAAGAATACACAATAACAACACAAGACCCTCTAAAATCCCTGCTTACATTCTCAACAGTGATGGTTAGCCCAGTAGAGAAAGGAACACAAGTTACAATTATTTTAGACTACTTTACTTACATTAACTTGCATTGAGCTCAGTGCTCCTCATGTATAATACCATGCTAGTCTCACAGACAATTACCTGGTAAATAATTTTATTTGCATGGGAAAAATCCTCTTTCTAAATAAAGCTCCCTTTCTCTACCACTTTAGTGGTGAAAACACCAATATTAAGAATAGTTTATATTCCTTTGAAGAATTTTAGCAGAAATCATACACATGATTTTATATATATATATATAAATATTTTATATATCTATCTATATAAATATTTTAAATATATATATATATATATAAATATTTTTAAAATAACTCCAAATTACTGCTAACTGAAAATCATAGGTCAGACTGTTTTATTTCTGACTGGGACAGAAGGGATAATGAGGCCATAAAACTAGCAGAAGATCCCAAATAAAACTAGAGAGAGGGAAAGTCACACTTCCACAAGTCCATGGGAATTCTTCAAGCAGACAATGATCTGTTTGTCATCTCAAGGTAGAGAATAATCTCAAGTTTATTTGCACAGAGCTTACTCTCTTATCTAAAGTATATCTCCTGCATAGCCTGAGGGGATGGATAGGTAAATATTTCCTGTGAATGAAACCAACAGCTCTCCTTAGATTAAGTCCTCTTGCAGCAAGCTGGAAATTTATTAAAAATTATTTACTTGAATTATGTATGCACCTATACATACTAAGTACAATGAACTCAGATAGGAAAAAAGCTTAAAACAATGATTTTACAATCATATTAACTGTATGAGAGGAAACAACTAATGGAAACCACAAATACTTGTGAAAGGAGTACAGCAGGATCAATTTATGATTAGTTTCATAAGCAGCTAGCAGATTGCTGGCTGCTAATGAACTCCACAAATGTGCAGCAGCATGGTGGGAAATTCTGAGGAAGGATTTGAATGAGCACAACATAGCAGCTAGGCAGATATTTGTCAACAGAATGGTGCCTTCAAAGTTACTCCATTTATTTTTTTTCCCTTCCCTCAGGCAGTGGAATTTTGGGTGTGAGGCAAAGGAATCCTTAATCAGTTTCTGATTCAGCAACATTTTCTTTAACTAAGAACAGGTGCCATATGCTGCCTCCCGTGAAGTGTTCCAGAGTATTGGACAAACACTGGGCATATGTTTCATAAATAAGCAATAGGCAAATAGCAAATATATTTGCAATACACTGTAGTCACCAGGTACATCATGAGGATATCATGAGATTTTATGACAACAGTACTTTGACAGGACAGGAAAACATAAGTATTAAACTTCTAAACATGAAAATAAAAAGCCAGATATAGCATAACAGAAAATTTTATATGTTTTGGGAATTGATGTAACATGCAGTAGGAATTTCTGTTAAAAAATCCCCTCCAAATCTGAGGACAACAGATGCAGGTACAAACAACAGCAAGCTTGTTTGAATTTGGGTTTCAAACACTACCAGATACCCAGCTAAAAAAGGCAGAAAAATCAAAATAATTCTGGGCACCCTAGAGTTGGGTTGAATTTGTTTACATTAAAAGTCTTCCTGTTATCATCAATACCTACCAGAAAGACAGCTAGAGCAGGCTATGGAACAGTTGAAGAGATTCTTCTTCAGCTCAGTGCATAATGCCAAGCATCTTTTTGAAAGCATGTCCAGCCAAAACTGAAAAGATTCCCCTTAGCTCTCCAGAAAACATAGTGTACAAGGATTAAATATGAAAAATAATTTTTTAAATATTCTTTTCGATATCTATTGTTGGGAATAAGAGTAGCTGGACATTGCAGTAAAAAGAGATGGCAAATCATATTAGGAGTATTCGAAAGTCTACTTTTTAAACTAGGACTAAGAGAGGGAAAGCTGTAAAAAATACAGCTGGTTTGTGAGCAGAGAATGTCATACAACATCAAATCAAATGGGCCACATTAGCTTTAAAACTCTTCTCACTATAAGCTTGAATATAATTCCTGACTTGTCACAGATTTAAAGATTTAAAGAATCCATTTGGACAACATATCTTCTCTTAAATCTCCTAATGACATTGCCTATGGAGCAGGAATAGAAAATAACCAAACAGGGTCGGCAGGCAACTGTCCTGTGCAATAGGATGGGGTCAAAGGGTCAGGACTGAGTGAGATAAGCTGACCCAGGAGAGCCAGGTCTGACCCAAGAGAGTCAGGAGTATGCAAAAGAACATCACAGACAGATTGGAGCACGTCCACTCAAACCAAAGAAAGATGTGCTGTGCAGAAGCAAAAAAGCAGCGTGGTCTGTTAGGCCACCAGCCTGAAATGAGAAAGACATGAGGGCCATAATCCTAGAGCAGGCTATTGACTTATTTTCACGAATAGCACAACAACTGAAATGACTACAGGGAAGAAGTAGCCTGTGTGAAAACTGACAGAAACTCAGGCTAAGTTGAGGCTGTGAAAAGGCACTACAAACTCCCAGCCCCTCACCAAATGAACACGGTGTTAGTGGATCTGTAGTCACTCTCTATGTAGCATCACTTAACTAGACAGCTGGCCCTTGCAGACACAGAAAATGCTCACATTGCCACTCAGCACACTCACAGAGAACACCCTACACTGCCAAACTACAACTTCCTTGGGTTTAAAAACAAAATAAACAAGAAAAACTCCATCAATAGCAGGTTTTTTCCCATATGATAAATGGCAAACTCAGTAGTAGCAGTGATGTCAACGAAATCACTGCACTTTCTGATGATACTCTTATTTAAAAGTTTAGGTTGAAATAAAACCTTCAATCAAAATTATTAAAACCTCAAGTCAAGGTTGTGGTGTTACCTAAATAACAATATCACAATTACAGTTATTGGAGAGTTACCTATATTTAAAAGTATTGAAGTCTAATAATCTATTTTTCCTGGAGAGAGAATTAGCCTACTACACTGAACACAGCTGAAATCCAAACCACTCAGAGAGAAGCACAGCCTTAAAAACTCATACAGCAGACCTCAATATTTAAATTATCACTTGCAGTGTTGAGCAATTAAAACTGCCATGTATTTTCATTACAGCTGTTTGTGAGTCAAAAGAGCACTGTCACATGGCATGCTGCATGGGCCAAAATGAATACAAATCTTTACCCATGCTGGGTGTGTCTCCACTAGATGTCAAGGGAGGAGGATTTCCTCACCTGTACCCTTCTGTCCTCCTTGAGCCAGCTAAGTGTTTTTCAGATACTTTCTAATTAACCAATACTTCTCCATTACCCAACACAGAGTTATATTCATGCCACTACAGTCTTGCTGCAGTTCTTTTCCATTTATTATGTAGAGACAGAAATTAGCTTTGCACCTGGCTTGTAAGGGAAACAATTAGATCCTGATATCTACACTGTTTAGAGAACTCCATCTGACTCAGCTGAAGACAAGACTTTAACCAGGGTCTCTAAATGGCTCCCAGCGTATCAAGTTCTTACAGTTAAGAAAGTCATCTGGATGAAGTGAATCACATATCATTAAATAAATCACTGAGAACAATCCTGTTTACTATTTACAAAGGAATCATTAAGAGCTGCAAGAGCTGCTCAAGAGTGGCAGAAACCACTTAATACTCCTCATGCCTTGTGAGGGACATCATAACCCCCATTCATTTTGGCACTGAAAACCAGAAATACCAACTAAAACACAGCAAGTAATGGTAAAGAATGATTCATTGAAGACTTTGTGGATATTCATGTCTAGAATAATAGATTTATAAACCATCACTTATTTTTTCATCATCATTTAGAAACAATAACAAGGTCAAGGAAAAAAAAAATCTCCTTTTGGACATAAGTTTGCAATGGTAGCTCTGATGTAGAAATGCAAAGTCAAAGCCTATTGTTGTCCTCTGAAGAACCACACTGGTGATTATTAAGCTGTGCATAAAGAGAGCTTGCACACATCAAACAGGGACTCCCTTCTCTCATCTGCATCCACAGCTTCATGTAAACACTCAACAGAACATTGAAACCTCCTCAATGAGGTTTCAATGTGGAGTTGAGGTGGTTAAGGTTTATAGTATTCTTTCCATCTCAAATAGTAATAAACCCAGAGAAATTCAAAAGACCAAATGAAAAATTTGGCATTTTTAATGAAAAGATGTAGGGATAGTCTGCACACTTCTGGAAATAGACGATTTGCCCCAAAATACTGTTTTCACACTTATAATAATAATTTCTGAGATCTGGTAAAATATTTTTTTTTCATTTCCTACCACCTTCTGAAAAATCAGCAGTGTGCAACAGAAGGCACAAAATTCTGATATTAGTAAATGAAAATATGTGATTTTAATATGTAGTAGACTTCCAGTAAATCTTCCATCCTGGAAAGAAATGTGAGCTCTCAAACCCATGTCTTTAGGGTATCAAAGTTCTATCAAACAAATGAAACAAACCCCAGATATGTCTTTCTTTTCTTTTTTTCCTTCTCACGCTCTATGCTTCATGAAACATTGCTACTATAAAAGAAATTTAGAGGGGAGTCACATGTTTGTTTTGGCCACAATTTTAAAGAATTACTCCCAACACCTCAGTTACAGAAAATTATTCCATCAGGAGAAAATTCTCTTCCATCTAGGCTCTGGTTCACCTCTGACAAGGCAAATAATCAAGCTTTAAAATTTCTTAAATTTTATTTTCTATGTTCTGAAGAAAGAAAAGGGCAAGAATGAAAGAAGACAAAAAATAACAGCACAGTGTATGAGGCAACACAACAACTAAACAGTGTTAAATGTCATTAGCATTCTGGAAATATTTGTGGCCTTTCATACTCAGAAAAAAATGAATCTACTTAAGCAGTATTTCCTCTTGAGAACAATACCAACAGCCTTTGATTTAGCAGGGGGATGGTCATAAATGTGACATTAAAGTGGAATTAACTTTTTTGGATTAAAATTCATGTTCAAGATTCATGAACCAGTAGTTCAATACCACAATCACATTCTTCTCTTACACAACAAATAATGTAATCTTCTGATGATTCTAGTGAAAACTGTTGATCATCCAGAATGTTTACTCCCCAATTTCAAAGCATGTCTGAAGGTCATACAGTTGTTCACTGCCATGGATTTAAGTAGAGTAGCTCAGTATCATTAACAGAAAGCCAGGCACAGAGTCAGAGCAACAGATGCACTGTAAATTCTTGCAGAACAAATACAAAAGGAATTTACAAATGCAAAGGAAAGACAAATAACAGGATTATCCAGGGGATGATAAGAATCTAATAAATGAAGGAAGAAATAGAGTTTATTGCCAAAGGTGTAAGTCTGAAGAGCTTAAGCATAAAGTGATGATTCAGAAACAACTGAGAAAATGGGAGATTGTGTAAATCTTTCACAAATAGGGGAGTTTATTTTGTGGCAGGAGATAACATGCAAAAATACAATGAGATAAAATGTGTCTGCTGCTGCCAGAGGAGGTAACAAATGAACTGAAAGAATATGATAAGGGAATGTGAGGGTCATAAGTGGCACAGTTGGCATGAGGAAAAATGAGAAAGAAATGAGTGCAAATAGAAGCAAGAGAAGCAAATTAATGTTTGAATAAAACTCAGAAAGTTTATTAGAATTTTTTTTTTTGCCCTGCAGATCTTTTCCCAGAATACAGGGTTTCATTCTCATTAGATTTTTCAGTGAAAAATATTGACTCTTTGTCACAGAAAACAGAAACTTGCCTTAGACAGCATTTTTCCACCATTTTCTGATGATCCTTACAGAAAACTCTTGCTAGCCTCAGGATACATCTATTCTGCTTACCTTGCCCACAAAGGTAAGTACATGTAAATGTACACATGAACTTTCTGTCAGCTTTGGTACCAGTAAAGGCTGTGGGGCTGTGGGACCCAGTGCAGACTATCAGACCCAGGTTAAGCTCTGTGCCATGGTGGCTCACACACCAAGGTCAGCATGGCCCAAAATATCCAGAATAACTAAGGATTTCCATGTGCAGGTCAGGTCTGCCTCTACACCGCGACTAAAATTTGCATTTGCAGTTTGATTTGAGTGATTTGCTCCAGATTTCTAAGAGCCTGAAATGTTGCCCCATTTCTCTGCATCCTGCTGGCTGCCCTAAACTTAACAGGCTTCTCAGGAGGACTGGAGACATCAGGACCAGCAGGACAACAGGCTAACAGGTACTAGTGAAGCAGGAAAAGCTTGAGCTGGGAGAATTTGCAGGTATTAAGAAATCAAAAGGGCAACTCAGTGGATTGAGAGTCCATCAAAGTGATGTCAAGGACCTGGGGGATCCAAAGCTGGGACAGTGGCTTTGGGGAAACATATCTGCAGAGCAGGGATGCAGGGAATGGAAGGCTCTTTCCACATCTTGCAAACATTACCTTTAAAAAATATGTTCCACAGAAATCCTTTATAGAAGGATAAAAAATATTCAGATCAACTAGGATTTTACCAAAAAATGTTAAACTCATTTTACTCAAAACATATAATCAGTAGATTGAAATGGGTTTGCACCAAACTTATCTGCAGGAACAGCTAATGAATAATCTATTGTGTTGCAAATCTCTCATTCTTCACAATGTTTTACATCAGGAATCTCTGCTAATAAAGTCAGAAGAAATCTCTTTTCAGAGAAGCTATTATTGGAGTACAATTACTCAGTAGAATTTAAATGTTAAAGAAAAAAAAAAAAACCAAAAAAACTTTAAAATAAAGGAACTAGAGCCAAATGTCTCCAACCTGAGAAACAACTACTCTCAAGGGAATGTATACTGTCAGCCTCTTGAATTCTTCCTCAGTGTGCTTTTACTCTGTACTGAGTAGCATAAAAAGAAGGAAATCGAAATCTCTGCCTTCTGGGATGAATAGATCTAGACAAAATACATTGCCTTCTAAGCCATTAAGTAACTTCAACATTCAATAAGCATGAGTGAAATAATGTAAATGAAAAAGCCCAACCAACTATTCATTAGTATGAGGACTAAGTCTTCATCCTTGGCTGTGGCAGCTTACAGTCAACACAGTGATATGAAGTAAATTCAAAACTCCCTTAATAATCCCATGATGATTCTCCAGACCCCACAAATCATTAGCAATTACCAATATTATTGTTTGTTCGGTATTTTGGGATAGCAAGTGACTTAAGGCCTCTGTGAAAAACAGAGAGTAAGAAACTAATAAAAAATTCACCTGTTCCCTTGTTCTCTGTTAGAAGGATTTTTCAACTGTCCACGGGTCCATGTGGAAAGGTGGAGTATCATCTGCAATGATACTTCAACAGCAAAGAAACCTGGTGACTATAGTTAATTTGGAACAGTCATTGATTTCAGTCTGTTGCTAGTATAGGATCAAGAGCATGGTGAATGGAATATTAAGTCCAGAACTGTGGAAGAAGCCCAGAACTGCAGTTGGAGTTCCGAAGTCAAGTACTGCTACTGTGACTTTTCTACATCCAAAGAAATTCCTGAAATAAGCCTGTGTAATATTGACTACAGTGCTAGTAACTCAATCCAGAGAATTGTTTTCAGGTACTAGCAATATTGCCCGAGGTCATTCATATGATCTAGAGGACTCCTTTGGAATTAGAAATCAAGGAGCCAGACTTGTTTAGCAATTCAAACAGTGTGAAATAGCCAGAAGGTGAGATTTCTTTAGATTAATAAAGAATAACCCAAAGGACTCAGAAGTCAAAGCACAACTAAAGAACCAGTCAAAGCTGCAGCACTTCATTTCATCAGACTTTTGACAGCATGTCCTGAGAGAGATTATTTTATCTTCAAAGTGACACAGACTCTTAAGTTTTGTTCACTGAACCAGGAATCTGGTGCAGACCCAACTTCAGTCACATTACCAATACTGAAATCCATTTTAAATACTGACAGGATTATGCTGACCCTCAAAGGGTGCAGTATCTTTCAAGCTGGTTTTCTTTTGCTTTTCATCAGAGGACACATTTCTGACTAACTAAACCTCCATGTGCCAAAGCTCTGTTGTAACTCCCCTGACTTAAATAAGCTCTCACTAGCTATAGACTTGACTCTAGAGAGTTACTCCAGTCCTATGCACAGTTTATTTACAATTACAGATAAAACGATGTCAAGGGAAATGTTTGCCTAAAAAAAAAAAAAAAATCCACAAACAAAAACACCAAAAAAAAACCAACCTAGGAAAATCATGTCACATCCCACTTCTGCAACTGTCTTTTCTCCTCCATCAGTCGGTGAATGCTTTCTTCCTCTTTTTTAGCCTGTACTTCCCTCTTTCAACATTCTGGATGTGGGACAGCCCCGTGTTCTAGTGATGATGGAAAACTCTGCCATAGGAAAATGCCTCAAAACTTCATTTCCTCCTTGGGTGGTACAAAGTGGAATCAGTGCAAAGCAGTGTGTTCCACTCTGGTACAGAGACTTTTATCCTGTGCTTGTCAGTAAATAAAGTACAAATTAATGGGTAATTGCTGATGCTATAGGAAGTGTACATTCAAGTACAAATTTTAATTGAATATTGTAGCATCCTAAAGAGTTAAGGTCAATACATTTTTTAAACAACTCTTGCCTTAATTTAGTAATGCAATTAAACTTAAATTAAACTAAGTCTTGAAAGATCAAAATTTTAAGCTAAAATCAATGAGTGTCCACACATTAAACTATGCACACGTGTAGGTAATTTGTTGAACTACAGTCTTTGCGTGAGACAAATTAAAACATTTATAAAAAGTCACAGATGCCCTAGCCTCCAAAAAATAAAATCTGTATTATTCAAAATTTGACATTCATTATCACTAGTCACTACTTACAGAGCACAAACATTAAATATTTAGATTAAAATTATGCATTTGCCACTCTCAATTGAGGTATATGACTAATCAAAAATAAACTGAGTAGCTCGCATTCTTAAATTTTGGACAGTGAATGAAGTGCTGACTCACATCACTTATTACATTTGTTTGTCTGAGAGATGCTTAGTATGAGAGAAGGAATGTCCTTCTTTAGCTCTTTGCAAAATGGCTGTTATAGGGACATTCAAGTACAAAACAGAGACATCAGAATAACTAAAGTAATTGTAGAAAGTTCATTTCTTTCACTTTATAATTTATCTTTCACTAGTTCATTTTCCTTTAATAATTTGTTTATTAATATTTTTTCCACTAATCATGCTTTTCACTTCACAATTCATCATCATCATAGACAATCCAGTTATTTTATCAGGAGATTTGCCCAACAGAGGTGCCCTTTGTCCTTGTCAATTCAGTGTCACCTGTTTTTTTTTTTTCACATGGGGAATCAAATATCACCTTCTAGGGCTCTGCCCTTTATCCAAGGGCAATGAGAAAAGCCATTCCAGGACCACTTTGTCTTGGTGCTGAGATGGAACCAGCAAGCAAGAACATTCACACTGAGGACATGGCTCTTGCTTTGAGTTCTGTCACTTAAACTCGTTCTACACATCACTAACTTCTCCTTATGAAACAGGGCCTTTCATTTTTTAAAGCCATACTCTTGCCTTTTTTTTAAATCAAGCTGTCCTTCTATCCCAGAAAACTCAGACTCTGTTTCTAATCAGCAGAAAAGAGAACAAGGGATGAAGAAGAAAGCAGCACATCATACTAGACTACCCTAAAAACCTTGTATAGATTGTCTCCTTTAATGAATAATGAATCACAAGCACAAGCCTATTTGGAAATTCTCCAGCAGGTCATTCCTGTACCCTCAATGACAATACTACTGGGATAAGAAGTTACAGCCAACAATGTCATGGAGATCAAAACAGCCTTAAATAATGTTGACTTCTGTATTTTCAGCTCAGACATCAGCTTGTGGATACAATGAATTGGCACTGAGCAAGAAATAGACCTGTTACAGGATACCACATTGTTTTGTGGGCAAACAACTTCAATAAAAAACCTGAAAAAACTCCACTCTAGCCAAATTCTGCATGAAATGCATCAAAACCATGAGGCCATAACAAAAATCTGAACCTTTTAAATGGACAGTCCTCCATTCTTATCATGTATGAAATAGCCAAGCATGTATGTAACTCATACAAGATACTTAAACAGGACAACCAAACAAATCTGAGAGGTTAGCAACAATTTTAGGGAAGTAAGAAAATTCATGTAAACATGCCAAGAGTTATTATAAGATATGGTTGGCCTGACTATTTCCCTCCCACAAGAATCTTAACCAAAAAATTCAATCTCTCCTAGGCTTCAGTAAACAACATCACCCTGCAACTCTGCTTTTCCCTACCTGGAATCCAGAGTTTCTTGCCCTTGAACCATCAGACTATTTTTTTTCTGAAACAAGTGAAGCAGCTGAGTTCTGTCCAATGTAGATAAGAATACCAGTGCAACACTTGGGTGATGAGAAGCTGTGAACACTTTGAGAAACAGGATGCCCTGTCTATCCAACACAAGACCTTCTGCATAATGTCCACTCAGACCCTCTCCACCAGAGCCAGTGTGTTCTGGGAAGTTTGAGCTCTCCAGGTCTGCAGGATGACTTCTGGTTTTGCAGCCCTAGGAGTGGATAAAGACTGAATCTCTGATTGTTTAGTGATACTGTAACATCCACTGAGCAGTTACTTTGGACTGCTTTTTTTAAAAAAGTGGTTTTGCTCAGGATATATAACATTACCTTTATCTAGATACCTATATTTGACTTGCTGGTATTCCTGAAGCACAGTATACTGTGAAGTAAGGAAGACAGGAATTTATACAAAGTAGGCTGAAAATGTTGTTGGCAAAATAATAACAGTAGGTAGAAATTTAAATTACAAAGTTGTCCCTTTATATATCATTTCAACATCCTATGACCATTGCAAGATTTCTCAGCTTTAAATTAATAGGTTTCAATATCTCCTTTTAACATGAAAAACCTTTAAAGTCTGTGGACTTTTTCTCCCTTCACTTTCAGAGATCAGATAATAAGTAGAGCTCTAAATAAGGCCATCTCTGCCTTTTAGCCAGATAATGCCTTTTAAAGCTTGTGTGGCATAAAGAATACTGGCAATGGAGCTGCATTATATTAAATCATCCATCAGCAACACACACAGAATACATTTGAAGATAATGAATCCTATCTGATGATCCTACTGAATAGCTGTGCTTTCACATCCTTTTCTATTTAGACAATATCATTCCATGCCATGAAAATAAATAAATTTACTCACACACATGAATTATGTATTAAACTTCTTAGACTGATTTGCACATAAAGAAGGAAAATTATGGTTGATGCCCACAGTATAAATTGCCTTTTTTGAGGTTTTATGCTAAGCTTTAGAGATTTATCACTTGAAAACTGGCTTTTTTGGTTATATTTATTGATTCTAATCTAGAAAGAGTAAATTTCTCTTAAACATTTTTTGCTTCTTAATTATTTGAGCAGTCCCATAAAAAGGCAAGTTTCTTCTCCTTGTCCTCATTTTAGGTGATGATGGCTATCTTTGTTCTTTGTTCTTTTTCCTGCATTGCAGTGAGGTAAGGAAGTCTTTATCTAGTCTGATTATCCACTGTTGAATAAAAGTTCAAATCTGGTGCTGGAAATTTACTAGAGTGCTCATGAATGATCTGTATATTTTACAAACTTTACAGGTGATGTAAGCGTGCTTAGAAGGGAGAAGGAACAATTTCCATCTGTCTTTAAAGGATTCTCCAGGTACATTGCCATTGCACAGAGAAATTTGTCTCTGTGGCTCGGTGTTCCTTTCCCACAATGTCTAGAGACCACACGAGCTTCACAGAAAATGGAAAGAAGATGGAAAGATGGACGTGAAGATAATTTTTCTTGCCTAAGGCTTAAAACCCCCACAAAAAATTCTGCAGTTATATGTGCAAGTTTTTTTGCAGTATTAGAATTAGAGCCCTTGTATTTTAAGTGGCACAAGTTTGGAAATAAACTGAAGCCTAATGTTACACAAGTAGCTGGGGTGCATGATATGTGGTCAAACATATCTGGATCTTGAATAATTTTCCAATCTGCAGAGGCAAATGCAATCCATCCTCTTAGGAACAACTGGAAGAAAAGCTACTTACAAGAACCTCCCCTTCCCTTTTTCCATTATCATTTCCATTCTTTTACATCTTGCTTTCTCACCACTGCTCTTTAATCACACAAACCCTGCTACATTGTAGTAGGGTTTTATTATTTTATTTAAATTCTCAGCAGTATGCCTTCTGGTGCTTTGTCCCAACTAATTATTCATCTTTTATACATCATTATTCTTTGTCAGTTTATCAGCTATTTGTTCTGTTCTTCACTCACACAAGGTGGTAATCTCTTTGGGAGGATCACACCAAAGCTGAAGTCCATGTTCTGCTTTCAGGATCCAGTCAATCTTGACAGGTCTTGGACTGGATTTCTGTAAACTCTAGTGTTTTACAATTTCTCCCAGTCACTGGGTAAATCTTAGGTTAAAGATTTTTGAGTTTCAATAAAAAAGGACAATGTCTTCACTATGTGCTCATAAAACAGAAGGTTCTATTTTCCACTGAGGTATTCTTACTAAGATGCAGTTCTTGGGAACAATTTATTGACTTCTTTTTGGATACTGGCCTAGGTCTCTGGCAGCTTCTGCATCCCTTTACACAGACCCTGTTACAAAGATGTAACTCAGCCATCTGAACATTTAATTCTTTCCATGTATATGGTATATTATTTTTGCAAACACTTCACAGTTGCAATTCATGAACCCTGGAGATTTTCTGGAGTTCCCATGAATTATGAAAAGGTAATTAGGAGAAACTTGCAGGTTCTAGATATTGAAATCCAATATAAAGAACTGAACAGCTTATTCCATAAAGCTTCTGTCCTTCAAGGCTGAATGTTATGCATTAGCTTCTCAAAACACAGACACACTTATAATTTACACAGGTTTATCATTGTTACTATTTCTTCTTTTTTTGTTCTTAGTTTAATACTAAATCTAGAAGAGTGTGAGAATTCTTTACTTTGAATAGAGGTCACCAAGCTGGGAATGTTGATGCCCACAGTGAGAGATGAGACAGACAAAATCTAGTTGGCCAGATTCCACTGCAACATTTCAATAATGCTGTATTTCTTCACATAGATTTAAATTATGTGTAAAATTTATAATGGCAACAATTTCATAAGGTGTTCAATAAAAATTCCTTCAAGGCAGTGAAGGTCATTTAGACTAGAAATCAAGATATCTAGTATCAAATTAGAAAATAATGTACTTATTGAGACAACCTTTAAAAATAATTGCTAGCACTGCAGATTTTTTTAATTCTTGAGTCTCATAAAATAAATGATGAAAGCAAGCATAATTAGAAGTTTTTTGATGATGAACTATTTCTTTCACAAGCAAGCTATGCTCCTTTTACCAGTTGTTCAAGATGCAAAATGAAACTGATTTTAATTGTATAAGTCACATCATGTATGTGACAAGATACTGCATCAGGTCAAGCTAAACCAAATAATATAAAGTCAGCATCAAAAATAAAAATAATCATGTCACCTATGGTTGTTTGCAATTATACTCAGCAGGAGGTGCTCTAATTTCCAAGTGATCCAAATTGTCTTTCCCAGCAAAAATTAAGAGTAAATTTATATTTCTCTGTACAATTCCCTAGAAAATCAATGCAAGAGTTTACTACTTCATTTCTCAGGTACATCAAGCATGACCAGCAAGTTGTGAACAGTGAAAACTCAAGTTCAGAACACTTTTGTGGTTTTTTGCTGTTGCAGTAGGAAAGTGTCAAAAACGGAATTGCATTTCATGAGCCTTTCAGTCTGAGAGACCAAAGTGTCAAAAATAATTATGACAAGGATTTTATATACCTTAAGTACCCAGGACCAGATCTCTGTTACTAGTTCAGCAACTGAGAATCTCATGTAAGTTGAAAACAAAAATAGTTAATTACAGACTGCTGAAGAAAACAAATGTTAAAGCTAAATTAAACAATAATTCAATGAGGTGGTAAATTTTGCTGTAAATTAAGGTAAATTTGGAAGAGGCATTTTTGGAATTTGGGTGAGAATTTTTTTGATTTACATGGTAGCAAATTGAGTGCAGGATATTAAATGGCATGAAGACCACAAAGCACCCCTTCTATCTATATGTTTTTTTGGATTACAAGAAATTTCTATGAATTGTGTATTCTTCCCACTTCTGTTGATTGTTCTTTAATATGACCATTATTTTTTCTCTATCTATAGAGACTTAGTATCTATGCTTGTAAAGCTCTATGCTTAGTGAAGTGCTTTGAGCTGAAATGTATTACAGTAATGCAATCATCATTCTTATAATGATGGACTTTCTCAGAGCACTTCCTTTTATCTAGATGAAAACACTATGACAGCCAAATTGACTTCAGTAATGATAGAAATATAACTTTTTTTTTTTTTNTCAGCTGATGCCTGTGTGCAATATTGAACGAAAATGGGTACTGACAAAACTTCTACTCTTCCTCCTGTTTTTGAGTCCCTGGGAGGACTCCTCCATGCACCTGGGAGGATTCCTTCAACACCTCCTTTGGGGAGGCTGTGCAAGTCTCTGGATTTGGGAGGTGCACAGCATACAGGGTTGCAGGCTTTCAGCATTCTGACAGTGTTAATAAGATAACTTCTTCCCTCTTTCCTGGTTTGGTGTTCTTGACAAAAGAGAAAAGGTAAATGGAAGTTCTCTTTCCTTTCCACCAAAGTCTCAAAAGCATGAGAACCATAATTCCATGGACCCGAGCCTTTCGCTATTACCAAATTCCACAAAGAGATGGGGTGATGTCGTGGAACTGGTTCATCCTCATCCATTGTAAAACTGGCTCCAACAGCTTCCATTTCCTGACATGCTTCTGTCCAAGGAAAGAAGATGACCAAGAAGCTTCATACTACTCAGAATTTCCATTAAAAATTGTTTTCCAAATTTAGAGTAGATTCTACTCAGCACGGCAGGAATTAACTCTTTACTCTCACACACCTCACTGAAGAAATGAAGCTTAACCAACAATGTTCATTGTCCAGCAAGCCTTTTTGAATACCTTAAGTCTACCAGCTAATTTAGGAGGGGGACATTCTTTGAGATCGAGTTCTGAAAGTACAGACTACATGAGATAGAAAAAATAACTGTGATAGAAAACATAACGTAAATTAATGCTGAGTTTGAAAAGCTGCTCAACTACTTTCTCTGACAACCACCAAAATATCTGACAGATAGCCATTATGAATTCCTAAACTACTCATAAAAAGTTTTAATTAAAGCTGCCACTTTATTAAAGACACAATAGTGAAAATATTGAGAAAACTGTATGGTACAGGTACCAAGCAGAGGTCTCTCACTCTTTTAAAGACTCTTCTTGTGTTGTTTTCTACCTTCATTCAGACAAACCTGAACTGTCCTATTAAATGAGTATTTAGAAGAACAAGGAAGATGATAATAAGAAAAGAAAAATCTCTATGCATTGAGTGGGTTCAACCTCTAAATGCTGACCTGTGGCCACAACAAAGGGACAGAGCAATTTGTCACCAGCCTCCCTCACTGTCAGATAAAGGTAGGCAAGAAGGACAAAGACCTCTGGATGTCTGAATGTACTGAAGCTAGAAGAGAAAAAATGATGATATTTAAGATACAAACTGGAGTCCAGATCTGGCTTACAAGCCACCTTCTGAACCATTCTGTTCTTATGAACTGTGGATGAGATTCCATCAATAACTAATAGGAAAATTAAGATAGGAGAGAAACGATGATACAGGTGGGGAAGTGTGCTGGTTTTGGCTGAGGTACAGTTAATTTTTTTTCACAGTGTCTGGTATGGGGTTGTACTCTGGATTTATGCTAAACACAGGATTGATAATCTAGAGATGTTATTGATGAACAGGACTCACACAGAGCCAAGGCCTTTTCAGCTTTTTGTACTGCCACACTGGAGAGGAGGCTGGGAAGAGACATAGCCAGGACAAGTGACCCCAAGTGACCAAAGGGATATTCCAGATCATGTGACACCTTGCTCAGTATATAAAGTGGGGGAAAAAGGAGAAAAGGGGAATGTTTGAAATGATGGTGTTTGTCCCCCAGGTCACCATCACCATTTCAACCCAGGAGTTTTCCAGCTCTTATCCTTCCAACAGTCTCCCCAGTCCCACTGGTAGGGGAGTGAGTGAGCAGCTGAGTAGGACTGGGATGCTAGCAGGGGTTAAACCATGAAAGGAAGACAGAAATATACATAAAATTTATATGAAAATAATGCTCTTAAGTTGAAATTAAAAGTTTTTAGACTAATCATATAAAATTGAGGTGCTTTATTTACATAGAAGCAGAAAACTTCCATAAGGATTTGTGACAATTAATACCTGCCTATGTACACATCATATCCTGAAAACTCAAGGCTGAAACAAGATTAGATATTGCTAGTAGCAATTCTGAAAATTTTAGAAAAAATACTAAAAATCCAAAGAGCCTCTCAGCCTTAATAAATAAAAGTATAAAGACAAGTCATCACAGATCCTGATGTGTGAAGGATGTAAAGCCAGTTCTAGACCATCAGTTCCTAATCCCAAAGCAGGAGGAGCTCTGTAGGCACTGGCAAAGTAACTCAAGTGCTGTTATTGTTGAACTGTTCCAGGGTACAACATAGAGAACAATTCCTGCAGGCTATGTGTGAAGAAGAGAGTGCCCTGGTATCTGGAGGGCTTTTGTTGGGAGCTTAATGATTTGATAACATAGGAAAAAAGAGAAAAGGTTAACTCCTTTCTTTTTGTCCTGATTGCTATCATTTTCACTGTCAAACTCTACTAATCTCATTTTCTTGAGCAATTTGATAATATTTTTTATTTTAAGTATTTTCTTTATGTCTTCAGTTTCTTTTAGCATTTACAGAATAGCTCTACTGAGGTCCAGGTTCAAAGGAGAATTTAACTGTATGGGCCTTCTTATCCTGATCCACGCTGATTGTCTTCACCCATTATTCCCTTGGGTAAGTACTATGCCTTCAAAAAAAAAAAAAAAAAGGGGAAAATGGGGAAAAGAGCAGAGTTCTGAGACAGCTTCCTTTATTTGTATCTAATAATTAGTGAGGAGTTTTAGCTCATCTATCTTAACACCTCTCACATCTGTAATATGTTTTCAGATCTCACAAGCAGGGTAGATGTTTACTGGCAACAGCTGAAGTTTGTAGGATAGTGAGGATGAAGAGTGTATTTTGTGTACGTGTGCTCACTGTGGGTCCTGCTGTCTCCTCTTGAATCTTTCATAAAAATTTCTCAAGAGGAAAGAAAAGCACAACCAAACCCTGCCTTTTTTGGTACTATTTTCTGCTATCTCTGTGTCTCTCTGTTGAGCCTAGGAAGGAGGGCTGATGAATAAAGAATCAGAGCTGAGGCAGGACACGTAACACCCCAGCTGAGTTCTGCAAATGATGGTGGGAATGGCATAGGATGCTGTTCAGGCACCACACGTGCTGCTTTGGAGATAAGCCATCAGTGGCAGATGACTGCACTGGGAAGATCCATTGCATCTTTGTGTCTGTGTGGTACCTTTGTTCAGCACTGCTGCTGCACTGACAGTGACTACTGCACACACTGCTGTGGTGACAGAATCCCTGGTCAGAAAAAATGCCATTAAACTATTTCTGGAATTTTTGTACCTAGTGAGCTTATAATAACAGGCTTGTATTATAAAGGACATTGTGAACTGACAATTGCATAAATGCTTATGGCAAAATGCTGTCTTGTAGACAAAATTCCAGATGCCAGAGTCATGATCATCATACACACCAGACAATAGAAAAGAGTTCCTGCCAGTCCAAAGAGTTCTGGGGAAGGATATAAAAAGTAAGACGCCAAAACCCACTGAATATTGAGGGTGCAACAGAATTCTGGAGTTTCATGTTCCCTGAGTAAACTTTGATGATGCTAAAGCACAGTATCCAGAGCAACAGCTTGAATTGTGAGCTGCTGTTGCAAAGACTTTTCTTCCAATCCTGGTATTTAAAAGTCACATAGATATGACACAAAGGGATGTGTTTTAGAGGTGGACTTTACAGTGCAGTTAATGGCTGGATTCAAAGGTCCTTTCCAACCTAAATAATTCTATGATTCTTTAAAGCAAACTGAGAAGTTTCCAACAGTCTTAGAGGAAGAGAAACTTATTTCTGAGTCAAGGCTGATTGCTTTCTTATCTTTGTTGTTTTTTCCTGATTTTTTCCTTTTCCTCTGCCACTACAGAACTCCCAAAGGCACAAAAAGTCCCAGAAGACTCAGCTGCAGGATTAGGTTAATTTTTAATACCTGGTGAAGGAATGTCTGGTGCAGACGACAAGAAATGTCAAGAACTTCTGCTGCTCGCGATGCAAAGAGCTAAGTCCCCGTCACCAGTTTTTTAAAGCTAGCATGACTTCTGCCAGAGGCTCTCTAACAACAAAACCAGGAAACATGTGAGGAAACAGTACCTCACAGGAGCAGAGTAGTTTCTGTTCTCCTTTGCAGTGTGTGAAAAGGCATTAGACTCAACATTAGCCTCAGAAGTGGCATTCCTCAGTATATAACATGAAGCCTCCTTTCTAGTCTTGCCAACAGTAGAAGCAATGGGTGCCATGCATCTTCTCCTGACATATTTTATAATAAATAAATTTAAACAAATTATGGAAAGTGACCATAACCTGAAAATTTTCCTGCTCACTCAGGAATATACTTTACTCACGGGAGAATACATGGAGTAAATATATAAACCATGCTATATCCTCTTGCTTTTTTTTTTAAATACATTACTTTTTTAATTGAGTTTTGCACTCCAGTTTCTATTTGCCTTCATTAATTTATAGAACTTACTGGTTGTAATGGTTCTCTTAAAATATTGCTTCACTGAACTTGTGATATGTTAAATGGTCTAATTCATCACTGTCAAGTATGCAAAATTTGGGACATACTATCTCCAATGTAATCTCCATTTTTACATGATTTTTCTTTTAATAAGAATTTATAATGTCTTTCCCCATAAAAACCATGATTCAACAGAAATATGTCAGAGATTATTCTGTTATGTGGTTCAGCAAATATTCTGAAGAGACAAATAGCTTTACCTTTCGTAGGTACAGTTCTAACTCCTTAGGAACTGATGGAAAATTCAGGTAACAAATCCAAACCCTAAGCACTTCCTCTCAAAGTCCCTGGCTGTGACTATGCAGCTGCAAAGAAGCAATCACAAAGAGCAGCTCCTGTCTGTTAACTCACGGATGTGTTGGGACCATTAGCGATTTTTATGTTCCAAGCACGTGGCCACGTGCTCTGTATGCACCTGGAAGGTTGATCAGCTGGAGAGAGGTCCTGGCTGGACACAGAGACATGAATAATGCTTCAAGAGCTGCTTCCTAAACCAAGCAACACAAGGGCTGCAGGAATATGGAGGGAGCAGGTGTGAATCTGAGACACTGACACAGAATCTGCACAGGCTTTTGCATATGCCTGTGTTTACACCTAAATGAAAAGTTTGTGCCATCCAAATGCTAACCTGTATTTTCAGTGATGAAGCAGGTACACAAATGACAAACAAAGTTATAAAGCAATATGACTTCCACGAGAGAAAAAAAAAAATGTTTTCCTATTCCTCTGCTCTGTACATTAGGATGCATATGTATTGTACAACACATACAGTGGTATAATTGTGTTAAAAATGTGTATCCTGTTCCTGAATTCATATGGGCTTTGGGACCTCTTCTGGGATGGAGTTCCAAGGCCCAAGATCTACTGCAGAAGATGTCCTAGCTCTCCTCCTACATCATCTGGATTCAACCACACTATAACATCGTTTCTTTCCAAGTACCTGCAGAACATTGATAAAAGTGTATTTGAGATACAATGGCAGATTTTTACTGATGTGACTCAAGGTGTGGGCATATGCAATTCACATTTATATTATAGGGCTGATAGTACTATTTAAGTGCAGCAGCTATTTGCTACATAAGCATGAGTCAGCTCTCATTGACTTGGTGAGTACAGATCATCATTTTCTCAGAACTTCAGCAGCTGCAGGATTCTCAGAGTAGTTTCTAATGGTGTATGACCTAAAATGGTGCATTTTTCTCCATTTTCTTATGCTAGAATGCACATGGCAATGATGAACAGGATATATATTTCTTTCCAATGCACTTTTCAAACTACCATAATTAGTGTCCATAAAAAGGACTAAAGTAGCAATTATCTAAATAATGCATGTTGCTCATAAAAAAAAAAAAAAACAAACTCAAAAAACTAGAGTTTTCTAAAAGCAAGGTGAATTAAAGCCTTTTTCACCAGTTATCTCATCATCCTGCAAGTTACTCATCCATCAAGCAGGAAATCATCATGTACTCCCCCAGATACATAACTTTCCTGTTGAGAATTGAAGCACTATCTTATACAATGAGATCTGACCACTCAAACATTGCTCAGCTTTACTCTGCTAAATGGCTGATGGGATATCATGATTAATTCACACCAGGTCAATCTAGTTAATTCAGTGCTTTCAACTTCATTAAAGTTCCTGGAAGATAAGGGTACTCAGCACTTTGAGAACATTGCTCAGCTGGATTCAACCTTTCTAATTTTCTACTAAAGTAACAATAAGAGTCTTGTTCCCAGCTGGTCTTGTTACATGTGCCACCAGACTTAAAGCTGAAGTTACTCAGTTTCATTAAGAACTACAGAAGTATACTGATGAAAAAACCTCTTCTCTGTCTTTTGTAGGAGAGCTATATCTGACAACATTGCTTATGTTAAATACAAATTAAAAGGTTTTATGTTGCCAGTTTATAGATGGGATATCTCAAATTAATATGGGCACTACAGATGAAGCAGAGCTCCTGGTCTCAAATTGCAGAGGCACTGTAGACTGTTTCCATCACTTCAGGAACTGGTTCAATGCCCACAGTAAGGCAAACAATTTGAACACTCAAAGCAGAGGAGATGAAATACTAGTAAAATACAAAATTCAGATGAATTATGAGTGGACTGCAGTATTTTGTACACAGGGATTAATCAATGACAGTACTAGCAATAAGTAAAAGGATAAGAAGCTTGGCATAGTGCTCTTATTGAAGCTTTATCACATGCCCACTCCTATGTGCAAATGGTGTGGTACATTGGTTGGGAGCTACAGGGAACACAGAATTTGAGTCCACTAGCTGGTCACACTCAGATTTTTCAGAGATTCCAAGGGATACTGCTGAATAACAGGAAAAAGACAAAAACATCTCAGTTCCACATTGCCCCCTCTCCCAACAGAACAATTCAAACCCAAAGGATCAGCACCCACATCTGAAATGTTCATCCAGACTCTGACAACACTGTCTGTCCTCATTTCACATCTGGTGAAAGCTCCTCCCTGAACAGCAGCCTGGAGAGTGAAGGATTCCCTTCCTGGTTAATATCATTCCATCAAGAGCTATTTTTAGGGATGTACTAAAAGAAATGCTAATTTATCATGGCATCAGCCTTCATACAGTCCTCACCCTTACACTTCATGGGAGCTGAGCACTGTGGGTACTGTTTAGAGAGCATGGAAAGATGGACAGGAATTCAGCCTGAAACAGTAATTTAAATTCTGGACTTTCTGGGGCTTCTCAAGGGACCCAGCTGAGGTATAAATTATTCCCTCCTTAAATCCAATTGCAAATACAGTCTAGGCAGGAGGTAAGTGCTTATCTCCTCATAACAGGAGTCCTGGAAGCTTTCAGGTAAGGAAAGGACATGTTTACTAGGTTATGCAGTCCTGGAAAGTAAATTTGCTGGATTGCTGTCTGGGTTGGTGGGTTTTCAGCCTCCAAGGATTTTAGTGCACTGGATTTTACTTTGGGTCTTAACATCTGAATACCAGACAGCTCTTAAGGTTGGGGAAATCAAATTCCCTGACAGAGAGAAAAGGTAACCTCAGTCAAATTAACATTCAGTAAACATGAGATGAGTTTTTCAACTTAACCTTACAGTTCAGAAAACTCCATTTAAGTTTATTCATTCTAATTTAATTTCAAGACCAGAAAAGGTATCACACCCAGCACACAAAAAAAACTACTTCTGATAATATTATTTTATGTTCTGTATTTCTTACACTATACAAATCTATAAATCTATTTTATTATTCTATGGACAGAAACAGGCCTTACAACAAATCTTTCCAATTTCATATAGCAACCTGTTGTCCTGTTATAGAATAATTATCTTTGCAACTTCTCACACTAAACAAGAAAAGTTCCAGGATTATAAATACATCAAGTTTCATAAAACTAAATTTCACTTCTTTATAAGAAAAATAAAAATAATAAAGGTAAGAAATTTCAGAACTGAAAAGAAATCAAAGACCATGTGCACAGCAAGGCACCGCCTCCATATGGAAAAGCATTAAGGCTTCCTGAAAGGCTGTCTTTTCCATTTAATTCTGAAAGACCATGAAATGCCTGCATCAATGCAAGTAACATTCTTGTTTGAACTCATGACACATGAAAACATTTCATATAGAGGTCCACACTTAGCCAATAAAACTATAATCATGTTAGTTACAGACCAGATGTACATCTTGTTTCCAGTAACACAATTTGTTATGGGGTTAAAAAAAAAGAGCAACTCAAAATTTAACAAAAATACATGTAGTGCTGGCTCTATGATTATGTAAATGCACAGGTATACTCAGCAAAGAAAATACCAAAGGGGAAAATAACTATGCCATTTGTTATTTTCCATACACTCTCCCTTGAGAAAAGCCTCAGTTGTTTCCTAGGATTTGTTTAAAGTCACTGAATTAGTAATAGGAATTGCCACACTTACTGATTATCCAGAAAAAGAAAATACATTAGCAGAGAAATCTCCAGCCCATCAGTTCAGAGAACATTGACATCATACAGTGACGACACCTCTAGCCCTGGTTTGGGGCACTGGTACCCTGGGCAAGCTGTGGAGGCTGTGCCCATGGAGGGAGAGTCCAGCAGGGCCTGATGGCTGGGGCAGCCAGTGGGAGACCTGCAGGCTCTGGGCACTGAAGGGAGCCTGGGGGTCACAGTGCTGGGGTCACTGGAGGCTGTGAAATCTTTCTGAGAGAAGAAGAGATGGGGCAGGTGTCTCCAAGAGATAACTAGCTGTAACTAGTAACTCAGCTGCAAGGTAGAAAATTTAAGTACAGAAAGAAGCAGAAAGCCATAAATGTTAGCATGAAAACTGAAAAGAAATACCAAAGAAACTTTAAAGTTCTTCTTACCCTGTAAGCAAAGCAAATGCTCCTTCAGCTTCTATCACAAGTATTTCCAGTGATATATACTGCAGTGTCAGTCTTTGGTGCCAGCATTAAACATCCATCCCATTGCACACAGTGCCAGCACGAGTGTGCAAATACTGAGGGCCAAGGGCCTGATCTTGAGGTGTGTAGGTTTTTTCCCACTGACAGCAAAGGAACCTGAAGGCACTCAGCACCTGATAGCATCAGGGTCACTGAGCAGTGAGATGGAAGTTTTTTGTGTCTGAGTGCGCCCTAGGAAAGATCTCCCACAGAGCCTTAACTTTGGACAGCTGTTCCTTTTTAGCACAAATGATCTTCTATAGTGCTCTTTATGGATGGGTTTTAAAAGCAAATATAACTCAATACCTGAGGCAGATGCCATTTCATGCTGTGCTGTGAGGCTGCCTCGGGTGGGTTTAGTTGGGGCATCTTAAAGAAGGGAAAAATTTCTCATTTTGAAGCATTCTTATTTATAGATTCTGATTATGATGGTATTATAGTTCACAAACTTCTACAAACTCCACATAAGAACTTCTTGCTACCTAATTCCATGTGGTTGCAGCTAAACTACCTTGTATGGAAATTTTCAGACACAGAATATTTACACAGAAAATTATCAAAACTATTGTAGTAAATGATCTGAACTTTATTAAGGTACTTTTGAAAGGGCACTTACAAGAGAAATACAGTAAATCCACACCACTGTATTACTTAGCATAATGGGATTGTAGGAATTTTAATCTAAAAGTTAGTTTTTGGTTTGCATGTACCAGTGTCCAGGACTGAGCCTAGATTTTGATTTAAAAAATTAGCCATAAAGAACAGTCACTAGCATTATAAAATATTGCTCTCCCTGTATTTAGGCCCAAGATTTTTTTATTCTTTTCTCGTGGTAATTATCTTGTACAAATTTGGCCAGATTTTTTTCCCTTTTCATCTAAAAATACTATTGATCTAATACTATAGCCACATTAAAAGACATTAGAGTTGCCCCACTACCCATGTTTTCTGTAAGTACATTTTAATAAAATTGACAAATCCCAAGTATTTGGACACTCTTACATTTAAGAAGACATTCATAAAGAAGACTCTGTTTAAACACTCAACAGTTATTAACAGTCTGTCCTCAAATTCCCTTTGTCAAGTACAGATGTCCTACTACCCACTCTCTACAAACAGGCAGTTTAATAAATCCATGTGAACAAGCCATGGAAATCCAATTTGACTGCACAGCTTCCTGACATCTCACAGGCATCTTACCACAGAGAAACCAAAAAAGCATCTACAAGTCTCTGCATTAATATGTACTCTGCAATAACTGCTGACATCCCCATAGGTGTCTAATTTGTTAGGTTACTCTGATGTCACCTACTATGCCACAAAAATACCATCTTCAGTCCAGTTGAAAAGAGAGAACCATGTTCCTTCAAAGGAAGAAAAGACTTGGCCATTACCCATCTTTAACTTATAAGCAAGTATTAAATATTTAACATAAAGTAATGTCTAAGCCATTCAACCAGAAACTGGAAGAACTGGGTCTAATGGAACACCTTGAGAACATTAGGTTGACACCTCCCTCCATCACGGATGAAGCTCTTAGGCTCCCTTTAGGCCCTGTGTACCTCTTATTCTCAAAACCTAAAGCTTTGAGACTGCAAACTCTCACTTTGCCTTAAGATATCAGACACAGAAAAGGTAACGAAACCTACTGCCTACCTAGTTCTCTAAAATTTCTACCAGCCTTACTAAACCTGAAAGAGTGAAGAGTCCAATAAAGCACCAGGAGTGAGCTGCCTGGACCTGCACTGCACCTGTAGGTGCAACCTCCCGAGAGCCTCAGGGGAGAGCTGTGAGACACTGCCCACCAGTGTCCAAAGTACTGACCTTGTGCTTGGTGCCTCAGTACTCCATCAAAGAGGAGAAACTTCCCAAATCTCCAGATGCTCCAGCATGCTCCTCCCAGCTCTCTTAGCTTCTGCCTGTTTCACAGGTAATCAATTATCCCCCCATAAGGGCTTGGTTTCTCAGTGGCCTCCTGCCTTCGCAGCGATCTTGCTGCACAGCCCTGCTACGACAGGTGAACACTTGCAAGGCTCAGTAAAAGCAGGAGGGAGCTAAAGGCTCCATGGAGGGCCAGGCAAATGGAAAAGTGCAATCATCAGCGCTGCAGTAGCAGGCACTGGGGTTTTTTTAAGGGCTTCTTAACTCTTACACTGTCAGCAGATCTGTCAGGCTGGCAAGGACATTGCTGTACTGATTGTAATTCCCCACTGAAGATGTGCAAAGCCAAGAGATGTAGGGTTCAAATGTGATGTATTTTCCCCTTCAACACTACAGGAAGAAACACACAATCATTATGATGACGAGGAATATAAACCCACCACATTTTCAGGCTTCAGGAATCTCCACAGAGATGTACAAAGTCCACAGGTAAAACCAGGTACCCCTCACACACAATCAGAGCTCCAGCATGTACTTCTTGGGACATGCTGCTCCTGCTAAGGAACAGAAACTCCCACTGGCAAAGCTATCCATCCATTCTCTAGTGCCATAAGCAGCATGTTTGATCCCTTCCAGTGACCACAGTGCCCAGGAGTTTCAGTCACTAGCTTCAGCTGCGTGGCATTGCCAGTGAGATGGTACTGGAGCAAATATGTGCAAAGACAACAGGGAGCCCTTAAAAATCCTGCTGGGGCTGTCTGAGGATGAGACACTGCAGCCCTTGCCCAGCAGCAACCCTGCACACAGCTGTAGTAACACAGCAACTGCAAGCAAAGCTCATATGCAAAGACTCCTGTGCACCACCAATATCCTCCTATGCCAGCATGTTGCACCAGCTTGATTTTGTAACTTCAGTCTCCCCTGTTTTTCCAATCTTTTCAAATTCTTGTTCTGATCTTTTAAAAAGTCCTTCCCCTGTCTGGGTATTTTTTTTTTTCTGCTACAACAGATACAGACTATCACTGGCTAGAGAAGGTTTGGAGACAACAGATCCTTCTTCCTCTGCTATGAAAATGGACAGGATCTTTGTTAAGAATTAGACAAACTTCCCTGAACTCACCCAAATCACATTTTTAATGTAGGAAAATTCTCATTTGAGCTCTGTAGATGCAATTTAGGGAAGCTTGATCCATCATAAGGGTCATGAAAAAATAACATAAGGAAGAGCAGCAAATGTCCCAGGTGCCTGCCAAGCCCACAGGTTTACCCAGAAAATACTAGTCATGCACTTGCCAACATCCATTCTTTCCTCAGTACAGCAGTTTTGCTGCAGGGTCAGGTCCCCTCAGACCATGCCAAATTCCCCATTTCCCTCTGTAAGAAACTAAGAATTCATCCCAAAACTGCCCCCCAACCCTGGGACAAGTGGCAATTAAACTCCACAGGAGGCTGAGGCAGTCATAAAGCTCAGAATCTTCCCTAAGGACACTGAGTACAGAGAACAGTCACATACTACACAGTGCAAAATAAGCTTTAATTGTTAATACATTTGTTTTCTAGTTTGACAAGTGCAAGGCAACTGTATTAACCTTATATAGAAGAGCCACTGGCAAGGAGCAGACCTGAAAGCCAACTAATATTTAATTCTGTGGATTACCTACAACAATGGGACACCAGTAAGCAAATAGAGAAGACATTTCAAAATGAGGCAGCTGTTCTTGTTGCAGCCAGCACACTCAGAGCCAGCAGTTGAACTGTCCCATACATATTTTCATACAGGCTACCCTTGTTTACTAGGACCAGATGAGATCAGGCACAGTCTTGCCACACAAGACTGAGAAACTGGTCATCCATAGTGAGTGAGGCCTGAAGTTCAGAAAAATTACATGCACCAAGGAGCACTCCTAGGGCTTTATCCCTCTGAATGAGATGACAGAGAAAAATAGAACTAAATATTCTGTGATCTTAAGGGCAACCTGATAAAAAAGTATATACAGTACCAGCATATGTCTGTGGAAATATACTAAAAATATGAAGATTTCTAGTATTTTCTGCTCTATTATTATAGCCCAGTCTGTCTACTTCTTCATTAGATCAATTTATCCAATTTTAATTACAGTTACTAGTCTGTGACAGGATATCTCCAAATGCCAAAGTCAGCAACAACAACATTCTAAAAAACAAAGAATACTGTGAGCATAAGTCCCATTAAAGGCTGTGGATTAAACTGCTGGCATTGATGAGTTTGCAGGTGTGCCCTCCAAAGCTGCATCACCCATCAGCTATGTGAGTGGAATTCCCAGACTTGAGAATGCAGGGACTCAAAAGTGAGCCAGCAGACCAGTCATGGTAAACACTTTCTCTGCTTGGAAGTGGAGTAGGATGCCTGGGTGTCTCCACTTGACAGGTGATTATGGAATTTTCCAGGAAATTGGCAGTCAAACTCTCATATCTGATGTGAGAAGTGCCAGGAACTGCTCATGCCCCACTGAGTTCTTCCACCATATGGGCTCACAGCTGCACCAGACCTCCACCCTGCTGCAGCTGCTCTTGCTCATCTACACTCTTGGTAAGCTGTGTTATGGCCTGGTGGCATCGTACAGGTCTACTGGAGCCAGAAGATCTGGGATGTCTCATGGTTGGTGTGCCCTCTGCAGCCTGGACTTCTGCTGGAGAGATAGTGGGGCACAGGAAAACCATCACACCGAGACACTCTGCCTGATGACTCTGTGAAGAAAGCAAGGGACAAGGCTGTCACTCCTAGCTGACCATCCTGGCCAGAGGTGGGTCAGACGTGCACAGGCAGTAGCTGGGCAGGTACATTTCTTTCTGGGCAGTCTGAACAACCTGCTCTTCCTCTGAACCAAAAAACCTGTAAGGTGCTAAGCCCAGTTTATGCAAAAGACTCATTTCTCAGAGGCCTGCTTGTCCTGTCCTTCATGTGACTATAGCCCCAGAGCTGCCCCCTTTGAAATTACCTAAAGGTACCTTAATTGATCCTCCCTCTCTCAAATATGAGACCAAAACCCAGACCCACCAATGTCCTAATCCTGCCTGTTGTCCAGCAGGAGTGAGGAAGAACTTTCTCCTGCATGATCTGGGCTGGGTGCCTAGAACAAGCCCTCCTTCACTTCTGCTGGCAAATGTGTACAGTCCAGCCAGAGGGCTCTCAGGAAACTATCAAGTGGTGATGGCCTGAAGATAAATATGAGTCATGTCTGTAAGCTGGAGCCTGCTGGCAAAAGGAGGAAGGGGAGGACTGGCTGTCCCAATGCAAGGACTCCAGACTAGAGTGTTTTGGGCATAATTGGTGCCTGCTGCATTATGAGGACCATGCCAAGAAAGACTGGACAATGTTTCTGGAAAGGGAATGGTCTCTTGGTGGCACAATCTTGATTATCACACTGCAACCCTAGCAAAGGTGAAGCCTGACCCTACATAGACATTTCCAGCAAAGGTGAAACCTGAACCTTCTCTGTGCTCTCCAGAGAGATGAGAATTGTCCTTTTCCATCCCACAGACAGACTCACCTAAGAACATGAACTGGATGGCAAAACCAGCGAGTTGCATAAAACTTTATATATGTAGAAGCAGGTATCATCCATAAGCAAGGGCAGCTGTACTCAATCATGCAACCTCCTGCAGTTTTCCTGCCCTGATGTAGCACTGGTGACCCATTTGCTGGAACATTCCCAGGTAATGAGTTCATTACACAAGTGAAGCTTTGGCAAAGTTGTGGTGCCAACTGCACTCTTCCCATGGGAAGAACAGACACAGAAGTCCTCTGAGACCAGTTGATACTGGGTCATCTGTGCCAAGCAAAGTCTGGAAAAAAATCAACAACAGCGTGTAAAGACACAGGGGGAAAGGTTTTGGAATTTGTCTTTCAGCCTCACAGAAATCAGGCTCTTCCTGGCATTTTTAGTCATTCAAACCTCAACTTGGTCCACAATTATTACTCATGGCATTTCATCTGGGACTTCTAATGGCTCAGAGAAGTTGAATCAAAGGTTTGGGGTCTTAAAGAAAACACAGTAGCTTTCTCGCAAAACAGGGTAGACAGAGCTGTGCTCTGTGTTCTGTACAATCTCACACATGAGACATGTCCCATTCCTCCATTCCTGCCATGCTTGTCCACCTTCTGAATCCCTGTAAACAAATTCCAGGATCTGAGTTTGTTTTTGTTAACTTCTGCTTCTATTTCTATATTTTTAAAATGGCTAATCACAGCTGTCATTGCTGCCGAATGAACATTTACCGCCTCGCTGTAGCCTTTAGAAATACATTTATCATGCAAATGCTGGTAGAACTTTAAGTATAGCTGAAATAATGGGTAGTTCTGTAATAGCCTTCCCTATGAGATATTGTGCCACAGTTGGCCACAACAATCCAAAAATAGAATGATTGTTCTCAAAATCAGTAGCACACCCGATACGCATTGCTCATCTCTCATCACAAGGGACACTTCTGTTTTGTACAGCTGTACTCTTTCTTGTCTAGATTTGACCAGTCACATGCCATGCTAAATTTGTGTGGTTTTTGGGAATTTTTTTTTTTTGGTTGGTTATTGGTATCACTTATTTTGTTATATTTTTTTCACTATTTATATTTCCCTAATAGTAAAACACTTCTTATACCAAATTATATCAATTGCCTGTACCACCTGGAATCTTGCTTCCAGGAGGAACCAAAGGGGATTTTTAGAGGGAAGCAATTAAAAACTGTATATATAGGTACTACTGCAATGCAGGTGGAGAGAGAGCAGTGGGAATTGTCTCCAGAGACTATCCACGTGGTCAGCTTACACAGCAACTCATTTCCTGCTCTTTCGTTCCCTTGAATTGCTAAATATTTTCTTCATATTTTACAGATTATAAAATCTCTTGAAGTGCAAACATGCTGCCTCTTTGGATGACTTCTTATTGCAATAAGTTCCACTGTATGAGACTAAAAGCTGCCAAGCCCTATACAGCTCTGAGAAACTGAGAACTCTCAGGACACTCTCAGGCCTGTGAATCTTAGAAAGGGATGGCCATTTTTCTTTGCACACTGGCTTGTTTTCCTTTTAGTGAGTATGAGGTTCTCATTTCACAGGATGATAAAGAAACTGAAAAGACAAACTTCATATTTTTGCTTCTTTTTTTGGCTTCAAACAGCTAGACACACTCTGCCTGAAGTTATGTGAGGGACCCCTCTTAATTTGATGGGAGCAAGAAAGATCCCTACAGACAAGACACTGGAGAACAAGTTTTTAACTCTATCAAGTTTCCCATGTGATGCCCAAAACTAGACACCACATGCTAGAGAACCAGAGGTGAGATACCTGCTGCAAAGCAGAACATTACCAGAACTTCTTACTCCATACAAGGCTGAACTATGCATCTGTGATTGCTTAAACATGTATTGCACATTGTAAGGGTTACTGACTGAAGAGAAACCACAGAGGGTGCCTAAGTAGAAATAAATTAATTACATCTGCCTCATTATTTTTACATCTAAACCAATATCCACAGATTTAAAAGAAACTATGCAACCCTTATTTTTAATTTTTATATATATATTACAGTAAAATTTAAGTTATATATTAAGAAATTGCCATATGTTAAAACCTAACCAAATCAGCTAACTTTGACAGAAATGCAGTCTATCCAAGAATAAAACTTTGGATATAAAACTTTTAATTAAAGACCAGTTCTCAAACATTTTCTGTACCCTTAACTCTCACATAGAGTACTCTCACAACTTCCATAAAATGCTGGGTGTTCACATTAGGTGCATATTCTTTTGATTCATTGACCTATCAAGTTTAAAGTTGATAGGCATTTTTGGCTGCACACAGCCTTCATGAGCAGATTTATTTTTACCTTTTAGAAGAATGCTTTGATGTGCTGCTAATAAAGTAGCCATTTAGAAAACTGCATTTTAGAAATAGCATAGATAATTAGCCATCCCTTTTAGCATCCTACCTCTCTTATAATATATGTAATTTCTGGTATATAGTCAAGAATCAATTACTGAATTGCAAAAATGTAATTAAACAGTTACAGTAAGTTACCAAATGAATGTGTGTTATAATAAAAAAAAATTAGTCATAGGGAAAAATGCCTAAATCGACCAGGTCTAAGACAATCAGGTGCATTCCAACTGTGAAGAAAATAAATGGGGACACTCCACACCCACATAAGGCAGTTTCTGAGCTCATTTTTAAACACTTCACAGTTCTATACATAGAAGACTTCCAGCAAAAAATATTTTATGGTGTCATAGAAAGGAGTTTCACTAAGTGGCACAGCTATTCAGGTATCATTATGGACTGTACAGAACTCTGCACAGAACAGCCCTGAGATCAAGGCCCATAATGATGGCTGCTATGTGAAGAAAAAGCCTCTATGGTAAGGAGCTTATGGTGTAAACTCAGTCTGCACAGCATTTAAGATATTAATTTTTTGACAAGGTATTCTACCCATAAAAAAAATATGGGTATGAAATTGAACCTAAGTTTCAACATCCAGACAATTCTTCATGTGCTATCTTTCAGTTTGCAGCAGCAGTAGAAAGTAAGGCTCAATTTTCCTGAAATTTTAAGTTCCTTCTATGCTGCCTATTTCCCACAATGAAAGACATTGCATTCCAAAATCTGACCTAATATAAGCCTGAGCACTTAGCAGTACACAGCAGAGTTACAAGAGAATTCACATTTGCCGAAAATGAAGAAAATTCAGAACTGTTCATATCTATATAATTCTTTTTGCTACTTTGTCACACTGTGTCACAGTACAAGCTGGCTTGTAGTGGGTGATTAATTCAAGTATAAATAAGAAACCTAGCCAGTTCCATAAACTGGCCCCTGGGTTGACAGACAGGAACCTCAAACAATTACATTCCATCCCAAGATGCAGACATCTCACCAGTCTGGGAGCTGGGTGGTGTCAAAGATCAATGAGCTGTCCAGACCAGGTTTTTCAAACCTCCTTTATAAAGAGGGGTTCAAACAATAAACTGTCTCATTGCCTCATGGACATTGGGGTGTGTGTCCTCCCTGTCTGCCACCACCGATCCACGGAACACATGGCCCTCCCCAACGTAATACTACTTGGGAATAATTTGGTGCCTAAACAGTAATCATAACTTTGGAGTAAGAACTAAATTACTTGCTATCACCTTATTACATAAACATGGCATGCCTGGTAAACTGTGCAAAAAGTGTTGAAATATGGCAGTGATTTCCCCATGCCCAGAAGTTCATCACCAAGCAGCTCGCCGTTGGTCATCCCTCTGTGGACAGTGGCTTTTGTGCCACTCCCTAGAGATCTGTTTACATAAACCCCCAACTATAGCAAACGTACAGCCTGGTCAGTGAGCTTACTGTAAATCTTAATCCAGGTATGGAATGCTAATAGGAGTCATGTGCTGTCCCTGGGCTGATTATTTACTGGATTCAGGAGATATCAGCTACAGATCAAGGCTAATTCCCCACTCTGGCCAGTTCCCCAGCATTCCTGCCAGACCACATCGAATGGAGCAGATGATGATTTATCACCACTTCATTCAGCAAGGACTCTCCAAGTAAGACCAGAGGGATGTGAAAGATCCCTGATACATTTGGCCACCAATGGCCAAGGTTCTGTGTAACTCTTCATCTGACCTTACAGTCAGAGAGGAATTCACCACAGTGAATGACTGCATGACCTCAGTTCACACAGAAGTCACAGAACAAGAGGAATGGAGCTGACTGTCATTCTGACATATCTCAGAGGAAAAAGGATTGCTGAATGACTTCACTCCAATTATGTAAGGCAAAAATTCTGATTCATTAATCAGAATTAAATTTTGCAATCCTTGCTAACACCCAAAAAGGTTTATTCTTAAACCTACTTCTGAAACTTCTTTAGTGACATGCTAAAAAATTATAATAAAAGAAGAAACAAGAGCCAAAGTTCAGGTTTCCTCACAAATATTGTATTATTTCTGTCCATGACAAATTACATTCAGTAAATTTTGACCTATTGCCAAATAGCAGAAGAGTAACCACCTACCAGGCTCAATTTAGTAAAACACTCTTATGTTGATTTACATATAGAACAGAGGGTTGGATGGTGTTAAACATTTAAGTTTAGGCTTTTGACAACTTCATACACCAAACAAATTATTTAGCTGCCTGAATAAATGATTCAGAATCCAAACATCTCAAATGGGATGACGCCCCCATTGTATTTGATGAACAACTGTAGGAAACTCAATGACTTCACTATCTATGGGCAAAAGTGAAGAAAATAACACAATGAGAAATCAGACCAGCCTGCATTCAGTTCTCCACAGTTGTATAATTTCAAAAGGACTGTGTATAGTGGTTTCATACCATATAAGTGTGCCTGGCATCTGGGGTGAAGACATCTACCTAGAAGATAGCAAGTTACATTTTAGATCTCATCAGGGAGAGGAGAATTTGTATCTTGGGCCTCCCACTTCCTGGCAAGGGATCTAGTCATTAGGCTATTACATATAAATGATACAGGCTAATGTATATACACACACATATATGTAAATGCCACATTTTTTTAGGTATCTTTTGAAAGGACTGGGGTTCCTAAGTCCCCCTTCACAATGCAGACAGTAACTTTAGTTAAGAAGTTTACTACAATCTAAACTTTAGTTAGTTTAGATTGTAGTAAACTTCAATCTCAAGGACCAGTAGACACAAGACAATAAAACAGACTACTCCCAAACTGAAGGAGAAAGCAGGGAAATAAGAACAATCAGACATATTCCAGCAGGGCTCTGCAGAGCCAATTTTATATCTTATCTGCAAAGTCAGAGGAAAAAACCCCACACTATCTGAAGCCCTAGTTATTTATAGTTTATGTTTACTCTTTGCTCAGTAGAATAAATGTGCTGAGTATTACTGTGATAAGACATAAAAACATTACTTGTTGTACTGACACATGCTCTAGTAAAACCTTTAGAAATGCAAATAATGCTGCTAAGTTACTCTTATTTATGTTTCTAAGTCACTGTACTCCTATCTGCCATATCATCCTTCATGCCCTAAGCACCTTCTGAATAGCCTGCTTCTTAAATTGCTTTTTATAGATTAAATCACTTTTCCCAGAACATCACATGCTCTTGGTACATAAGTCATGCAAATGATGCCCAAGGCAGGTAGGGTGCTGATCAGATGGAGCTGGTATTTAATGATTGCAGTTTATAACACTGAAGTTCACACTCCCATCTTCTGTCACTACACCCTGTGTCTCACCAACCTCTTCCTCACACATCTGTCCACATATCCTTTTTGCCCTCTGAAAATCCCTTCTATTCTTCAAATCTCTCCCTATTACCCCCTGTATTTTTTCAAGTACTCCCTTGGCAACATTTTCTCTTCTTCATCTCCTCAGGCTCACCCATTCCTACTCCTCATGAGTGGCAGACCCATCTACTTGTTCCCTTAAGTACTATCCTCCCTCGTGTCCCCTTCTGCATTATTTCCCCATGATGAGCTCAGAGATGGGAAGGTAATGGAGACCTGCTCTCTACACAGCTGCCCCCAGAGCTGGCCAGCCAGAAGGTGCAGCTGTGTGAGCTGTGACATCAGATCAGATCTCACATTGTCTCCCAGGATAGCTAAAACCTGCCATATGTTTTTACATTGCAAAAGGCTGCCTAAAATGATCAGACACATCTAAGAAGAGAAGAGGGCAGCCCAAAGCATCCTACTTTATCTAGCTAAGACCAAACTTGACCTGTGAGGCTGAAGTCCCAGACATCATCATCACTAACCCAAGAATTACAGTGTGGGTTTTCCAAGTGGTCTGATAGCTGTATTCCCTTCACTTCTGTGAGAGGTTGTCACCAGATACACTCTGTTCTTTTGGGAAGAACATGGACTTTGTCTTTTCCTTTTTTCCCTTTAACAGCTATGGAATTTGAATCTAAAACAGCAAACTGACTGCTTCACTACCCTCTCAAATTGTAACTGGGGAACTGTGATTAAGAGCCCTACCTAATATTGTGGACTCATTAATTATTTAATCTTCTAATATTTTTTATTCCTTTCCTACCATACCTTACAGAATTGCCTACGCCTAAAAGAAGCTTAAGTCCCCACTAATGGCTGGGTTACTAATAAAGGGCATCACTTAGCAATGACATAATTATGTTTTCTGATAGATGCCTCTTAATATGGAATTATTTTCTTTTTCACTGCAAAAAAATGTTGGATATTTGACCTATGCCCTTTTTCCCGTTGCAATTTTCAGAATGGTTACTTTCACATGTCACACTTATGACATTGAAATTAATTGCAAGATACACACACATACACATTCTGAAGCATGCAAGTAAGGAGACAAAGTCTAGTTTCACAATGCATAGCTCTGTTCACACAGATTTATTGCCTAATAGAGCATGAATCCTATCACTCTCTGTGTCTCAGAATAAGAAACATTATACTTACACGAAGTGGTGGATTAAAAAAGGTGATCTAATGTGAAAAAGATCACTGCATGGATAATGAGGTGAGGATTCAAACAGTGCTCAGAATTTGAAGTACCATTCTGGCCTCATAAAATCTTCAGTGGAATACTAGGTTCAGCTTTGGTGTCTGTATTTTAAGCAGCTGTTGATAAATTAGAAAGAGTTCAAAAGGAGCATCAGAAACAACTGGATAGCTGGAAAACAGATATTACTCAATAAACTTCAGGTGCGTAGTTTACACATAGAAGGTTAAGAAGCAATTAAGTTTTCCTCTCCAGATTTAAGTACAAGGGTATTTTTGAGTTAATTTCCATTCAAATGCCTAACAAATTTCAACAACTGGAATCTGAAGCTAGAAATATATACTAGAAATAATTAAGATTTTTTAAGAGTTTGAATAATTAGGTATGGAACACTTCACCTATCACGAATTTCTCATCATTAAGGTCATTAAATCAAGAGGGTGCTTATTCTAAGAGATATGTTTGAACTACAAAACAACATACAAAATCTCTAAAACTTATGGCCTTCATTAAAAACCCATCTATTAGAAATTACACAGTGAGCATGAGGTGGAGTCAGTTGTTGTGATGGTAATGGTCTTGCTAGACTGCAAAACTGCAAACCCTGAAATGAAATACAGTAGAAGATACAATGCAAGTAAAGGCAGACTCAGCTGAACCTTCCCTGACAAATCCACATGTCCAGAATAGGTGCCTCTGTGACTCCAGGCATGGGGCTGCACAGTCAGCCATGGTGTTACTGAGTAAAAGTCACCTTCACCCACAAATTAGTATTGTTACCATACATCCTATACAGTCCTGAAATAAAGTGAAGGAAACAAGAAAAGTAATTTAAATTTAGCTCTGAAATAATGTAATTGGTCAGAAAAATTAAAGCTGCTTCTGTTAAAGGTGGATCACATATTTTCCATACATTTTTAAAGGGGTATGGAAGAATTGCCCCCTCCAGTAGCTTCTTCATCCCAGACTCAAGCAACCATTTTCATGTCTCCCTTGGCAACCAAGAGTTATTGGCTAGAACTGAACAAGCTGGGGTTGCAGCCAGGTGCCTTGAGAGTGTAGGAACTCTCTGCCCAATAATGTGGCTTTGCAGACTGAGGCTCCTACCAAAGCAGTCACTGCAGCAGGGCCATCCAGCAACTCTGATTTTAAGAGTATTTGTCTCAATCTACTGCTGACATAATATCATACTCCAGTAAGCAGAAGGTCATGATTATCTCCCTTTCCTCGACTAGACAACCCTGCCAAAAGTACCACCACCACCACCACCACAGTGAGGGTTTGTGCTACAACACAGCACTCAGGGCAGCTGACTGTACCCACAGACTGCATCTGCTTTGTCACTTGTCAGGGGAGAGGGCTTGCCCAAGAGACAAAACCTCACAGGAGCTCCAAGTGGATCACAAACACAAACCAGGACAGCTGCTGACTTTACCAAAGGCACACCTAAGTCCTCTGTTTCAACTTTCCCACCATAATCTTACAGCATGGCTCAAAAAGCACCACAAAAATATCAGCAGGTTTTGAAAGTAGAGACAAGTGACTGAGTATTGCCATTCTTTCCCATGTTTATGGGGGAGACATTCATATGGTAACTCAAAATCTTCCTCTTCTCTTCCTCCAAGTACAAAGGATTCTCTTCTAAGCCATTGTGCTCTAACATAAACTTACAGCAGCATGTATACAGCTAAAAAAAAAATCCAAACCCAAGCAACAACAAAGGTCTTACAAAAATACAGCACTGCAGGCATGGTTCTTCCCTGGGGAGAGGATGAAAGAGCAACATGTGACAGATGTTTGTCATGTCATTTTATATAGTATTCAAATCCACTCAGAAACAATAGTGCTGAGAATGGTATAAAAACCTAAACAGACCATACTGAAAAGAAGCGTTACAAAAATAACTCTTGAATAAGAACAAAAGAAATTAAATATAGAAAGACCAATAAAGTGGTTTTAGGAAGCTTTGTTTGTTTTTTGTGTCAATTTAAAAAAAAAATAGTCTCTTTTTAGGACTCTCTCAAATCCCAAATTTGTCTCCATTATCTGCTGACTCAGAGACTTCACAAGACACTCTGGCTGGGAAACTGCAGGGGTTGCTTCTGACACAATATAGTATTGATGTACCCCTGAAGGATGTAACAGCACCATGAAACAGACCATCCTCTTTGCCTGCAGGGTTTCTAGCTATTCTCTTAGGCTCCTTATTTCCTCCCTACAGCCAAATCCTCATCTTCCCTTATGTAAAACTTCTTTCTATACCAGTTTTATAAACAAGCAGATAAAAACAATAAATAAATTATCCTCTGGGAAAGTGACTTGGCAGTGAAATGTCATAGTGTAATGGATACCTGATCATATAGGAATAAATTTCTACTATGAAGTGCAAGGAGAAGCAAGACACTCTAATAATCATTCATTCATATAAATATTTATGGAGGCAACCTACAAAACTGTTCACCCAGTTTGGGCAATATGTATTTTAGCATGCAAACTACTGCACAGTGATTGCACATGCTCCTATGGGGAAGATGGCACACATGCTTTGATTTTTCAGGCTGCTGCTGCTCACTAAAAGACAGTGAAAGCACCATTCTTCAGTTTGAACTGGCTATTGGTATGCTATTCTAGAAATGAGGTGCTTAAATCATTCTTCAAACATAAGCTGTTAAGCAACCTAAGCAAAGAAAAATCCTGTATAGATTTTTTTTTTTTAATTTATGTTCAGGTATTCAGATTCTGCAATAATTAGATTAGGAGTTATTTTCAAACAGTTTCAAATACTTTGTCCACAAATGATAAAAAAAGAAAATTAAAATTCAGCTTACCTGCAGTTCCTAGAAAAAGCCCTCAACTGTTGCCATCAACCTTTATTCCTCACAGGGACTCCACGTCCATGAAGCACCCCTCTCTTCACACAATAGCCTGTGTGCTTTGATCTCAATAGAACTATTTTCCACAACCCATTCCTTGGTTTAAGAATGTACTTGCACAAATTCCCCCATTCGTGCAAATGTAACAAAAGTTTTACAATGTAAGCACTTTACCAAAGGCATACCTAAGTCCTCTGGTTTAACTTTCCCACCATAATCTTACAGCATGGCTCAAAAAGCACCACAAAAATATCAGCAGGTTTTGAAAGTAGAGACAAGTGCCTGAATATTGCCACCCTTTCCCATGTTTATGGGGGAGACATTCAGATGGTAACTCAAAATCTTCCTCTTCTCTTCCTCCAAGTACAAAGGATTCTCTTCTAAGCCATATGTACAGGACTAAAGAGATGGCCTTTCCCAAAACAGTGGGACACAGCACCTGGAAGGACAGGACAGAGAACGTGCAGGGAGCTAAAGAACTCAGGTGGAGTCATGGCCTGAGCAGTGTGAGCAGACACAGAGGAAGCACAAAGCCCAAATCCACTGCCTGTGCCCTGGCCTGCTGCTCAAAGGGGTTTGGAGGGAGCAAGGCACCGTGGAGGGCCACGACACTGCCTGGGGCTGGTGAGCTCCTGAACGTCACAGCCACTACAAACTGCTACAACAATTCTTCAAAACTGAAAATTGGCATTTTCTGTTTAGCAACAGGCACCCAGGCAGGGAAGCAAAACCACAAAAAAACCCCACCCCTTTATCAGTCATCTTTAGGGGGTAGGGCTGTTCCAGCCAGCAGACCAAAATCTGGAAGTTGGCTGAGTAGCAGCTTTTTCCTCCCTCATGCATCCACACAGCCTCAGTGAACAAGCCAAAGAGAGGAGAGGACACCCAGTCAAACCACTGAAGAAGAAATCTCCTCTCCTTTTTAAAGAGGAGATCCACTCCCATTTTTCTTTAATCCATTTAGGAATGAAAACTGGCTGATCTACATTCTGACATTTAATCAAGACCATATTTAGGCTAGAATAAACTAAGTGTTCCCATTCATAATTCCATATTAAAACATAAAGGCCTGTGAGTCTATAAAGATTCAGCTGGTAAGCAAAGTTTTCCTAAGTTCCTCAGCTGCCTGAAAACCCCACTAGCTGCTTTTATACCTTTCAACACCCATTTTTAAAAACAGGGCTGGTGGTCTTTGGTCAAGTAATCAAGTAATTGAGGACTGCAAGATCATACCCTGATTTTGGAACACTTCCTTAAGCTCCAAGGGGATTATCTGTTCCAGTTACTACCCGAAGTGATTAAGTCACATGATTCTGAACACATCACAAATAAGAGACCAAATCTGCTTTTCTTTTGTACAAAAGATTTTTCCAACATGTGAATCAACACACAATGAGGTAAATTTTATCCTCAGTGGTCAGACAGGAATTCAGAGAAAGGGATTTTTACCACCCAGTAAAAAAATTAATAAATTCAGTCAGACATAAATTGAGTCTGTGCTTCTGTGTTCTCTTTACTGAAACTCACTTGAAATAAACTTTTTAGAAAGCATCCTTTTGAATTCATTTGTATTTTTAAAACTCAAATAATTTTAAGATTTTCAAAGTTAGAGAATTCTGGACAACAATTCTACAGATAAAGTGAATTTCCTGCAAAATTTCATCATGGGGTTATAAACATAGATAATAATTTGAATTCTGACACACCTTTGGCATTACTTCCCTGATTTATCCTTATGTATTGAAACCTAGCCACTTATTTATTGTAGTTAAGAGGGTGATGTTACTTTTCTCCTCCCCTAGTTTTACATTATTTCAGTGAATACTAATGCTTATGACCTATAATCACCTATGGCCAAACAGAAGAAAGAATCTTGTAGCCTGGATCAGACCAATATAATAAAACAGTTTTAAACTACATGGAGACAACAATTTTTATTATGTTACTGAAGAACAAAGTTTTGCTCTTCCCCCCCCCCCCCNNTAATACCATAATAAAAGATTTAGCTAATTTAAACTCTTTTTTTTTTCCTTTTTTTTCCCCACTCCTAGAAAAGCATGCACACACTGAAACACAAAACTGCTCTTTGGGTTTGATGACAACTTTTACATATTTTACTTTCACAGACTATTTTTTAGTAATTCTAGAAATATAATACCAATTTCTTTAAAAACCCAAATATATCTTTCTGTATCAGGTGGTGAAATGCACCCTACAGCAGTAAGGAATGCAGGTTATTGCAAATTGCAGTAAATTTACATGACAACTGTCACTGATACCTCCCAAATCCATCATATACACCAGTAATCTGCTCTTTTGCAAGGCATCCACAAAGTTTTTGAACTCCTATAGCAACTGGAAGATAGACATGGAAAGAAGTAAGTGTGGCATTACAGGTGCCTCCCAAGTTACCACTTCTCAGATGTTATTTAGCCTGGGAAAATCAGTATGTTTTATCAAGAGCAAAACCACTTGACTCCACCATGGTCACTCAATTATTTATTGGGAATGTACAAAATGCCAGTAGGAAAAAAAAGCCAAAGTGACACAAATTCTCCCTTCCTCTTCACATCATCCAGTTACTTGTCTCTTCCACATAAATTTAAAAGATGAATAATTATTGTCTTCAAGGTATATGGCTACTTCCTTTTCCCCTTCTGTAAATACTGATTCTTATTCTTCATGAAGGAGTAAGGTATGTTTCCTCCCCTTGAATAATGGACTCTGCAGAAATGAAGGCCTGTATATTACTGAGTGGAATTGGACAGCACCAAATGCAATCAATGGCTAAAATGATCAGATGGCTCTTTTAAACAAATTACTAAACTAAATCATGCACTACAGGACAGCAGAAGCCAGACTCACTAATAACCCAAGGAGTTTTAGCTCCTACACTCGAATCCTGGAGAACTAAAGACAGCTGTGATATTGGCTGAGGTCAAGTTGTCAATACAGGACAAGCTTTGGCCTCAATCCCCAGTGATCAACACAGCTCTCTCAGGGTCCCTGAGATCATAAAATTATTCGAGGAAACCAACACTTTATTATAACCTTACACTCTTAGAGAAGTTTCATGAGGGCTATTCTATTTCAGTGATTTCCTGCTCCCTTGTGTCCTTTTGAAATCCCAGCCTTGGCATGTTTTTCTCTAGGCTTACACGCTCTAGTATCCCAACAGTGAATATTCTACCTCAAAACCTTTTTTTTTTTCAATTTTCTATGGTCTGTGCTGCCCAAAATTGTAATATGATTTTCCAAAAATCATTATGTGTCCATATTTCCTAATGAGATTAATGATGATTCAGAGAGGCTATGAAAAGCCATTCCAGGTCAGCTTCAGATCAAATTCATTTAGATCTTTCATATCAAAGCTTATTATCCAGAAAGTCAAGCATCCATAAATCTAGAATAAGTAAAAGGTAGAACTGCTCTAAGACAAATTATGAAAACAATTTGTAAAAACTTCCAAAATGCTTCAAATTTTCAGGTGAATTGTAAAAAGAAAAAATCAGTTTCCAGTGGCCTTTGATAAATTTGATTAGGTAAAAATGTTATTTATCACATACTTTATTCTTTTATTTATTAATAACATTTTTTCTCTTTCACACAAGGCAAACCTGATACTAATTTTAACTACCCTATGAATAAACCTGTAGTCATTTCTTATTACTGCTAAATATAAGGGTTTATATTAGAAGATGTAAGAAAGCTCTCAGATGAGAAAGTTATAAATAAAACACAAAACTGCTCTCAAGGCTTATATAGCTATTTGGAAAAATCTGCCTATTTATCTACATCACAGCTGATGAAGGATTTTCAAAACTCAAATCTGACAAGAGAGTTTAAATTTTGCTAAGAATGTAAAAAAAAAAAAAAAATTTAAACATTACTACTTTATTCCTAGATCATGATATCAGCCTTAAGCAAATGTTTCACCTACAATGAACTGCTTCTTCAGCCACTGTGATACAGCCATCCAAGTTGCAGTTTTTGTTCTTAAGTCAGCTAGGGAGCAGTACAGATCCCTTCAGAATACAGGTTTGCCATAATAACTTACCATAGGAAAAAAAAAAAAAAAAAAGGGAAAAAATCTATAATTTATGTATTGGCTAAGTGGTTCAGCTGAGGAAGAGAAATTGAATTGGATTTCATCCCATCCATCTCAATTGTTTTGTGAGCAGCAGATTATACAAAACTAAAGATGATGAAAACTTAAAAGATTGTTTCTTGCTTCCCATGTGAATGGTATGAATATTTGATATGTTAAGATATTTGTAGTTGCATAGAAGTTGCATGGAATCAAAGATCACTTGAAGCCACAGTTCAGCTTTTCAAGCGTCATGAAAATGAACAACAAATCCTTCCCCTGCAACTTTTCACAGTGGACATTATGATAAACAGTAAACCTGAAATATAAAGCAGAGATATGGAGTGCCTTAAATTCAGTCTGCTTACATCTTATATTTGTTTATGCAGATGAATTATTTTCTTTTAAAGGAATTGGCCTTTCAAGACTATCCAAATAAACTAACCATAGTTTTTTAAGAACATTTTGAGGCAAAAGCAAAGAAGATGATACCCTCTCTTACTTGGCATCTGAGAACAATGAACAGCCCCTGCCATGTTGGATACCTGACAAGCTACCTATAATTCCCAAACAGTTCAGAAGTGCATAAAAGAATCAGTATGTTCAGAAAAAAAATTGCTGAATTTCAGTTTCTTTAATATCAAACAGAGATCAAAGGAATAACTCATACTTTTTTTCTTTTCCAAACCAACTTCGTTTGGAATCAAGTTTAATACTTGGTTGTCAAGTGTGGCCTTATCTTTTCCTTGACTGATTTTTTGATGCACCTAGTGCTCCCAAAGTTTACTGAAATATTGCAACCAGCCTGTAGGATTTGGGCAATTAGAATCCAGCAAATACAGATAAAGGGCTCAGTCTAGTTACCTTTAGTATTGACTCTGAGAGTGAGGTTTTGCTAACTCTCTTCACTTTCAATGGTGCATCCACCACCAACATGAGAATGACCACAGGTATGATTTTGGATCAAAATGAAGTGCAAAACATTAGAAAAGAAATATAATGCAGAATGTAGATTCCTTATATGAAGAAATAAAATAGACAAATCATAGAATGATAACAATGCAGAAGAAGAATAACAAACTAACACAGATTTATTTTTGGCCGATATTTTCCAAAATGTTCACAAACATTCAGGAGAAAAATCTAGTAAAAGTAGGAAGACATAACAAAAAGATCACTGACTTGATCAGAGAATTGTCTCAAAACTGAGATATGCAGAGAAAATGAACAAAGAATTCAAAAAAATTAATTATAATTTATATAATATTTACATAATATCTGATTCAGCTTTCAGAGTTTACTTTTCATGGATCAGGTCAATATTGAATAATTAGCAATTACATGTCTGTAAGTCATATTAGTATGCTACCCTGACTGCTATTGCAGACAAATTCATCACAATCATTAATTGAGTTCCCTCAGAACTCTTTCTGAGGAACAGACCTATTATTAGTTTAATAATCTATGTGATTTTGTTATCATTGGGGAACAAAGGTAGAGAGATTGGGAAATTTATTTAAGGTTTCTAGGGAATCAGACAGGGCCCAGATCTCTGAGTACTTGCCCATTGCCTAATCTACTTAAGCATCTTGAAATCTACACCATTGCACATTTCAAACACTTCACCACACTGAACCACTGGTAGATTTTCCACTTTAAAATAATGACATTATTGCATCTCAGCACTATATCCAGTCTGTATCAAGCTACAACAGCCCTCAAAAAGAGATGCACTGGTCTGGCATGGATGGCAAGAAGAGGTTGTAGCTGCCTCCATTCTCTTCTCCATCCACCCAGACATCACCACCAGAGGCCCAGGTGTCCCCAGCACTGCTGTCCCCCTCCCAGCAGTTGCTGGCCTTGCCAAGCTTGCTCTGACACCCTCAGCAGTGGCACCCTGATTTCCCTCCCCTGGCCATGGGACTGATGAACTGCAGCAGAGATATCCCCAGTCCAGAACAGCTGCATGCTTTTTTTTTTGAGGCATCACATCACTTCAAATGGATTAACACTGGTTTTAAATTATGGAATCTACAAAGCATCTTCTGAATGCTCTATTTTTTTTTTTTTTTTACTTTAATTTCCCTTCTGTTTGCCTTTTTTGTTTTTTTTTCTTAGCATTTGGAGTTTTTTGGTTTCTTGTTTTGGGGGTTGTTTATTTGTTCATTTGGTCTATTTGTTCATTTTGGTTTACTCTTGAGATAGCATCTTTATCAGAACTTCAGGAGCCACACTCAAGGCCATTAAACATGCCAATCATATCCTGAGTGGCATCAAATGGAGCACAACCAATGGGTCAAGGGAGGTAATTCTGCCTTTTACTCCACTCTCCTGAGATCCCATCTGCAGTGCTGTGTCCAGCTCTGGGACCCCCAACAAAGAAGGACATGGACCTGCTGGAGAGAGTCTAGAGAAGGGGCACAATGATGATCAGAGGTCTGGAGCACCTCTCCTGATGAAGACAAGCTAAATGAGTTGGGAGTGTTCAGACTGGAGATGAGAAGTCAACAGAGACTTGGGAGCATCCTTCAGTACCTAAAGGGCTACAAGAGAGCAGGAAAAGGACTACATGCAGTGACAGGACAAGGGGCAATGGTTTCAAAGAAAAGAGAGTAGGCTTGTATTAGATATTAGGAAGAAATTCTTTACAGTGAGGGTAAAGGGAGACTGGAGACACTGGAACAGGTTGCTCAGAACAGTTGTGGATGTCCCATCCCTAATGTTCAAGGCCAGGCTGAATTGGGATTTCAGCAACCTGGTCTGGTGAAAGGTGTCCCTGCCCACAGCAGAGGGCTTGGAACAAGATCTTTCTTGGCTTGCTTCCAACCCAAACCATTCTGTGATTCTGTGACAGCAATAACAGACTTCATAGTCATCATCCTCAGAAGTATTCAAGAAATTACTGGATGTGGCACTGAGGTCTGCTTGACAAGGTGGTGATCAGTTAAAGGCTGGGCTCAACCTCACCAGTCTTTTCCAAACTGTTTCTGTGCTTCTATGTACTGAGTGTTCTAGTGTAAGAGCTATATAATAAAACATTTAAAACACAGAGCAGAAGTGTAAAAAGAGCCAAGATGTTTGGAACACAGTGAGATTATGCACATAACTCCTATCAAATCACAGGGTCAAAGACAGTGATAGAGTGTTTATCTGATTGAGGCTGAACGTGCTCCAACACACCACTCAGGATTCAAACAGACAGAATCAGTTAGTTGCTCTGGATCTGCTTTAATGCAGTACAGAAAAACTGAACCTCTTCCACTGATAAAATGAAAATAAGCATGTCCATTAAAACAGGCACAAAGACAGGATATTTTACAAACACAACGCGCTTAACAAAATTTGGATGAAAAGACAGATTTTCAGTTTTATTGGAAATCCTTTAATCTGTTGGTTTAAATCAAATCCTTAATGCTACTGTAACTTAACCACTTATGCATTAACATGCAGCTTTTCCAAAGGTTCTTATACACATTCATAAAAATTGGGAGGAACACAGAATTTTTTAGACCAAGTACATTCATTTCCTCTTTTGATCTGAATTGCACAATGAAGGACAACAAACAGCTCTAATGATCTGTTACATTCAGATTCTTCCACTTAATGTCTGCATGGGGATTCTGGCTCACAAGGTGCCATGCAGGAGCCTGCCAAGGGCACTGGCTTCTGCCCCATGCACAAAGCCTGACTAAAAGCACCACTCCCTTGGTTTCCCATCATTTCCAACAAGCACAAGAGCCTGGAATTGTCTCCCTGGGGAGAGCAATCTCTCTTCCTTCTCCACTCTTGTAGTCAGTCAGGGCACCAGCTCCAGGCCTCTTCCACTTCCCAGGCTGAGCTGTAGAACAGTCCTTCCTGCACATCACAGCCAGGGCTCCAAAGGCAGGACATCTCCAGTTCCCAGTGAAACTTCCCAGCTCTTAATTAGATGCTGTCTTCCTTAAAAAAACAATTGAAGAATCCTGTGCAAGAGTATGTCATCTGAAAAGATGGAAATTCCCAGGCAGTAGCATCAGCATTACAGACTAACAAATCTTTGTAGCCTCTTAGACAACTGGATGGATGGAATTACTCAGCAGTGCCTTCCACTTCTACTTTTTTTGCCCCTTCTCTCACTTTCCTTTGCTGACCAGATTATTCCATATTATGTATGTATAGTAAACAATTATAGAAATACTTTGCAATAATCTCTGAAAAACAATCAGAAATTTCCTGGTTTCATGAACAGTTGTAAGACAGAAACAAATTACAGGCATTGTTTACAGACAGCTTCAGTAACCAAAACTGAATTAATAAACCTTTCAAACACAGCTCCAAATACAGAAATGCAGTATCTGAAAACAGCTGACTGGGAATTCTCCTATAAGAGAAATATGAAATATTCCATGCTGTACTGTGAACTTGATAAAACTGATATGAAATTTCCCTGAGTGGTTGATATTGGCAGGTGAAAATAAAGCAAAGCTCAGCAGGACACATGAAATTCATGCATTTCCAAAGTAATTCCAAAGAGTATAGCATAAATCAGCATGGGCATGTAATTCTTGGATCTCGTTTGACATAAGCAAAGCAGAAATTATGTGTTGTTGCAGGTGTTTTGCAAGCAAACATGACACCCAGCTGATTGAAAAAAAAGTTTGTCTGTTAACAAAGGAAAATGAACTGAAGGAAGATCTCAAAACTGCCAAATGAAAAATCCCAGGTGGAAATAGTTGTGACCACTCCTGGTCTGGAGCAGTCAGAAGCTATTGTTTGTGCTAGGATGGCACTGGAAACAGGCTGCTCCTAGGGGAAGCAGGAGCTGGCTCCAGCAGGCTTGGGAAGCATTTTGGGGGGTGACAGCCACTTCCAGCTGGGCTAGATGCTGGGCTGCTCAGCATGGGCAGTTCCATTTGGCTCAGAGATAGCAAGAAATGTGCACCTCACACTGAAAGCTACAGAACACCTGCAATTTATGGTCTCTTACAAAACTGCAGTTTCTATCCCCTCAAAGCCAAATTTTGAAGTTATATGACTTATAATACTGTTAATCATAACAAAGATGATCTTGTTCTAATCCCTTGCCATGGGAAGGGACACCTTTCACTAGACCAGGTTCCTCTGAGCCCCACCCAACCTGGCCTTGAACACTTCTAGGGATGGAGTGCCCACAGCTTCTCTGGGCAACCTGTTCCAGCTCCTCACCACCCTCACAGTAAGTAATTTCTTCCTAACTTCTAATCTAAACCTACCTTCTTTCAGTTTGAAATTTTTACTCTTTGTCCTATCACTACACACTCTTGTAAAAAATTCCTCTCCAGGGACTTCTTTGTATTTTATACAAAACCCCATATGTGTAAGATACCTTTAGGTGCTAAAAATGGAGCCTCTCTGCTACAGGTCCCATTTACTATTGAAGATATATTTTACATACAATTCAATGGCTGAACACACAGCCTTTGCAGTGTGCTGGTTAGGGTAATAAAGGGAAAAAGGGGGTCAGAAAAAAAAAAAATCATTTCTGTGCTATAATAAAAATTAAATATTTTATTTACAAAATAATTACTGCAAGTTGAATGGATATACTCTTTGTAACAGAAAAATATATGTAAAAAAAATCTAAAATATAAAGAGGGATCCTTGACTTGCCAATCTGGGTGAAACATCTTGCTAGGGGCTTTTTGCCCTCTCCATTCTGCTGCACTTCTGAAAAAATCCTGTGTAAATCATACTCTGTAGTTTCACTCACCTTAATTACAGGATCTTTTCAAGAGACACCAGTTATCTGTAGCTACCAGCCAGAGGGGGAAAAAAAAATAAAAAGGTTATAGACTCACAGAGGCCTGGCTACTCCTGGATTTGATCAGAAATCACTTCTCAGCAGTGACACATAATACTGTTTTCAGGCAAAACATGAATAAACATGTGCATAAACTTTTAAATCGGAGCAATGTCACACTAGTTCTGTGATCCATCAAATCTCAGGAGATAAACATGATGTGATGGGGTCATTTCTTGCTAGAAAGGCTTCCAAAGAGCAACTGGAAAACTGCAACTAGTTGGTGATTGAGTGGACAGGACACCTCTCAGTGTACATAACATGGGGCCAGGCAAAGCAGCAGGAAGCACTTGCTCTTGTGTTAAACAGATAAAACTATGCTGAGAAAGACTGGTCAGAAAACAAGGGCTCTGCTTCAGAAAAAAAAAAAAAAAAAAAGAAGCATTGACATTTGGTTTCATTTTGTGCTTTTAAAAAATAAAATGGAGGAGAAAGAAGGCAATCTTTCAAACATTAGTTGAGGAATTTATATCCAAGTGTAGTCCCACACCACAGACATAATTGTACAGACCAGCTCCACAGGTCAAACTGCAGCCCATCCAGGCCACCTGCTTGCAAGAGTGTCTTCAGCAACAGCTTTATGTGCCCCACATAACATCCCCAGAGGGCAAGCTCAGGTTCCCTCTCACCCAGATAGCAATGCACTACTCTATCATCTATTTTGGAATGTGGCTGAGCCCAGCACTCCGTGCAGCTTCAGTTATCCCATCCTTCTGAGGACAGTGGCAGACACATAAGGAGGCATGAGAAAAGAAAATGAGTATTCACCAGTGCAGAATGACCCAGCACCCTTTAAACACAGGTGTTTTTACCTTCTGCTCTGAGGCACCTGGCATGCCTGAACAGCCTGATCCCAGGCTGAATTCAGGACACCTGCTCCAGGGAGGGTAATGATGCCAGTGCTATTCCATCAAGTACTGCTTGGCCCTTTGCTTTACAGGAGTACAGACTGGTAAGTCTGGTGCCTGAGCCAAATTCTAGCTCATCTCACCTATTCCCTGGTCATACTGGCCACACAGAACATTACACATTTTCTGCAGCAAACTGTTGAGCATTTTCACCCTGCACTGTGAACCAGCTGCCCTCACTCACCAGCTGGAGCCATCAGTTTTTCAGGGTTTCCTCTGTTCTCTGACCTGTAAATGACTGCACCTGTAAAAAGCCTGATGAATTAATAATGCAAACAAGGGAACAGTGTGCTCATGATCAACTTCAGGACCAAAGTCCTTATATATTAACTATATAATAATGGGTGCTGCAGATCAAACAGCATGGTTGTCAAAAGGACACATGAGTGCTTCCACAGAATAAAAACACAGGAATCTGCTGCATTGCCTTGTGCCAGGTCTATTTAAAGGATCTAGAAGTACTATGGTACATAGAAGGGGATTAAAAGAAGGATTGCAGAACCTCAGCTAGATGTCATCTTAATGTTATGCAACTCCTTTTTCCTGAAAACAAAGGGTGGATTCAGCAAGACCTAAGCAGCCTTGCTTGTGCAAAGCTAAATCCTACCCTGACCTCTCACTGATCACTGCTTTAACTCCACACTGGCCCCAGGCATGGAGAGAGGAGAACAGAGAGACCTTCCAGACAGTGAAACCCACTCCACTCCAGCAGAGCATTCCTTTGTAGCAGCCTCTGCAAGGGGAGTGGGAGCAAAGAGTTTCCAGTGAGAAATGAGAAACCGATGCCAAAGAGGAGGTGAAAGCACAAGGAGGCACCAGCAGCTCTTCACAGAGGGACAGAGGCACAGAGGAAACCTCTGGTGTAGCCACAACTGAGCCCTGCCTGGCACTGCCAGGTGTCCTTGTAACATCAGGATAGGCTCACTTCTCTACAATTCCTCATTAATTTGGTGGGATGTCAAATTGGGCTAAATCTAAGATTCTGCCAATAACTCCATCCAGTCTGGATCAAAAGGTGGCAACACTAGGGCTCTGAAAGTAGTCACCACCCAGGGAAGCCCATCTGCAGTGCCTCACCACTCTGAAAAGTTAGAGGCTCCCTCTGGGTTCTTAATTAGTATTGTGGACTGAGTTTCACTCAGCAAACCAAACTCTGCCTATGGTAATATTTTTAGAACTTCTTCTATTTCCAAAAGGTTATAGAACAAAACAACAAAGGGGGTGGATGAAGGAATAAACATCCCACAAGAAACCCCACACAAATTACTTATAATTTGTTACTTGTCAAACAGTGGCATTAACAGGCCAAAAGAATTTTAATAAATGTCTCATACAGTGTGACTGATGTACCTAGTTGTCCAATTAGCAGTGCAAACAAACATAAATATCTCATTAAAATATATAAATGTATATAACTTTGGTTTCCTACACCTTACCACTTCCAATATATTTCTGAAATGCATTTAATTTTAGGAGAAAACACTCCATCACACTCTCTCATCTGCAGATACCTCTGCATGCTTGTGCTTCTTTGTTATTAAAAAAGCTTTACGTGGGATTTGTCATGTAAAATATAAAATAAATACCTACAAAAATGTTTTACTTGAGCCATCAATAGAAACCCTCAGTGAACAGGAGAGGGGGTTTTGTGTGGTTTGTGTGCCTTTACTTGGATGCAGTACTGCTTGCACAGACTTCTAAATTACATTGCAGTGTTCTCCACTCTGTTATTGATTGAGCTGAGATTTTTGGCAAGTCATTTCACCACTGTGCAGCTCTTTCTATTCCTACCTATCCTCTAATTTGCCTTTATAAACCCTTTGGGGCAGCAAGTGTTTTTCCCTGCCAGCTTGTAGTACCTGTCACCATGGGATCTTATTTTAGTTGGCTTGATAGGCTAATAACAACATTTATGTTGTAAGAGATTAAATTTTTAAAGAATAAAAGGAAAAAACTAAGCAATTATATTAGAGAAATACAGTACCAGTTCTATGGGCAAACCATACATATTTAGAAAGATCCTTTCTTCCTAAAAAGCTAGGCAGGCTTTAATAATGAGATAAATTTCATTTTAAAAAATTAAAAACAAACAATACAATAAAAAGACATCACAGAGGACAAAAATCATTCTGATTGTGAAACTCAGTAATTTCCCAGTGGTTTCTAAGAACTCCATCTCCTAGCCTAGGTCAGGAGACCAAAGAGGGAAGAAGTTTTACACAGAAACTTCTTCCCCAGCTTCCCTCCTCACACTGAAATTCACTGAGGTAGCTGAGGACACAAGGATAACTCCCTGTCTGGTAACTCTGAGTAAGTTTTTTTGTAAATGACTTTTAGAATCTGGAAGCTACTCAGACAGCCTAATAACAAGGCCAATGTTAGTGCCTAAAGGGATACCAGTGAAGACTTCTGGTTTAATGTCCCAGCTGCAAACCTCTTTCCCAGCAGCAGCATCCTCACTAGCTGGCCAGGAGTGCACAGAGACAGAGGCAGGAATTCTGCAGCTCATACGAGCTGTTCCTATAGCAATTGGTGAGAAAGTTGCTTGCTACTCACCAGAAATCTTCTTAATATTGACCCAAAATAATACTCATTGGATTTACTACTTTTCTAGAACTGGTACTGCTCTAGTCACATGCAGGAGGTTCTTTCTCACATACGCAAACAAAACCAAAACCAAACCTTCACCTTTTTGAATTTTACACTCAGAAACATTAATTTTACTACCCTTAATGCACAGGCACAGACATGAGTCCCTATCAAGGCAAAGCAGCTGTTACACTTCTGCAAGTCAGATGAACTGTACACAAACCCATACAATATTTCACACATATTTAAAAGTGGCATATGTAAGATTTGTGGGTTCATCTGTTCTGAAGACTATTTCAGTACATAAGCATTACAGGCTTAACATAAAAACTCAATATAAATATGAATCCAGAAGACCTTTTAATTGATATTTCAATTACCGACTTTCAATTACTTTCAACTTTTTAATTAAGGAAACCAAACATCTTGATTTTACTTTATTTTCTTAACAAAAACTCCAGTACTGCAATGGATACTTTTCCTGAAATCTTTTATGCTATTTTTACTGGAAAATGACCAAATGGAGTGAGTGTTGAAAAAGCTCTTTTTACTGGCTTGTCTGAAATTCCAGCAATTCTTCTAGAAGTTTACAGGGCAGAAATGTTCTTCCACATCTGTAATCAAGTAGATAAAATGAAAAACCAAATTCTTCAGGAAACATATTCTCTGTACACAGTATAACAAAGATTTTTTTAATAGACTTCACTAGAAGTAGCTATAATAGAAAAACCATGAGACAACAGACCAGCACTACCAATAATAGAAGTTTACACATTAGTAAAAACTACTATATTCTCTTAAATCCAAAAATATTGCTCAACTTTTATCCACTTTAAAGCTTCTGTCACCAAGACTGAATTATGATCAGAGTTACAGATCCTATGTTAAAATAATACAGAATATTTCCAGCAACTAATTCCAAGAAATTCATTATGTTGGACTCTGAATTTAATGTGAATACTTCCTTACATTGCCATAGAAACGAGAGACTCCCAACTTGAAATTGCCATGCTAGTTGCTACAACAAAAAGGCAGTTTCTCTCACCACGAGTTCAGATTTCATGTGTGAGACAATAGGCAGATATAACAAACCCACGTGGAAAGAGAAATCAGAAATACCAGTAAAAATAATGACTATGTGATTACTATATATATACACGTATATGTATATATATATAAAATGAAGAGGAGTCAGAGCAAACCACCTAATATCATCAAGTGCAGAACAGGCATCCAGTGGGCCTGGGCTTCAAGGAGAGTTTTCCAAATGAGCAGTGTAGGGGCTGAACAGGGAATCTGGGGGTATTTACACTTTACCTAAGCAAAGCACTCAATAGTTTAATCTGAAGAAGTGTTCAGCTCCTCCATCAGTCTGATACAAGAGTTCAGCAGCTGCTCCCTTTCCCAATTCACCAGGATTTCAATTCCATGACAGGAACACCTGCATGATCTTTTAGCTTTTTATGCTAGCAACAGGACCCTGCAACACTTTGAAATATAAACTGCTGTTCCTATAAAAAAAAAAAAAAAAAACAAGGCCAGAGAATTAAAATATAATGGGATTAATACTTGTTTATACTAACATATCATTTTGGAAGCATGTGAGAGGCTTATGGGACATTTATTTATGCAGATTTAGCACAAAGAAGGACTTAGTAAGGGAATAATAGAAATGAACACAGCCATTCCATTTCATACTAGTTAAAGAATCAGCTGTGAGAATGTAACATGATAGAAACTATTCAGTATAACTCATATGGGATACAAATAGGACTGTTCATCTCTTTTCAGTCTAAATTTAAGTAGGAAAAAAATGGTATGTGTTATAAGAACTTGGATGTGAAATGGATGTCCTGGAATGAGACTGATGCTGCAATTTTTTTTTTCCTTTCAGCTTCTGTAGGAGAGTTTAGTGTTGTTGTTTTATGAAATGGCAATAATTTATCAGAAATATGCAGATTAATTCATGATTGGCATGATGGAAACAAAGTTGAAAGATTTTTTTTTTAATAACAAAAAGAACTTTAAAATGTGCAATTTAAAAAATCATTTTGCACATTTCATTTTGAGAAATGCAAGGACAACGTGAGATACAAAGATATCACTAAACAGATAAGTAATAAAAGAAAATTTTTACCTGTTTGCAGGAATGATTTCCACTCTGAAATACTAATGAATACTAATATTACATTAAAACAGCTACACAATGTACTTGCTAGTATGGTGTAGAAAATTTTGCTCATTATACTCTACCACTGTTTTGCATTGTTCTGCTGTGTATAGTGAATCTATGAGCACTACTTGTCTATTTCTAGGGGTTTCTTTCCTTTTTTTCCTGCTTAATGAGGACACAATATTTCTTCAGCATTTTTAAAAACAAACACACTATGACTCTGCAGAGAATGAGTGACCTCAATTCTGTCCTCAGTGTCTGACCTAACAGCCTGTCAAAGGAAAACCCTGGCCCCCAGTGTAGTAATCTGGGAACTCTGTGAACAATTTAATAATTCTGGATAAGTCAATGAAATGACTGCCATCACTGGCAATAGAGACTGCCATATGGTGTCAAGGCTGTGTCACGTATCCCCCAGACCAGGCACAATGGGAGATTGTTACACCAGGCTTTCTCCCATTGGAACAGGCATGATCTGCAGTCATGGAATGCCAGAATTCTGTGTCAAAACAAGTTTCTCCATGCTTTCTGAAGTGTACCCAAGCACAGAGGGTAGAGATATCTTTCTGGCAGAATAAACTAGTTGCTGAAACTGAAATATGCACTACCTGAAAGGTTCAAGATGAATTCCAGCGACACAGGAAGGTGCTTGACTAGCACAAAAGGCTTGGAGTGGGCAAAAAAGGAAGGGCTCCATGGTTTGCAAATGTATGGGGGCCTCCATGAAGTACACTAATCTGAACCAAGGACGGCTCAAGAAATAACAAAAATATTATATAGAAATGTGTATAGAAAGGCATTATTTCATCTATGGATGCAGCAGAAGACAGCCAATTTGTCTTGTCTAAAAACCATAAAACACCTGCCCATTTGGTATTTTAATTTTATTTTCACATGGTGTTGAATACCTGGACTGTTGCCCTTGCTTCCCAAGGTCAGAGGCCTGAAAAGAAAGGCTCAGTAATGACTTAGTGTTTATGGTCCTGCACTACCACTGCATAGTGTCTATGGCCATGACACCACGACTGTGTTGGTACCAGAGAAAAGGGATGCAGAAATAGAGCCAGGGAGGCTGAGGTGCTGCCTCAGCAGCAAGGAACCCAGCATGCAGTTCTCTCCACTACCTGGTAAATCTCTTTTTTTGTAGGGACATCACTCACACAGGAAAGTCATCCCACACAAATATGTGTTTCTCCCCACTTCTCAGGTGGCTCCATTGTTTCAGCCTACTTTCATCAGAACTTAGGACACAAAAACAGACCTGGTAACAATAACTCATGCTTTCATCTGAAGAAGCAGGAATGCTATTTTTTTGCTTTGGAATGAGTTAATTGTGCATATTTTAGAGGGACAGCTTGACACCAGCATTCTTCTGGAGAAACCAGTTGGTCATAGCTTGGACTGGTGCACTGTTTGCTGCATATAAAAGTGACTGGATGGCAGGCCTAGAGAGTGGGGGGAGTGAAGCTACATCCTGCTGGTGGGCAGGCACCAGTGGGGTTCCTCAGGGCTCACTAGGTGGGCCAGGCCTGCTTAATATCTTTATCAAAGATCTTGTGTTTTCAGTTCTGGGCCACTCATTACAAGACAGACATTGAGGTTCTGGAACATGTCCAGAGAAGGGCAACAGAAGGAAGAGTCTGGAGCACAAGTCTGATGAGGAGTGGCTGAGTGAGCAGGGGAGTTTTGCCTGGAGAAAAAGAGGCTCAGGGGAGACCTTATCACTCTCTACAGCTACCTGAAAGGAGGTGTAGCTGGGTGGGGGCCAGCCTCTTCTCCCAAGTAACAAATAATAGGACAAGAAGAAATGGCTTCAAGTTGCACAAGGGAGGTTTAGACTGGATATTAGGAAAAAATTGTACACTGAAAGCATTGTCAAACATTGGAAAAAGCTGCCCAGGGAAGCGGTTGAGCCACCCAACCCTGGAGATGTGGCACTTAGGGTTACAGTTTAATGGTGGACCTGGCAGTGCTGGGTTAATGGTTGTAGTCAACAATCTTAAAGGTCCTTTCCAAACTAAATGATTCTATGATTTCAACATGTTTTGAGAAACTAAGACAGACCAGAAAACACGTGTTCCCTGTGCTGACTTTTCCTGTGCTGGAGGCACAGGGCCGTACACTCACTTGAATATGACAGAACACGTAAATTCTAAAACCAAGTAATGTGCTTTAATAATCTCTAAATTTTTTCCCTGGAACTTTCACACAATTTTACTTTCTCCATTTTGTTCCTTGTCTTACTTTCCTTCATCTCAAATTCATGTGCTGTGGAAATAATCAAAGACACCCAGGAGAAACGTCTGAAGCTGATAAGCAGAGCTAAACAGCATTATCCATCTATTACTAACCATAATGTATGTATGAATGAGGAGACACCTGGTAGTGCTGTGTTGACAGCAAGCTACCTTTTGATTAAGCTTTCTGGATTCTAGCAATCTGAAGGTACTGACTAGGAGTTCAAGAATAATGTAAAAAGGATAAATACATGGCAGATACACACAAACAACAGCTTTCTTTCAGCTCAGCTTCTAGTCAAGTCTCCAAATTGTGGATAGCAGGTTTGAATAAATGAGAGATTTTAGGTTAACATTAAAAGAACATTCAAACCTTAAGTACTGTTTTTGAGATTATCATTTGCCAATGAGGATTTTTGTCCAGTTTAGGAATGCTAAATAATTTTGGTTAAAGCCTTAAGTATCTTTTCTCTCACTTCTGCCCACCATTCCACTTTCCATTGGGTAGTTTCAACCTACAGTTAGAAAGCTACACAAATGGCCAGAAAAGTATGACACCTTCTTCCTGGATGGACTTCTATGAGGTTGAAGAAAAGCTGATTTGTAACAAATCAGGTGTGCTGAAAAGATACTGTTGGGATCACAGCCCCTGTGGTTTTAGAAAATTCAGTTAAGGCCAGCATTACAATGGCATTCAGCAACAAAACCCAATGAAAGGCACTTTGTCACTGAAATCAATACTATCCAACTCTGTGCTCTGGACTGCACCTATTTGGACAGCCATCTAGTCAATCTTATTCTAAAGTCTATGATTATTTTATTTCCTACTGCAGAATCCTGTGCCATTCTGTAGATTGCTAGGCCACCAGAGTGTATGGGCTCATTGTAACTATCAAATATGTATTTGCACCAAAACTTGAACTAAAAATATTCTAGAGTAGTACTGTCACAATACTCACATAGCAGTACCATACAAATTCTTACACAATCTCAAACTACAGATGAAAATTCCTACCAGTCTCAAAAAAACCAAAGATTGTACACTTTTTATGTATATTATTATATTTATAAATACCTAGCAAAAAAAAAAATAGTTCAAGAATGTTAACACAGTCAAAAAAATATCACTATGTTCTTTGAACTTTGCCTTGATGCTCCTCTGCAAAAAAAAAATCCTTTATTTTTTTATTTGTTTATAGCACTATGAGGAAGAGAAGAACAAGAAACATCTGTTTCTACAACTACTGCAGCACTTTCCATCACCCTTTCTAAATCACAGTTGTGACCACCTCCTCCCAGAAGTCCCTTTTGAAGGAGTACTTTTTCTATGTATACACCACTTCTTGTATACAAAATATGTAGATGAATAATTTATAGAATCTTTCATGTCATGAAAGGAGCTCCTCATCTATGAAGAGCAAGGAGAAGATCAAGAACACTGAAAGCAAAAGCTCAGAATCCATATCTTTCATGAAATGCTGAATTAATGCAGGTAAGGTTATAGGATGCATAAAGGAAGTCAGACACAATTCTACCCCCTCACACCAGTACTTTCCTTTGATGTCAACAGTATCAACAGATGTACAAGTCTTACTGTAAAATTAACTTTACCTTGTGTGACTAAACAGAACTAAGCAGAGCACTCTTAATTATTTAATTTCTTCAAGGAAATGATGCACTAACAAAGTCATGGCCCCATCCTTTAATGGCACACTTGTAATTCTCAGGGAAGGAAAAAGACTGATGAATATAATTCTACTGCCAGTGAACACAGAGTCCCTGACATGAAACATCACAAGCTCTCTGGAGGAGCTGAAGAATAAATCACAAGCTACATGAGTCAGAAGTCAGCTTCAATGGTCTTTAAATTAAGATGGACAAGCACAAGAATAACATAAAGTAATGGTAAAAAAAAGAACTCTAAATTTATTTTCAGGAGTTAATAAAATCCTAAGGAGCACAAATTAAGAAAAAGGAGTAAGTTTATTTTCAAATATTATCTATGCAAAAGTCACAGAGAAAAGTAAACCACGCAGGTTTTCATGGTTCTTTAGGTCTGGTTTTTGAAAGACCCTTGTGATTTTTTTTATTCTGGAAAATCATACAACTTTCTGTTGCAAAATACTGTTCTTGTGAAGATAACTGTATCCAACATTCCCATCTTGGAGTATAGTATATGTGATATCCAGGAATAAAAGATAACCAAAAGACTATCTATATGCACAGAGTGTTTTAATGAATGTGGAAGATAATTATTTATGACCTTAAATAACCAGAAACATTTGAAAAAAACCCCATAACTATTCATAGGAATATGTGTATGAAAAAGTCTGTAGTAAAATACTAACATTTTAACTAGCTAACATGTTTACACATGCAGCCAAAACTTTGAAAAATCATTACATTCCTGCATTTCTCTGTCAAAAGGCCTGTCATAGACTTTTAAAGAAATTTTAAAAATTAAGCCAGGTTTTAATTGCAAAGCTTATGGAGGAACCCATTAAGAAAAAACACTACAAGGCTACTAAACCCCTTAGCCACAAATCAGTGGGTGCTGGGACAGTACCATCCTGTGTCCTTTTAGTCATTGCTCAGCAGCCACAGTCACAGCCACCAGGAATAGGATGTGGAGGATGCAGTCTGCCCAAACTTGGCTCCTCTTGTGTCCATCCTAATGAGGGTCCAAACCTTTTCCTGACTGGGAAAGCATTTGAAATATGCCCAAGTAGCAAAACATTCTAGCATATGCTTACTATTAAGTAAATTATTGAATTGAGAAAATTAAAATGGTTTTTTGTTACTCCTTATATTATGTGTACTAAATGCCTTTTTTGCATAAGGAGCTAAAGAATTAGGAGTTGACACTTAAAGTCTGACTATTTAGAGTCAGATAAGAGCCATTAGAAAGTGTCCATAGAAAGTGTCTGTTTTATTCATATTTCATGTAGTCATACCACTAAATACTTCTAAAAATAAATTAAATTGCTTAGTTGATCAGATCACCTGGTTACTTAATGTTTCCAAATCACTTTCCTTGAGAAAGAGATGCATCAGGCAGGAGCTCCAGGACAAAATCTGTAACAAAGCTCCTGAGTTTTGAAATCTATGTTTTCAGACTGTTCACTGGGAATCTGCTGAGGGCATCTGTGGAAGTTAATAACTCTGTGTAAAGAATAAAGATCCTGCTTTATGCAGTGCAACCAAGTGGGCTGTTGGTGCAACCCTTCAAGGAGTGAGTGTGCACAGCACAGACCTGTGTCAGCCACTGCTGGGAATTACTGTGGATCTGAGACAGCAGTGAACAGACAGTGGAACTGGAGGCAACATTGCTCCCCATATGACTCTTCCCCATGTGATTACTTATCCAAATTAAGATGCCTTTCCTTAACACACTGCTACTTTTACAACTACGCATCTGTACATGTGTGGGAAGAAGACAGCACTTAATCCAAACTGTTCTGCATGTGAAAACAAACATCTGAAATTCAGAAGTATTTCTTTAAGAAACAGTAAAAGGCTCTTACCCTCACCCAAAGGACAGAAGGTCAAAATGTACATTTGCAATACACCCAACTAATGTAACTGTTGTATACAGTTCTCTCATTGGAAAGATATATATTCAAAAAAGCATGGGGTTTTGCAGAGGAAACCCTGCCTTCTTTATCTCATGTCAAGGACAGCTTTGCCTTTGACTTCATCAGGCCAAGATTTCATCCCATGTGTTTCCAGAGATTCTTTGTGATTCTGCCAACAGTAGCACAACAAGTGGCTCTCAAAAAAACCAAAAAACTAACTAACAAAAAAAAACCCAAACAGGAAATAGTCTCCAAGGAATATTTCTTTGTGAACTCTTACAATTAAGACTAAATAATAATAATAATAATGATTCTTACAGTCTTTTCTCCTCATGTAAACCCAGGCACAATGTCCTGCATTAAAACCCTATTTATTTATCAGGTGTCATACCTAGAAGAATTCATATTGAATTATATCATGGAACTGCAAATCAGTTTCTCATGAAGTTTACTCCTCCTCATGATATGCAGCAACTCCTACACTGTATGTTTGGGGTTTTTATAACTCAAGATGTTTAGCTAACATAAAATAGCAATACTCCATCCAACTTTTCAAAAGTAGTATTTCATCTAGTAATGTAAAAAATGATGAAGTATTTAATTATTTCAGAGAGGGGGGTGTTTAATCAAATATGACATGAGGAAAAATCATGAAAGAACCCTTTCTATGCTTCAAAAAAGCTAATTCTTGAATTAGCCATTCCCTGATTTCCTCTACAAGTAAATTTTCACTGCTGAATTGTCAAAACTTTCAAACAACAGAAATACTCACAGTCTCTTAAAGATCACATTATAAATAGTCGTGTCCTACCTCCACATTTCTCTCTCTGACTTCATTCCTAGGCAGCACTGAAGAAGCAGCTACAGTCACATGGTGCATTCAAGGTCATGCTATTCTAATTGACAGAGATAGCATTGATAAATTATGCGGAAACAACGATAATGGAGTCATTAACCTTGTTCCAGCACACTAAAGGTGCTTCATAATTAAAAGGAGTTTAAAAAGTTACAAAAACATATAAAGATTTTATTGCTCAGCCTTTTCTCTCCTACACACTGCTGCAAAGCACTGTCAGGGAATAGTAATATTGCTGTAACGTGGCTGCCTGCGCTTCCTCACCGAGGGGCGCAGGGATGCACTGGCTTACACTTGAAGGAGGAGTCAGGTAGTAAAGTGCACAAACCATTGACCTTTTTTTTTTTTTTTTTCAAATAGGAAGTTGGATCCAGAAGGCCTCTCTCTTTGGTGTAAAGAATGCTGAAGCACATGAAAGATCATTCCAGCCAGGAAGTCCTTCTCAGTCCAAGAATCTATGCTGAACTGTCATTTCCAAACACACAGCCATGTGGCCAGTGCTTTGAGAACTTGCATTAAAACTGTAGTGAGTTAACATACTGAACTGAAACTCTTCAGTTTCAGATATGGGTACAGATACATGATACATAGAATTAGGTAGAATTCAGAATTTATCCCTTATGTCTCATGCAGAAGATTGCAGTAATTCCCAGACTAAAAGCCTGACTAGTGTCCCTAATTCATGTATGACAGATAATTTATTAAGGGTGTACACATCAATGAATCACCAGTGGTTGCTTTGACTTAATAAGAAAAGTTATAAAAACAGTGAAGAGATAGGACGTATATTTCACATAGCAATTGAAAGTAACCTTATATTTGCCTAGTTGTAAAGAATCTATAGAATTTCTGAAAAAAAGATTTAAAATTGGATTACAGAAAATCTCCTCTTTTTGACACTTCAACTGCTGCTTCTTTTTGAATACTGTCACAGTGAGACCACTCACACTAAAATTATTAATAAAAAGAGGACAGTACAGAGCAGCTTTCCTGGAGTTCAGGTGCCCAAAGATGACACTAGACTGGCAAGACAGAATTCATTACACTCATTTTTAATCTTGACGTATCACATGAACTATTGTGTCTCCCTGCATAACCCGACTGTCAAGATATGATCTACAGCATATTGCACAACTTACCCATAAGGACAAATAAAAAACTCCCAGATCATATCTGTATGTAAAGGCTTGACCTCATGGAGATAACTGAATATACTATAAAGTACTTTCTGAAGGCCTGAGTGGAAATCAGATCCTTTCTACTGGTTCTGTCATGTCTGGATAAACTAATAATTAGCATATTCTTCAAGCATTCAGAAGTATCACAAATTATACCTTAAACAATAAACCATCAATTACAAAGAGGAAGTAAAATTGCCAAATTATACCCAGTGTCAGAGAGATTCTCCTCTGTGTCCTCTGGGCACAGGCTGATAGCTAGAGTCGCAGAGCACAAGCGCCTCTGATGCATGGTATCTAAAAACTTCCCACCGCAGAAATTCCCAAGTTTTCAATGGCTGGGCTCGCTGCCCGGCTGGAATGCGTACTTTAGAGATACGCCTACAGCCGCTGCACCACCCATAATAGCTAAGGAGCACCTACAGACTCGGTTCCCAGAGCAGCTCCTGTGCTCCAGAAATGCTGCTGGGGTAGCAGAGCCCTCCTCGCAAGCGCTCAGCTGCAGAGAACTCAACTCAGCATAGTTTAAAGAGGACAGAAACAAACATGTAAACAGCATCTGTGGCGTCTCTTCTCTACTGACTTTCCTGGAAGCGAATTAACCTTTCACAGTACTTCAAAATAAATAAGCGAAACAGAGGCTAGGCAAGAGTATACCGTTCTCTCCCAAAAGTTTCTTTCCGCCTGTCCTCTCACTTGCGCTGAGCTCCCCGTTCCCTGGGATTAGCGATCGTTTTCACCAGGGATCAAATGAATGACTTTTCGGCTAATGACGCTTAAGAGATGCTAAAGCCACCCTGGGCGCCGCCGGGGACCCTGCGAGCGGCGGCAGCCCCTGTCCCCACTGCACGACGCCCGGAGAGAGGCGAAGCCAAGGGCAAGCCCCGCTCC
>VZRH01005837.1:3349736-3434728 GCA_013397555.1 Urocynchramus pylzowi
CCCGGCCGGACCCTGCCCGGAGCCGCCCCGCGCTGCAGCCGCGAGGGCACCGGCAGCGCCTCGAACCGTGCGGGGGCATCGCGTCGCTGGGGGAGCTGCCCGAGCGGAGCGCAGAAGGCTCCTGCGGTCCAGGAGCTCTGCTCGCGGCCGGGAAGGAGCATAGGCTGCTAGGCTTCGGGCTGAGGCTGCAGAACCGAGCGACACCTGTTTGCTTCGAGGGTCTCCGTGTCACGGGCGTTTGCAGAGTGGTTTCACTCCACGAGGAGACCTCATGAGTTGCACATGAGCATTATTGAGCATTATTGTTTACTCTGGACGCTGTCGCCAGAGCTGATGGCTCAGGTGGGTGCTGCACCTGAAGAGTGTATGACAAAGAGTGGGGTGGCAGTTCTTCCCGTGAAATTTACTATCACCCAGCACGTGTTTACCACCCTCGCACCGGTTGCCTTCTGCTGCTTGTCCTTGGCCAAAATCCCACATTCCAACCTGCAGACCTTCCCTAGAGGCCAGCAGTGGGATACACCGTGCAGCAGGTGATACTGCAGCTCGCTCCTCCTGTGAGCTCTCCCTTCCCTCAGTTCTATCGTATGCCTCACGTGTGTGAGAGCAATGGAGTGTAGCAATTGGCATGTCTTTCTAGGAAACTTGCCTTGACTAAAAAAATCGCTTCCATCCGAAGTGCAGGTTGACAAAATACTCTCAGAACAACATCCTGACTTTAAGAAGTGTCATTTTTGTGCCTGCAGGATATAGGAGAGCGGGATACATGAAGGCAGGGGTCTGCAGACAGGGTATTGAATGGGATAAGGCAGGAGAAATGTACTTTGTGTTATGGCATGTGATTTAAATATGGCCAGATATTTTTAAAATTTCAATTAAAGTGACTCTGCAATGAAATTTTTCAAATTGTACTGCTGTTTTTCCTCTTGGTTTCTATGGAAACAGGCCTTTATGCGATCATGCTTGGCTGTGTCTCCTTTACTTCTCCAATAACTTTTGAAGCTGTTGGGCAGCTTCACCCAAATCTATCTCAAATATAATTAAGCTATTTCATGAAAACAGGCAGCTGGGTAGGGCTGAGAGATCCTGTAAATGTCCCAAAGGCTGTAACATGAACTTGCCTCTTATTAAACAGTGATTCACATGGTTGAGAGACCATATAAATGTCTTGGTAATGAGAAAAGTTTCAATTACAGCTCATTATCAGCCTCACTATAAGTCTGTGGGAAACCAGGGTTCTTCAGTTCATTTTCCCTCAGAATTATTTGTGTTCCAGAGGTGGAACAGACACATGCAGAGGGGAAGAAAACATTGAGAAATTACTGACATCTGTATTTGCAAGTCTTTTCGCCTGTTTTGCTGTGGGGGTCTGGTCAGAAGTGCAAAACTCTATGTGTGAGTTGCTTCACATAAGTGGGCTCAAAGGATAAACAAACCAAGACCCCACATATTTGGAAACATGAGATGAATAAGTACAGACAGCTGAAGATGGGAGGCAAGCTGGAAAGGTATCTTGTCTAGAAGGTACTAAGATTTTTTCTTTGGTGGGACAAGGGTATTTAATGGTCTCCTTTTCCAAAGATCATCATGAATGTGCTGTTGTCACTAGGGAGCAGGGGCTCTGGTCTGGATAAAAAGAGGCTAAGGCATTTGGAAAGAGAGCAAGAGAGTCAGTAGGTTTGTCTTTCTGTAGCCCTGACTTTTCAATTTGTCTTGTTTTTTAGTTCAGAAATGGGGTAGGAACCAAATGGCTGAAAAGAGGAATACAAGATATAACATCCTGTTATCCTTCCTATATTTTACCAAAATCACTTCTTTGCTGAGCCATCTGCTCTACTAAAGTCCACTCTTTGAAAGTGGTCTCCATTTCTTAATTTGGAGTTTGTAGTCATTCTGCTAGTGGAGTATTGCAGTTGTTGATTTGTCTTATAATTAAAATAATTTTTAAGTAACTCCATGTTTACCACAATATATGTGCAACACTAGGACATCTGCCAAAAATGCAGCTTTTCATAAACATGTCAAGAAATATTGGAAATATCCCTAGATGGGGGAGGGGCATTCTTTGGATGTTATTTTTCTATTTCTTAGGCTTCTCTAAGAAACTGGCTTATGTGCTTTGGGCCTAGGGCAGTAATACCAGAAATGCATAGTTTACTTTGCACCATTTCAGCTAATTTTGTTTAATTTTTACAGGGGTAGAGGGTTATCTGTACAACTAGATTATTCTTGTCTCTGACAGAGAAAGCACCCCAGCATGTGGCTGAAGGAGTGAGTGAGGAGATTTACTGTCTGACCCCTGAGGAGCTTGAAAAGGACTTTGTGATTTGCCAAGATCTTTCTGTTAGTCCTGGTTCATCCCAGGAGGGCCTGTGAGCTGGTCCTGAGTGTGAATGTAAGGGTATCTAACACAAGGGATTTCCTGTGAGCAAAAGTAACAACAGCACATAATGAAACACATTCACCAAACAATACAAATGCTTTTATTATTCCTTTAAATCTGAGCCTGTAAACACAGGAACCAGTAAGTCACTGTACATTTGGGAGTAAAGTTGAGCACATGAGTAAGCTGAAGCGTGAGACTTCATAAATAATTATATTTGGTAGCTGGAAAGGAATCCTTCCTACTGTAACATTACAGATTCAGTAAAAAAGTAACTGAATTCTGGTTTTATTTTCAGTGTGCCATGTTTTTAGATAAGTGAATTCCTCAAACAGAAAATGATGTATTGCACATGCCAAAGGGGATAAAAATAAAATACATCCATTACCTTCTATTATTTATGCAGGAATGGAGTTCTCTGCCTTGTAATTGTGTTTGTAATGTTGGACTTGGACTCAGAAGACATTAAATTTCCTTCTTCATCACACACTTCCTGTGTGACTGGATGATAACTGCATGATATTGCTCTCTCATTTTTTCCATTTTAGTATGGGCATAATTCCTCTTTTCTCTACAGTTTTCTATTTAGCATGTCAGCCACCCAACAGTTATTCTTAAATAAACTTCTTAACACTACAATATAGATTCATCACAGGACATGTATTCATTTAGGACCAGGAATTCAGATGATTAAATCCAAAATCACAAATATTTTCCCTATACCCTTAGTTACCTGAAAAGTTTATAGATATAGTAATAGATAATCTTCCCATCAGTGGAACTCCAGAGTGTCTTTGTTGACTTCTTCTGCTTGGAGTTCTAAATATTCTCCTTGGGATTCTGCGAAAATGCCAAGTTCTTTATTTCTTTGGAAAAAAGTTAAAAATTCCTAACCTTCTCAGCTGCAAATTTCACCAAAAAACCACTAGAAATTTGTTACCACATTTACTACAGTCACACTTGTCTTCTATGAGCTTAGTTTTATTAGTATGAGCCGAGAGTTATTTCTAGTATAATCTTTTCCCATTTCCTGGCTTCAGCTTTTCAGAACACTTGCTTTAGAAAGGCTAAAACCTCAGGCTATTTATCTAAAAATTCTTTTCCCAAGTCCTCCAAATTCTCAAGTTTGATAAAAAATACATGTTGTATTGTACTACAGAGCAAAAAAAGAATTATTGTGTGTGTTTAGTTGGGCTTTTATTTGTCTTAGACCAAAATGTTCCATTGTCTTGGCCATCAGTACTTCAAAATAATTTGCTATTTAATTTTAAACTTCCACATTTTGTAAATCATACATCTGGCAAAAACGGAAAGTAATGGGTAATACTCAGCTGTCTGAACCCATTGGAGGATTTCTGTTTTGGCAATAGCTCTTGCAGAGGGCAAATCTGATCACTTCTGCATGGGAAGAAAATCGTCTCTATGGCTGTACTGAAAGATAAAGGCAACTTTTGGGAGCAGAGAAATATCAAAGACTGAAGTTCATCTAAATAGTATTGTTTACAACAGGTTTATAAGATTGCAGGAAACATTTTGTTCTCTCCTGCTCATCTCTGTATTGGCTTTTTTTTTAAATGTGATCTTTCCCAGTTACTTTTCTCTTTTGCTATCAGATTTTGGTATTGTATACTTCCCATGCTGCTCTTGCTAGCTGCTCATGAGTTGATTAAGGTGAGACATAGAAAATTTGTTGGAGGTCAAAAACTTCCCCAGGGACAAAGTTCTGGAGACAGTCTGTCAAAATAAATTTGAAAAGAGCCATTGAAATAAACAAATGATAGCCTCTTCCTACAGCAATGCAAGTTTAAATTGCATCCCAGTAAATATCCACAGCAGAAGACAGAATAAGACAGAAACAAAACTGCACACAACACCCTATCAGAAAATAATCCTTTAAATTTGTCCTGACAGTAGAAAGATAGCAAGCCTGCAAGTATCTGTTACAGTGAAATGAAGGAGAAGTGTGAGGCTCACTGTGAATTACTGCTGCTGAGTGGTGGTGGGTATTCTAAAAAATAGCAGATAAAGTGGCTCAGTAAGAGCCTGGGTTTGAATTGATGACTTCTCTACCACCATGGCACTAGTTTGTGCACTTTCTAGTAAAAGTTATCCTGTATCTAGTCTCTTCATTTTCCCATTTTAATATTTAGTATTCAGTGTTTTTCCTCACCATTAAAATATCCATAAACATTTGGTCATTTCTGGTATGTGATGATATCTTAGATTAGCAAACTGCAGTGGACCTATTCTCTGAATTCTTTTTTCCTTGCCTTATTTTCATTTCCCTTGGATTAGACAAAATGAGACTTTCCTCTTTCATGTTTATAATCGGTTTCATTTTACATTTCATATGAACTAACAGTGCTGCTGAGATTGATCTCACAGCGTGGCTGGGAAAGGAGATGAATATTTTATGAACTTATAAAAGATAAAATGAAAGCATATTATTCTAGGGATGTATTGTTGATGTTCCATGTAAAATTGTGACAGCATGTCCATTCAGAACCTTATCTGCACATCTCTCTCATCTCTTTGAGAGGAGTAACTTTTCCATGTCAAAATTCTAGCACTTAATGTGATTGCAAAGCCTTTTTGTCATGAAAATTAACAAATACTTCTGAAGTTAGAAGTATTCACACAGACATCACCATGGAAATTTATAAGAGGTTACATGTTTTGTAGATACATTTCCATAAATATTAAAGCATGGTGCAATGAGGAGTTTGGAGAAAATGACTCTAAAATAATACCTGCAGAAACTCACCCAATGCTTGTCACTGCTCAGAGGCCGTGCATGAGCTAAACTGAGTAGGGAAGAAACCTCAGTCAATTTAGTGCTCCAGTGCAAGTGGTGCTGAAGCACCCAATTGGCCAAATTCTCAACAATTTTCCCTTTAATGAATTCACTTGGTGAGGATGATGTCTGATTTCCATTGCTCTGCCATGCTTTTAAATTCAACAGAGTTCCTGATTCATGCTGTCTCATGACAGCTGAAGGACAGGGTATCCCTTGTCTGATCAGGATCCAGCTAGTCTTCACTCCCTGCTGTCGATGTTTTTCACAACTGCAGAAACGTTTGGGTTGCTTTCACTAGCTGGTTGTATTGCAAGATCATCTGGTGATGGAGACATCTTTAAATAAATGTATCATCACACTGAGGTTAGTGACAAAAATGGTTTTGAATTAGCAGGGCTTAATTTCAGAGTCATTAAAAAATACTAAAAAACTTGAATACAAGGGTAAATCTAGAGGCCTTGTCTCTACCCCTCAACCAAAGTGTGTGTGCTCCAGATGTGACATAAGGGCATTTGCACGCCCTGAGGTTTTATGCAATTTTGTTTATGTAATTCTGGAATCGGTCCACGCATGCTTGAAATCATAAATGGGCTTTGCTGTGTTTTTGGGATGATAAACAAAAGTGCTTTCAAGAAAGCTGAATTATGCTATTGTGCAGTTTTGGTGTTATTCTCAGAATAAGGCTCCATGCTCTGCCACACTGGTGGCTGTACATCATTCTCAATAAGAACATTTCTGCACAGGTGCTTCCATCAATAGCAGCTCACTAATGGGACTGCACTGCACTGTCAGGTCACTGATGCTGTTCTTGAATGACGTTTTCAGGGGGAAAAAAAAGCTTCAACTGATGTAATGACCTAAATCTAATGATTTGAAGACAGAACCCTCAATCAAGGCTTCAATTCAAGGTTTTTGTTCCTGTAAATTGTAGGTCAAGGCCACAGTCTCCAGGAATATTTGACGCTTGACCAGCAATCCAGCTTTTCATGGGGAAAATTCCCAGATAGACACCTCCACTGAATTAGAAGAAGGAAGCATGCTCACCCTCATGAAGCAAGGCAGGTGCAAATTAGCCCTTACTGCACTCCGTGGAGACATTTGTGTTGAACACATAGCATATAAAAATAGATTTTAAAAGTTTCAGAAGTCAAATTATTCTTATATTTTGACTTTGGAAATGCATTTTCTTAAGCTGAGAGAAAAAGATACCCTACCTTATCGTTGCCTTGCTATATGGTAGCTGGAAATGAAAGAAATACTGTGTTTGCTAGGTGTTGAATTTTTTTATCACTAATAAAAGGAAAAAATATTCTCAGTCACTATGTAGTTAGAAACACATGAAGAAGAAACACTGCACAGGCAATTAAATTATTTTTGCAATTTCCTACAGATTATTTAATTAATCTCAGAGACTTTATTCAAGGACAGGTTTGTTAGTTTTCTTCTGTCTAAATAATATTGGAGCTCTCATAACCTTCATATCATCATGGTATTTTTTTCTCATAAGGATTTTTTATTTGTAAGTCTTGTTCTTTTCTGTCATAGCCAGTGCCTGGGTTGTTGTGTCTGAAGCCAGTAACACTTGCTCTTTTGTCCCTGTAAATTAATGATGTAGGCATTGGTGACTCTAGTCCACAGTTCTGCTGCTACAGTCCTTCACTCCATTCTTTTTCACCCCAAGGTTAATAATGAAGTAGTAGAATAATGACCATACCGTAGGTAAATAAAGAGGCTAACAGCAGTGCTGAGAGTTATTTAAAAAGAGGTTTTAAAAAAGTAGAGACGAAGAAAGAAAGAACTATCCTAATTAGAAAAAACTTCTAAAATAATTAAATTACTTCCTGAAGACATTGTGATATGTATTGGTTTGGGATGTGTCTTGTTTTCACTTTAGATTTTAAATTCAATGAACTTCTTGTCAGATACCATTACTTGCAATTCTCATAGGACTCCTACCATCACTATGAACTGTGTGCCATGTATTTACATCATAAGTCAGGATTTATGCTCTGAACAGTTTTTAATGCAGATATCATGGGTAATAGGGCAAAAGCAGGCTAGATCACACAGTTCCAAGATCCCTTTCTGGGCATATAATAGATGTTAGGGGTGACTGAACACTAGAATAAGCTCTGCTGAGGAATTGACTCACTGTAGGCTTCTAAGATCCACCAGGGCTCAACCCTGAGCAACTTGCTCTGCTTGACCCTGCTCTGGGCATTGGGCTGGACGTGGTGAGCTCCAGAGGTCGTGTCTAATCTCAGCAATTCAGTGGTTCTGTGTGCTTGTGTGCCAACCAGACCCATGGTGCTGGAGTCTTCTGACACAGCTGATCATTGAGCCACATCATCTTTGCCATAAAGTTGTGTGAAAGCAATATTGTTGTGGATGGAGACCAGTTCTGCAATTATTAGTTTGAGCAGTACTCCTCCATAGCAATTGTCCCATTGACTTTTATACTAAATTGGCTTCTGAGCACCTCTTGACCTGAAGGTTAAGCTCTTACTATGCAGTTCAATTTAAAAATTAATTGACACTATTAAGACACTTCTTCCAAACCCAGATTAATAACCCTCTTAATTTACAAACCTAGGAGCCCTGAATGAATTAATAGTGTATTTTCTGGGTTTATATGTTGGCATTCCTACAATACTGAATAGGTGCAATTGGTATTAGTTCAGCTGGTCTCAGATTGAAACTGATTTCAGAGATAGGAATAAGTTTTTTACTTCTCTTCAGGTGAAACCAAATTTTCAGTGGGACTCACATAGTGCTGCATTTACTGTGTGATTTAATTTTTGGATATGCATTTTTAAGTGTCACTGGAACAAATCTTTTATCCTTGCTGCTTGCACTTAAAAAATGAGTGCTGCACTGGCAGCTGTTCCCCTGCAGAAAACATCTGACCTACTCAATTGACAATAATATTTTCTGAAGTACTTAATTGTTTTCCTGATATTGCTCCTTCAGTTTTGGTATTCAGTAACCTCAGGATGCCCTTCTCTCAGAAAGTACACAAGTTTCCACCTGCAGATTTTGTCTATGCAATGATCTTCCTGAAGCAGATCTGCACACTGTTGTACCTTGGCTTCTACTGAAGTCCATCATCTTAGCACTGTCTTCAAAAGAAATATATATAGTCAGATTTTTTAAAATTTGTTTCTGTACATTAAGAAAATATTGAAAGCTCTTGCTTTTGGATTGTACCATTGCAAAATCTAAAAGACATTAATTTTGAAACTGTCTTCTCAAGCTAGCCAGTTTATTGTTAGAGAAAAAAGATCCACAACATTGAAAGAACTAGACTAGACTTTTCAGCATCTTTTACAGAAGTCTCCCTGAAGAACATGTTTTAAGTCATTGCAAAGGAGCAAGAAGTCACCTTGTTTCTTAGACAGCAATAACCAGACAGATAAAAAATAGGTCAAAATTGAACATTTTCAAGGTTTGTTTGTTTTCTGTACATTTAAGGGAAATAAGTCAATTTTGTGATTTAGAAATAGCAAGTCTATTCCAGCCAAAAAGAAAAAGTAAAGTAATTTACACTTCTTCTAGGTGTAAATATGATGACATTAAACTCCATTGAATTGATTTGCATATATGTATGTTATAATTCATTATCAAAACAAAGTCTGTGTGAATATTAAGAGACTCACTTTAATCCTAGTGTGAAAAAGAGTTAAAATAAACTTGACTTTCTGTTCTTAATGATTTATTTTGAACTTCAGTATTCTGCTATATGTACATATATCCACAGTTTACCTCGAGTTTGATATTTATATGTTATCATTGAGTAGTTATAAGACTAGTTTGTCATTTGAAAAGTGGATTATTTTCTAGGATAATTTCTGGAGATGTAGAAGGCAACATAAATTTTTTTTTTACAAATAATGTAGATGGTTGTATTTTTTTATTCTGAATCACAGGCGCTTTTTATGAATCTAGAAATTGTGCTTCTAGCAGTGATTTTGACTGTTATGAGTGCTTACACTTTGGGAGCTCACTTCTTTTTGCAAAAGCATGGCACTTGACAGTGTTTGTTACTACTAACACTTGGCTTTCTGCAGTGATAAGAGGATGGCAGTAGGCAGGTGTTACTCTGTGACTACTACTTAGCAGGAGAAACTTGCTCCTTATCCTAGCCCTTATTCTCCCATCTGCTTGCTTCACTCACTGTTGTGTCTGGCTGGAATCCAGATTTGTAAACTCTTTTGGGGACTTGAATTTTTTTTTTCCTTATATTCCATGCTTCTAGATGACTTAACATGGAAAGCACAATAATTATCCCTTCTTCTAAGACTGCAGGACAAATATTGTACTGTACTCTACAGTCTTGCCTCATGACAATCAGAACTTAACAAACTGTAGGACTGCATTGTGGCTCTGTCCCTCACTGTGCAGCTCACTTTTCTTGTAATAGGAATAAGCATTCTTAAATGGCCTTATTTGGGCTAACAAATAAAAATAATTGGTGTATCTACTACACCAGACTAAATTGGTTAATAAATTTAGCCATTTATTGTAATAGGATCTTGTTGGTGGTAAATTGAATTTAATTGACCATTATTAGTTAGAATAAAGAGTACTGCAACAGTTTCTAGTTATCTTGAACTTCTAAATTAATCAATGAGCTAATACTTGGGTAAAATGAAAGTATGTTCATACTTTTGTTTTATTTTACATTTGGGTTGGGGATTTCTTCTTCCCAAAAGTTGGTGAGGGTATTGTGCTAATAACACCAATGTCGTGGGTTCAATCCTCCCATGAGCAATGGACTTAAGTTGGACTTGATGATCCTTGATGACCCCAGTGGGGTTCTCCAGAAGTCAGTATTGGGCCCAGTCCTGTTTAATATTATTGTCATTGGTCTGGACAAGGGGATCAAGTGCTCCCTCTGTGAGTTTAGGCACGACACAAAGCGGAGTGGCAGTAATGATCTGCTGGAGGGCAGGAGGTCTCTGCAGAGGGATCTGGACAGGATTGATGGGCTGAGGTCAATTGAGGTGTGACAAGGCTGAGTGCTGCACTCTGGCCACAACAACCCCAGGCAGCACCACAGGCTGGGGCAGAGGGGCTGCAAAGCTGCCTGGAGGAAAAGGACCTGCAGGTGCTGGTCTGCAGTAGCTGAACATGAGCCAGCTGTGCCCAGGGGGCCAAGAAGGCCAAAGGCATCTGGACTTGCATCAGCAACACTGTGGCCAGCAGGACCAGGACACTGATTGTCTCCCTGTACTCGACACTGGTGAGGCCACATCTCAAATCCTGTGCTCAGTTTTGGGCCTCTCACTGAGGAGGACATTGTTAAGGTTATTCCCTCTCAAGTCAGGGCTTGGCAAGATTTACATTAATTTTTTGAAAAAAGGGATCTGTAAGGACATTTCTGGAGTGAGTCCAGAGAATGGCAACAGAGCTGATGAAACCTCTGGAACATCTGAGGGAGTCAGGGTTGTTAAACCTGGAGAAAAGGAAGTTCAGAAGGGACCTCATCACTCTACAGCTTCCTGAAAGGAGGTTGTAGCAAGCTGGGAGTCAGACTCTTCTCTGAGGTAACAATTGACAGGACAAGAGGAAATAGCTTCAAATTGTGCCAGAGAAGGTTTAGATTTAGGACAAATTTCTTCTCTGAAACAGTTGTTAAGCACTTGAACAGGCTGCTCAGTGGAGTGGTGGAGTGACCATCCCTGGAGGGGATATTTAAGAGATGTGTAGATGTTGCACTTAGAGATATGGTTTAATGGTGGAGTTGGTAGTGCTGTGTTAACAGTTGGGCTCAATGATCCTAGAGGTGTTTTCCAAACTAAATTAATTATGTGATTCTATTCTATAATGCAAATGAATTTAGACTCTGAATGCACACATTTTTAAATATGCTTTGAACTTAAACAAATAAGCAGTTTCTTTACGGACATAGCTCATTAAAGAAGTACAAAATTCCTGCAGGTGATTCTAGGATCAGTGCCCTGCATAGTTGTGTTGACTCAGAAAATGATGTTGTTATGGCCTTGAAGAAGCCAAAGGGAAGAAGAGGATTTGTAATTATGTTTGAGGTATTCAAAATTATTTAAAAGCTACTTTATCTACAGGGTTCACAAACTTTTCTCAGGCTCTCCCATATTTTCTTCAGATGAGTTCCAAAATAATTCTCAGCTTATTCTTCCTAGCTTTAGCTTCACCTTACCTGGCAAAATTTACAAGTGCAGATGGATTTGCAACTAGTACAGTGAATTATCAATCTATTATTCCATTTTATTAGAACAGTAATGAAAATCTGATGCTCAAGTGCTTAAACTTAAGTGGTGCATTTCTGAATTTGTGGGCTACACACTTGGGAAAGAATCAGCTGGCCAGAATGCTGTCCCCATGCACTGCTCTTTGCAGCATAACATTCTTTATTATGCTGCTGTTTATTTATTATCCCTCTAAAGCATTATTGCACTCAAGATGTACTTATGTAATAGGACATAAAAATAATTTGCAGAGTAGTAGATGGAAGTTAAAACACGCTGCTGAGTACGTTAGACAGGATTTAGTTAGAAAGCTAAGAGGAAAGTCATGGAAAATGTAATCTTCTCTATTTTTGCCTTGTCTTAATCTTTGCTATTCCTTCTCTGTACACGGCATATTTAATCAGATGCAACTACTTGAAGATTCCTGCATCTTTAGAGATTCCTTTTTGGAAAAAAAACCTGTAAATCTAGCCAAGCCCTGATTTGAGAGGGAATTGTCTTAGAACTGATTTGGAATGATAGTCATAGTTTATTTTTGTAAACTTAGAAATATTAATATATCTGCCATCATAAACAGATTTTGATAGTGAATTAGAAAGTATCCTGTTTTCAAGGATGACAATTGAATTACCTGTATACACAAAAGTGAGAAAACGTAATTATTATTTAGAATAAATTTTTTGCTATTGTGTCCAAATACAAGTCGTTGTAATACTTCAACAATTTATGATTATTTCCAGAGTCTGTTAACAAATGTGTTCATGCAAACGTTATCAAACTGTACTTCAACATATGGCATGATGTTTATAATGGAACATGATAATCCGATGAATACAAGCGATTGATACTTTTTTAATATTATGGGAGGGTGGATTTGATTTCCTTACTATGTGTCTCCTGTCTTCTCTGAAGTGTTGGATACAAGGTTCAGAACCGTTTCTGTAAGGTGGTGGTGGTGTTCATTTTTCCTTCTTGAATGAATAGGTGCTAAAATTAATTTTGGTGTCTGGAGCTTTCTTTGAAAACGAGCTAAAAAGCTGAGTCTACTCGGTGAAATCCACCCTATCCAGACTCCTCTGAGGCATCTTTTACAAGGCTCAGAGAAATAATTGAGCTGCCAACAGACAAGAAGTGGGTGGAATCACTTGGCTGTGGGGTTCCAGGAGCCTCCTGAACTTTTGGGTTGTGTCAGAGAGGGGAGATCTTTCCCTGCTCAGTAAATCTCACACAGGAGGGCCCTACCAGCACCCACCATTGTGTGGTTCAGCCAAGGGAGTCTCAGGAACACCTGCAGAGAGGCACAAACTCAGGTCAGGTCAGCAGGAGTGGGGTGGACTCCCATGGTGGGAAAAGGGTGTTCATTTAGGGAACAGCTACAGCACTGCGAGAGATGCCAGAAACAACATGGAAAAAGCAATGGTGAGCCAGGACTTGGGTTTAGCTAGATGTTGTAAAATGCTTTGAATTAAACTAACTGAATATTATTCCTTTATTGTTGTGTTATATTCCTGCATAAATGGATATACATAGGTGAAGTATGGCTATATATTGTATCCTTGTTTGTATGGGTACTCTAAATATTAAAATTAATTTATGTAACGGTTATCCTCAGACAAATCGACATTAGTAGCTGCAGGAAGCATTAACATAATTCTTTAGAAATATAAATTCTGCTTTTCTTAATACCCATAAAACTTTGCTGTTGTGTGGGCAAGGCTCCAAATGCTGTATTTCTGTAAAACAGCTACCAAAATCAGCTACTGTTCATTTAAAGTGTCATTTGGAAACCATGGGAATAGGAAAACTTAATTGAGGAAAAAGACATTTCTGTCTATATACTTCATAAAATATGTAACAACTTCAGAACCTGCAGATAGCGGCTGTGGTGGCACTTTTCATGCAGATTAAACAAGTGGAGTCCAAAGTCCCCAGTTAGGATAGTAAATTGTCATCTTGATTTCTAAAACCTCCTGCAGAAGAGAACAATTGACTGATCAGTGCTGGATCTGAGTAGCATCTTTCAAAGATACACTGCACTGGTTTCAGATGTAGGACTCCAGAAGGACTTGGGTCTTGCAGAGTTATGGTGTTGCAGAGTTGATTTTGAGTAGTCAAGGGGAAACTTGGAGCTATAAACCTGGCTAAGTGCAAATTATACATTGATAATTAATGTTCATCTGGTGTATAGATTGGGCCCAAGAAAGAGATCCATTGGTGTCTTCAATATGAGTGTAAAAATTCTTACAACATTCTTATGTCCAATGTTAAATTGTAGGAAAGGACATTTATGTGCAGAAACCGTGTTTTATTTTTTTCCACCATCTAATGGTTAATCTCTATTCAGTAAGTAAAAATCCTGTGATCAATTCCCTTTGGCAGCCTGATGATACGGCACCATTTTTCATATTACAGCATTTTTATTTTTCAAAAAGTACATAACTATATGTATTTGAGGGAGAGAAGGGATGACATTTTACCCCGTGTTCTGAACCCGAGGAGCTCACATGGAGCTTTGTCCTGCCTGATTAAATAGTCCTTGGAGCAAGGGCTGAAATTTATGTAACTTTTGAGTAGGAGCTGATCACCCTTATGTTTGTAATGTCTGTGTAATATCCCACATAATCTCTGTCTCTGGTGTCATCAAGTGGCTATTTTTGTATGTCATGCATGCACAGTGGAGCAGTTTAAAGGACTGAGAAGTTCCAGCAACTTGTGTTTAAATGCATTAACATGGAGAACATGTGGCAGGTTGAAAGCTCTGGACAGAAAATAGACCTTTTTTCTTGCTCATCACACAAGCACTGTGCTGGCTTCTAGGAAAGAGGAAGGTGTCTGCATCAGCTCTTAATTCCGGGCACCAAAAGGTGGGGTAAGTTTTGCTATCAGAGCTCTTGTTGGGAAAAGGTGTTGGAAACCTAGTACATGTTTTTCAACAGGGGCTAGGCATGGGGCTGAAAAGGGGGCCACAGGGAGGAACGACCACACCCTGCCCAAACTTGTTCACAGTCAGAGTAGCAGCTGAGATCTAATCGAGCTTAGCAGCAGCTGCAAAACTTTTCCAGGTAGTTTTGTATGACACATGATGGACAGATCAGGGCAGTGTTGGAAGGAAGACCTGGGGGAAGTCTAAAGGTGTGGGAATGAAAAAAGAAATCTTCGCTAAACAAAAACTGGCTGAGTGGGTGGATGTGAGAAAGGAGAAGAAATTATGTTCTCCCATTTATTTATTTATTTTTTGAACAGTCAGTCTAATTTTCAGCCATGATAGGAGGACATGCATGAAATTATTTTAATGAGCAGTTACTTAAAGGAAGCATAATCAGGGAGATTAGGGATTTCTGTATTTTTCAGCTTTTATGTCTGTATCTAAATGCACAGAAATTTTCAAGAATTAATAATTTACTTTCAACAAAGCTTTGGGCTTTTCGAGTAACTTTTTTAAGCATTGATGTAGCCCCATATTTTTCTATTGGCAGTTCAGATTCAAAATAGGATTTCCTCCCCCTATTTCTACTGCCAAATTCAGTAGAGATAAGGTATTTATGACATAGTAACCAAGTTACTGCTCTGTGAAACAGTGTTGCAAATATGTGTGTAAAATATTCAATTGTTTCATTACTTCCGAGAGCTCTCTGCGTGGAAAACTTCTGCACAGTATTTCAAGAGCTTTAGCTCTGCATCTGTTTACCTCAATAGAGAAATATTTAAATAAAAGGTTTTGAAATTACTGGTGTCTCCATGTATAACGATGGTTTGGGGCATTGAACTGAAAAGAAAATACAGGACAATTTTTGAAGGATCAGAACACAAACCTAGAACAACTTAATTGGAATAAAAATACTTTTGATAGCAGGTTTTATTCTTATATATAATGAAAGATTTATATTCTTATAAAAAAATTTATATTCTTATAAATAATGAAATTCGTATTTGGGATATGTCAGAATGTTTTTCCATATTTTTGTTATTGCCATTAATAGTTCCAGCCTAGCCAAATCAGCCATTCCTAATAAAGAACAAAGGACATAAGTGACTTCCTACCAAGAACACAAACATCTGCTAAGCAGTTGCAAGTACTATAGGCTGACTTGGGGGACAAAATGCTGTAAATAGGAAATAAGGGTCTGGAACCTGCCATTATGATCATAATTACCAGAAAGGTAATTAAAAGGCCTAGTGAAATTACAGTGGGCAGGAGGATGTACTGGAAATTAAGAAAAGAAAATAGTGCAAAACAGTTCCCCCAAAAATATTTATTTATTTTCAGTCCTCCCTGGGACATGTCAATTTTTTTGTTTTACTTACATTTTGCTCTTTTTGCTTTTATCTACTTTCCTCTTTTCATTTTATCACAAATCCCCGCCAAAAAAACCTTTAAAAAGTACTGCTAGAAGCAGAGAAGTCAAAGTTCATCCTTAGAAATAAAGGCATGTGGAGGAGTATCCATTTTACGCTGCTGCAAAGGGTTTCAGAAAGTCTCGCCCATGTCTGTGCTTGTTTATGCTGTGCAAATGGGAAGGCATTTCTCAGAGGAATGCAGCAAGCAGCGTTTCTGAAAGCAATCGGGAAATTCTTGCTGATGTGGGAGTTGCCAGCACTCTCCCAAACTAATGAAAAGCCCAAGACGGGGATTAAGTTCGAAAGAAAAGTGTCTGCTAATTGGTTTTCGTTATGTGTGGAATAAGAATGGTCCGAGGTAGAGCAGTGGCTCCCTCCTGGAAGGCCAGACCCTGCTCTGGCTGCCGGGGCCTTGTCATCGCCTCCCAGCTCCAGGGGCTTCAGCCTCCCTGGCAGCGATTGCAGCCCTGGTGTCTTCTGCACTCATAATTCCTGCTTATTCTCCTCACTCACTCTTCGAAGCTCCTTTTAGTTGCTGCTTGGGCAGTCTGCTGGAGCTGTGCACGCCCAGTCCGGGTTATTTCGGTGTTTAAAGCCCAGCTCTGGGAGCGTGGCTGGGCTCACCGGTGCCGCCGCGGGGCACCGAGCGAGGCACTGCCACACCGCCGGCACCTGGGAGCGATCCGTGCCTGCCGAGGGGGTGTCCCTGCCCTCAGCCCACTCCGTCTCCTGGGAGTATTTCTGGCAGCTCGGCTGTCTCGCTTGGCCCCTGTGTGCCGGGTGGCGATGCCGAGCACCCCGAGTGCCATCTGCTGGCTCCGCGTCCTGCGCCGGCTGCGCGGGCAGAGGCAGCCCCGCCACCGAGAGGGACGGTGGGGCAAGCGCCGCTGAGGGTGGACACCGTAAGCTGCTCTGCCCCGGGAGAGCCCCGAGCTGTCACCATAATCTGTGATGTACAGCTGCCTTCAATTCTCCTCCTTCCCAAGAGCAAGGCAGCCGGAGACACCGGGGCCTGCATTTTCCCTGACTTTGTATTATAAGCGTTAGTAACATTAGCTTCACAAGTATTACAAGTCTGCACTTTTACCAGAGATTTCTGTTTGACATGACACGTTTACAAACAGTTTGGTTACTCCTGCTTCGTTCAGAGCTCTGATCTGAAGGGATTGAATCCATATTTCCATTTCTATGGAAACAGCTAACTGTCTTCTAATATAGCTGTTTTGTAACTGCTGGGTCTGATTCTGTTCTCATGTGGGCTGTTTTTAATCCAGTTGAGTGCTGTCGATCCCACCTGAGTGGTTTGAAGCTGGCATTTATAACTGAGAGCACTTAGATCTGCTGCTCTCCCAGCACACTGCAGAGAGAGGGACTTACATGCAAAATGTAAGCAGGTCTGCAGCAGATACTGTCAAATACCCCTTACCATCCATCATTTCAATAGCCCTAGTTCTAACTCCAGAGCCAGAACAGCCACAAATTTCTGTTATATGGCTCACACCAGCCTGCCAACTGTGAAGAATCATCCTTTTTGTATTCATTAGGAATATGGAGTTAGATTTGATATTCCTCCAAAAACTTCTGAATACATGATCGGCATTGCATTTGGCTTTGGTGAGGATTTTTTCCCATTTGTGTTAACACTCATAATGCTATGTGTTTAAAAAATGTAAGGTCTCCATAATTGTTCTCCCTCTTATGCACTGGCCTGGTACAGAAGCAGGAGTGGTCATTCTCCCACCACTGACTGTGGGAGAATCTGTTCTTTGATTTAATGCTATCTGCCTTTCTTCAGAAAAGTGCAGTAGTTTGTCTTGGGAGTTGCAATCTTAATTGCATTTTGAAACGAGGCCGATATCAAATGGGTTTGGTCCTCGTATCAGATGGTTGTGGCTCTGGAAAAATCATAAAAAGTGCATGGATGTCTGGTCACATTGCAATAACAATTTTCACGTTTCTAACAAGTGAAACCACAAAATAGAAAAGCTAACAAAAACGTGAATACTTTCCTAAGATTGTGTATTAGTTGGTCATTTGGAAACTGGATACAAAGATATCCCTCACAGCTGTATAACAGCCAGAGCAGGAGTGACCATTACCTCCACAGGCTTCTTGCAGCTCATGCTCACAATGTCCTGCTCACCCCAGTCCAGAGAACTTCTGCTCACTTCTTCTGAGCTGGCAACAGCAGCCAGCAGGGCTGCACACATTTACCTCTTGGGAACACTCCTCTTCCACTTGCTGTGGCTGTGAAAAGAGTTAAAATGTGCACATGAGGCAGGCTTTGTATTTTGCTGTGTCTGGCACCATGGGGTGAACTAGTTTTGAGTCATTTACACATTTCCCTGATGGTAAAGTAGACACCCTGGTTTTTTGTTGATTCTTGCTGTCCTGAATTGAATCAACCTACTATACAGTTATTCTCTGTGGTTTTTTTAATGTTAGGGCAATAAATATGGTTTTTAATTTACCAGTCACAATAACTTAAAACCAGAGCAGTATTATGATTATGGAAAAATTTGTTCTTGACCTACAACTTATACCATTTTTTTGGAAGAGATAAAATATACATAACACTAAAAAGAGACAATTTACATGCTAAAAAAACTAAAAGGAAAAAATTAGATCAACATATTTAAACATCTACTGAAGCATATGAAATATGTATATAATTTCACATTTTTGGCTGAATTATACCACAGAGATACTGATAAATCCATTGCTAGAGGGCAGAATTGGGGCTGTGGTAATATACCCAAAGAAAAAATCATGGTAGATGGCAATCTATGCCTTAAACAGCTTGGAGAAGGGGGTGGAGTAGGGATGGGAGGGTGGGGGAGGGTTTTGTTGATGCTTTGAAGGTTATTTTGCTTATTTATGTATTAATTTATTTATTTATTCATTGTAATATTCCTTGGACACTGTCATATTCATTTGGTGGGTATATTTGTGGAGAGATCTGACAAGGTTGACACTTTCACTGGGCAACTTCGTAATGCTCAGCATGAGCCCATTCATTAAATAAATAAATAAGTGTGCCTGGTGCTATGCTCTCTGTTACTCATGGTGGTGTTGAGTCTGAACCAGCTCATCTTCCTACTCTCTGAACAGGCCATTGCCTGGCAGAATATGCAGAGGTGCCCTCAGACCATCTGCTTTTCTGGTTAAACTGGCATGGGAGGTTCCTGCCCTGGGCCAGGTAGCAGGGGCACAGTTTATGCAGTGTGATGGGAACAGTCCCTCTGAGAGTTGCTGGGCATGGACCCTGGTAGAAGGGGGCATTTGGCAGGCCCTGCTTGTGTGCAGGGCCCTGGGCAGGGAGCCCCAGTCCCAGCTGTGCCCAGGGAGGATGCCTGTGCTGCCCCTGCTCTCCAGCTCACTCACACAGCTCGTGTCCCAGCTGGCTGGGCAGGCAGCTCCTGGTGCCAGCACCAGCCATGCAGTGTGATGATGTCCTGTGAGAGGCAGTATGGAAATTATCCAGTGTGAATTGTGTTTTTCTATACATGAATCCCACCACTGTTTTAACACATGGGGGTCATGCCCTAGTACCACTGCAGTCTTGGATTCTGAAAGTGAAAAACCTTTTCCTTGGTGTGAGTGTGTGGGGAAATCCAGGCAGTCTTGCAAAGGCTGGGCCAAACACCCATCAGGCTTGAGTCCAGGACCATAAATATATCCCAAGTGCACTTGTGTTGGTGCTACCATGATAAAATAGAAAAGCAGCACAAGACAGTTTCCAATAAAAATTTATCACTGCAATTCCGAAAAATTGTGTTTAGAGATTTAGAAATTCATTTGTAAGGTCTGTAAGTCTTTCTGCCTTGAGCCTATATTTTTCCATTTTATCTCAGTCTCTTAATTGTAATTCAGGTTTAGTGCTAAGGTGTTAGTATGTGGTGAGAACAGTAAAATCTCTCCTAGTACTGAACATTTGTAGGTTTTAAGATGTGTAAGACTGACTGTTATTATTTAAAAGCCTATATTTTGTTTTTACTTTGCAGAAATAGTGTCCTTATGAACCTCTGGCCTTAGTGACAGCAATATATTTGCCTGAGATCATGTAGAAGTGGACTCAGGCACTCATGTTGTCTCTTCCAGTGTCAGTTAGTTAGTTGGCCTATAATTTCAGGATCTAAAATGTAATTTAGTGATGTGATTCCCATGCTGTGATGTTTAGTGCTTTGATGTGGGAATCTCTTACACTTGCACAGCCAAGAAAATGCTTGATGGTATAGAGAGTTGTGCCTGTGGATGTGATCCTTGTCTTCAGATGGTCAATGGCCAGATGACAGGGAACCTCTAATAAATACAAAAAGTCCAAGTGATTCTTTAGGACAGATCCTGGGATCTCATAAATTGCCAGCACCCTTTGTCATCTGTATAAATGCTGTGTAAATATAAAGAAGATTTATCTATAGTTGATTTAAATCTGTCTGCATCTTAAATAACTTAATAATTGCCTAGAATTTATGCATCACACAGCTTCAGAAATCAAACAACCATCAGTCAGAGGCAGAATTAAGCTTGAAAGCACAATTGCATGTGTTCTTCCTAAAGACTTTTTCAATGTAGCAGTATAAATAATTGCTTACTATCAGTTAATATCTAATTTAATGCAAAATGGAATTTCTTATGCATGCTGGCATAAAACAATGCTCAGTGTGCCTCGCTTTTTGTAGGAGTGAAGGCATGATTTCAGTTTATTTAGGTAATGAAAGGTGATATAACTCAGTGATAATGGTAAAACACCACAGCTCAGGGGGGGCTGCACCCTCTAAGCACCAGAGCTTGGATCTGCAGTCTGGAGTTGGTTTGATGGATGACATTTCAAGGAGATCTAGAACTCATCTGAAAATAGCTGTCTTTGAGAGAGATCTTAGCAAGTGACTTCCTCATTTTCTTCCAAATATGTCCAGACTTCAGTGGATTCCCAGACTCATGTCTTCATTGTGTCACTGTGCATCCATGTCAGGAATGTGTTTCTTGTGTCTGCTTTCTTCCTTTCATACGTTGCCAATTTGTCTTTTTTTTTTCTTCATTTGAACAAGAAAGGCAGACCATTATGCAAAAGCTTTCTTGGAAAAACAAAATTCCTTGAACTAGTACAGCTGCTTTGCTATAAATAAAGTTAAATATGCTGGCGTTTTAACCTTGCTGTTTCACTACATTAGATTTAGAATAGCCTCACTAGAAACAAGCCCACTGTGTAATATCCTTGAAGAACTCATGGTCCATGTGTATTTCTGTTCTTGTGTGAAGAGCAACACAGGAGCAGTTTGTTATAAACTGTTGTTTATAAATCATGACTGCAGATACACAGCAGATAGGCACTCCAGTGTCTACAAGCAGTGCAAACACTGAGAAAAGCAGAGCTGGACTTGTAGCAGTGTTACATCTGAATATCCCAGAGATCTGAGTGACTGTGAACAGCTCAGATCTAATATCTTGAAGGGTGTGTCATATGAAACAATAACTATTTTCTGGTTTTATACACTTTTCAATAATAAATATTTTCACACAAATATTAAATATTATGAATATTCTTATTTCAAAAATATTAATTTTGAAGTTTTGGATATGAAATAATTCAAAAAATCAAAACTAAATAATATATAATTGAAATAATCTATATCTATGGATAAATAAATAAATATTACAATAAGAAATATTTTTATCAGTCTCATTTCAATGCCCAGTAAAATAATGGAAAAGTTTATTCTGGTTGGTACTGAAAAGCACCTGGAGAACAATGCAGTCGTTGGTGACAGTCAGCATGGCTTCATGAGGGAAAAGTCCTTCTTGTTGGAACTGATTTTCTTCTAGGACAAAGTGACCTCCCTAGCTGATCTAGGAAAGCCACCAGATGTCATCTTTTGGGACTTCAGCAGAGCTTTTGACACTTTCTCTCACAAGATCCTTCTTGTGATAAAGGATAAAACATCCAGCTCACAGCTGGATAACCAAGTTACACGATGGGAGAGCATCTGGCTCCCAGGCCAGGCACAAAGGTGACAGTGAATGGGGGGATGTCAGGCTGGGCACCTGTCACTGCTGGGGCTCCACTGGGCTCCATCCTCAGCCTGGTTCTCTTCTGCATCATCTTAAATGACTTGGGTGCAGGACTTGAAGGAATACTCAGGAAGTTTCTCAACAAAACTAAATTTGGATGAGCTGTCAATTCCCTCCTGGGCAGAGAGGCCCTGCAGAGAGATCTCAACAAATTAGAGGGATGGGCAGTCACCAACCACATGAACTTCAACCAGGGAAAGTGCTGGATTCTGCACCTGGGATGGGGCAACCCTGGTTCTGTTCACAGACTGGGAATGAGAGGCTGGAAAGCATTGCTGGGAAAAGGGCCCTGGGGGTCCTGGTCAATGGCAAGTTGAACATGAGGCAGCAGTGCCCTGGCAGCCAGGAGGGCCAACTCTGTCCTGGGGACATCAGAGACAGCATGGCCAGCAGGGCAAGGGAGGGGATTGTCCTGCTCTGCTCTGCACTGGGGCAGCCTCACCTCCAGTGCTGGGGGCAGTTTTGGGAACCACAACATAACAAAGCCATTCAGCTATTAGAGAGTGTCCAAAGGAGGGCCAGAGGATGCTGAAGGGTCTGGCAGGGAATCCTTATGAGGGGTGGCTGAGGTCACTTGGTCTGTTCAGCCTGGAGAAGAGGGGACACCTCACTGCAGTTACAACTTCCTTGTGAGGGGCAGAGGAGGGGCAGACACTGATCTCTTTGCTCTTGTCACCAGTGACAGGGCTCGAGGAAACAACATCAAGCTGAGTCAGGGGATGTTGATTTCCTGATAAAGAAGAAGTTTTTCATCTAGAGGGTGGCTGGGCACTGGACAGGCTCCCCAGGGCAGTGGTCACAGCACCAGCCTGGCAGAGCTCACTAAGTGTTTGGACAATGCTCTCAGGCACAGGATGGGATGGGTGGGGTGACCTGTGCAGAGTCAGAAGCTGGACTTGATGATTCTGGTGGGTCCCTTCCTACTCAGCATATTCTGTGATTCTATGATTCTTTTTTTTTGTTCTTGGCACAGAACATGTGAAATAATTTTACATAAATAATAATCAGGCATAACTGAGGCACCAAGTATTTTGAAATGGACTCTGATTCCTGCCAAAGCAAGAAATCATGAGTAAAACAATTAATGAATACCATTGGTCACTTTCTAGTATAATTAAAGAAAAATATAGACAAACTGTGTAAGCTTTTAAATGTGCGTATCTGTGTGGCAAAATGTAACATAAAGATCCTATCTGTTCTGTCTTTGATGTTTTAACTCAATGAAGAGCACTGACCTTTTTGTTAGAAGAATGAATATTGCTTGAAAAAAATAAGATTAAAGTTCATGAGTTTATAGAGCTTCATATTTCCTGATTTTGAGTGATGACAAGAGGCAATAAGAGCTTTTTGGATATTCTCACTGAAGCTGGGACACTCTGAGACTGAGTCACAGTTTGAAGCTTCTCCAGCACTTGTAGCTGACCCGCTCCTGTCTGATACATGAGATGAAATTCAAGGGTTTCAACATTTTGGGGCTTTCAGGCTTGGAGGGGTGTGAAAAGATTGAGGAGAGTTCTTGAGTTTTATTGCATATCCAGTCCAAAAATTCAAGAGAACAGATGCTGCCCATGGGATTATGACCTTTACCCTGATGCTCAGGTTTTCTCTGTTTACACCAGGGATAAGCTAAAATAAATATATTTACTTCAGATTGCCTAGGGCCCAAATGGTCTAAAAATATTGAAGCTTACTGCAGCATCTCAGCAGTGAGTTTATTTGAACAGAATCAGCATTATTTTAATAGAACACAAAAATATTCTATATAGTTCCAAGTAATGGAGTTTGTTATTGAGGAGCCATCCTCGGCTCCCCTGAAAACTGTGTAGCCTCATGCATGGAGAAACAATTATCAACAACTAAAACCTTGAAACAGTGTCTTTCCACATTTAAAACACTCTTTGAAAAGCTCTGAGGAATGACCAAAAAAAAAAAAAATGCAGTTACTAGCCAAGCACAGAGGAAAAGTTTTAGTTTGAGTACAAGTGACATCCACTGTCAGTAGTCCTTGAGCTCTCATAATCAGGTATCTGGCACAGCAGAGACATCCCCACTCCATACTACATAATACTGCAAATATTTTCCTTCTAGACCTGGCCAAGCTTAAAAAAAAATACAAAACATTGGAGGTTCACTTTTGCCTCTTGAGCTCCAGGCACAGGGCATCGATTCCTGGAATAGTTGACTCTTCATTAGCAAGAGGCTGACAGGGTGCTGTGCACTTGTCCAACTTTATTATTCATTCTCCAGAGTGTGTCCAATCTCCTTGCTTTTTGTCTTTCACTGCTTGTTCCCCCTGGAATCTAAAGGAATTACATTCAGAGAGCACTTCTTTTTTTTTTTAATATCCCTGCTTACAATCTCAGTGGCTGCCTTCCCTACCTGTTGGCAGGGACCTGGTATGGATTTTCAGAACACAGTGTGTTTCAGCATGTTTTTCTTTGTTTTCTCTAACTCATTTCCTACTGGTACAGATGGATGAAAAAAAGTCCCATAAAAAATGAAAGACAGTATTGTGTTGAAGCCCAGGGAATGAGGTTATTAGAATGGCCAGTGTAGGAGTGTCCTTAAGCAAATTCCTTATGCAATGGATGGATGACCTTCAATTCACATATTTATTCTGGAGGTCTCTGACTTGAGAAAACTTGGACATGGTGTCCAAGGAGGCCAAGTGTTGTCTTCTTTAGCTGAAAATGATGGAAGATTCAGACATTGCATTTTTTGATGAAGCAAAAGGTAAATGAAATTGATTGCCCAAGTTTTATTACACTCAGATTAGAAGAACAATTTTGATTTGTTCTCTCTGTACTTGAGACTTCCTACCAAAAAGGGAGAGGTCATAATCTTTTTCTGCTAGTAAGGGGTGGGATCTTATTTCCCTGTGCTAGCCCTTCAATAGCTTTGTAAATTTGAGAAGAGGGTTGTGGTCTACTTGTGTGGTATAGTTACATATTTTATTCATGTTCCTTTTAAGCAACATTGAACATAAACATTTTTTACATATTTTTCTCAGTAATTTTTCCTTGTGGTAAATTCTTAGACTCTGACATACTTTGAGCTTGCCTTCAGCAATCTGTACAGATGTTTCTTATTATGGTCTCCCTTGTTACATCATTTATTAGAGCACTGTTTTGCCAAATGTTGGAATTAGGAAAGGCATGCCATTTTTGACGTTATTCAGAGATTTTTGCAGGGAAGTCAGGTAAGATATAGATGATACTCTGTTTTGAGCACATAAGCACAGACGTTTCTGATTAGAGTTTTCAGCAGCTTATAAAAGCAAATGGGATTTGATAGAAGCTGGCTCTAAAGGAAGTTTTGCAAAACTTCGTAGAAACATTTGAAACCTTAATTTGTATGTATTCCCAGATGAAGTTTCATTGTGTAGGAAAATGAATATGGAGAGCTGTTGCATAACCAGCAAACTCCAATTTGTATTTCAGAGAAACATAATGAAGTGAAAATAAATTACATGGTAATAATTGTTTTGGACTGCAGGGCTAGTGCAACTTCCAGGGAGAAAAACAAAACCTGTGATTTGCCATGGTATGACCCCATTTTTATACTGATTTATGTGTTTTGCATTCAAGGAAAACTGGAAAAAGAGCAGAATAAGGACAAAGATGACTCAGGTCCCCACAGTGCTGATGAATTTCTTATTATAACAAGGCATATACAAGGAACCTATAAAAAGCGAGTACACCTCATTCACTTGACGTTTTTCAGTGATAAAGTACCATCCATCTGAACAAGTTTTCTTTTTAATATATGGCAGATTGTTCAATTGTACCCATCAACACAATATCAGGATGACAGTGTCCCACAGTGAGGCAGGAAAATATTATTACTCCATTACAGACTGAGGCACAGAGAGACTTAGAGACTTGCTCAAGTTCAGACAGGAGGAGTAAGGCAGAGATAGGAATGGAAATTACACCTTCTTTATTTCCCTTTCCCAACCTAGTGCCAGGGTTTGCCTGATTTCTTTAAGATGTCCTTCCCCCATACTTATGGGGCCAGTGGACCACAGCTTCTCCCTGTTCAGCCAAGTGCAGTTACTAATTCCTTTTGATGTATGTGTCTTCCATGAGAGCATGCTAGTTCTTTCCAGTGCCCACTGTGGAAAAACTACTCATGTACAGAAGCCTGGCCTTAATTTCAGGGTTTTTTGTTCCATAACTGTGCTATAAGAAGAGTCAGAAGAGATGAACAATGATGAAAGGGATTGAAAAGCCTTCTCAGTTTTGTGCATTTCTTTGTGCATTGTCAGGGTTTTCTCTGCCATTATCCTTCCCACCCTGCTTGTCAGACTCAGTGACTTCTCAAGAATAGGAGCACAGTGGAATTCCTCACTCTGGAAGCTGTACTGCTAGAAACTGCATTTTTTAAGCATCTTAACCCACTATTCTGTTAATCATGTCACTATTCAATGTTTAGCACAGACAAGTTTTTATTACTGTTTCTGTGTTCCAGCATCCACATGCTTTATTTCCCTTTCCAAACAGTAGGTTTTCAGCCTTATGCATACCAACTGCATCCTTTCCAACACCATCTGCAAACTCCCAGTCACATACAGGTGCTACTCAGCCAATAAAGCAAATCCACTTCTCCCAGGCTGAGACAGGGCTCTGAGCTGGCCCTATTTCCATCCTTCTGCCTGCAGGTATCCCAGTATGACAGCAGAGACACCCAGCAACGTACTTAATCAGCTCTGGGAAACTGTACCCACAACAAATCCTGTTGAGATCATCAGAAGGAGCATAGTTTAGAGGAAAGGCATTATGAAATGTCAGATGAGGAAAGAAATACATAAGTTGATCACTGTGAGAAATAACTTTGATCTCTCCCATGGCTCACCTTTCCAATTAAAATTGTTGTTCCCTCTCTTTGTGGAGAGACCGATAGTGGTATTAAAGATTAAACCAGTATTGGTTTTGGAAAATCTCAGATTTTCAGTCTGCTCACAACCAACACTAACATTTATTTGATCTGCTGTGCTGTGAGAGAATATTGAAAATAAATATCTCTATTTTCAGATGTATATACAGTCAATGTCCTCAAAACTTAACAATATTGTCAGATGCCAGAACACACGTTGCTTTGTCTGTGTCCAAAGGATCACTTGATGGTTACAGGCTACCACCATACTAGAAATACATTGCCTTTTATCATGATTCCAATGAAGATAGTTACAACAATTTCAATAATAATAATAATAATAAAAAAAAAGTCATTGTTCTTACAGTTTCCCAGAGCTTTGTGTCTAACCTACTCCAGTTATTGTCAAAACTGGAGTGTTATATGATATTGAGTGCTTTGAAAAGTTATTAAAAAATTGTAGGAGAAGGCTAGGAGGCTTTGGAGGCTGTCCCCAGGGGAGTCCAGTGGAAAGTCTGCCCTTATGCCAGGCAGGTGTGGAGCCCCCAGCAACTTCTCAGCAGTGAAATTGCTGTACTTTGTCTTCCCAAAAAAGCTAACAAGGGCATCAGTTTCCAGCTGTCATGTCTAGGGAGCTGCTGCGTTGGTGCAAACCTTGTTCAGATTTGCTGCTTATTTTGATCCAAACCAAAATCACTTCTGTGGAAAAATAAGTCAGCAAAGTGGAAACTGGATTTGTATCCAGATTTACTCTGCATTTTTTGAAAATTTGGGCCTTTTGGATTGTCAATCTGGATTAAAAGTATGCAATAACATAAGTAGCCAAACATGAAAACTTAACTAAACAAATAATGAATTGCTACAGATTATGAGAAAAGCCAGTTCCACAAATTTTAAAAAAAGATACACATCAAAAAATATATGTATGAAAAATAATTATATTTTTGGGGATTTCTTATTGTCTTTTCTGGACAGATATGTTTCCAGTCTTTACATTAACATTGTAAAAAGTAGGAAATTTCCATTTATAAAAAAATGGAAAAACCCACACATTTACTGACATTTCCTGAGGACTTAGGAAAAGCGCCAAATGTTGTGAGGTTGTGATAAAGGCAGGGGTGTTAGCAACATCAAGAGCAAGAATAGCTTTCTGCAGGCACTGCTGTTCTGACAAAGCAGTTAGATATATCTTGAAGAATAACTCTCTTTGCTGTGCTCGCATGCTGCACTTCTAAAATTTTCTGATTTGCATTGTACTCACAGGTTTTACACATTATTCAATTTGTACCTCATTGCTTTCAATTGAGCACAGTGAAAATATCCATGTGTGATGTACAATTCAACAGTGTGGTATAAACAAATGCTGGATAATGTTGCTTATACATTGCATCAGTATGTGTGCTTATACCTTGCAACTGAAAGGCTTGATAAACTATAACAAGGAATGATAATTGTATATTGTGTATTTCTCAGGTACCATTGATCAGACCGAGAAATTGAACCACTGCTGAAGATGTCTTGCACCCAGCCTAGGCTTTGCCATCTATATTTCACAATAATAATGCTTAAAATGGGCATTCCTAATGTTTGCTGCATGATGAAATATTGCATATAATGCAGCAGCATGTGCCTGGTCCCAGCTCTGCTGGTACTTAAGTCAGAACAAACCTTGTGTCTGTGTGTGCATGAGCTGTGTCCTGTGGGTGTGGTGTCTGTGTCTAAGCAGGTCCTTGTCCTAGAACATATATTTGCCAGAAATAAAACAATCTTCAGAAAAAGGTCCTGTGCCCATGTGCTGGACATGGTGCAGATCTTCAGGGCTTTTCTGTTGTCTTCTGCAGACTTGTCACTAAAGATTGAACTGACAAGTAACATTATTCTGGAAGATCAACTATGGTTTAATTTGTTTTGAAACAATTTAGCATTATGAATATTATTCCAGACAAATAAGGCCTGGAAATTGATTCTTGCATAGAGAAGCTACTGTGGATAGTTGTTGGAGAGCAGCTGATTTCATGGGAGTAGTTATGGCCATTAGCATCCCTGGTCAGAGAAGAACTTACCCTATCTGCAACCACCACCTGAACTTCCCTGGTGGGTAATAGCAGCCAGACAGTCCTTGACTGAGTACCTTGCTTTGCCAGTCCCTTGGGAAGTTATTTATTGGAATAGCCCCAAACTTGTTGCTTCTTATTTTTTTGTTGGGAAGAGGAACCTCACTTGCTTTTGGATATCCTTATTTTTGTTTCTGTGGGAGTCTCCAGACAATACTGTGTTGCATGTATGTGTCTAACAGTTGGAGCTTGCACTTTCTCTTCAGTGATGTTCAGGAATTAATAAGTCATTTCCTAGACACCAAATTATAAGTCAGGCTCTGTTAGGTGGATCCCAGAATTCTATAGCTTTTTATTTCAATAAAAGCTACATGTGAAATGTATTGTTGCATGTTGAAGAACTTTACATAAATCTATTAATGCAACTGCCTACTTGCATTTCCCATATTCCAAAAATAAACTTCTTCAGTGCTGGCCTTGGCTCATATACCTAAATAAAAATATATGAAATAAAAACTGAAAGCAGCCTAATCCTTTTACCATCCATCCTCATGGGAAAAGCTCAGCTGAAGTCAATGGGAAAGACTCAGGGATATAAGAATTCTCACTCTAACCAGACATATAAGGTTATCAAAATAAGCTGCTGGTTAAACAAGGTAGTTGTTTTAATTGCAGCACACAAAGGTGAAATTCAGTTTCATAAAAACAATTTATATTGCATGTTTGAGGGTTTGCTTGATTTCTTGGGCATTTAAGTGCTGGACTTGATGCTAGAGACCATGATAATATGGACAATGAAAAGAATAAAATCCTTACACTTTTGAAAATGTGTCATACTTTCAAGTGTTTTTGATACCCTTTCCAAAAAAAAAGGTTACTTGTGAAATGCATCCCTTGAAAATGATAGCACAGTTGAGCATTTTCTGTTGAAAAGTTAATATTCTTTAGCATGTAGGCAACTGGCATATTTTGGATCTCTCCGTGTAGGAATTTGTTTACTTTTTTTAGCAAGTACTGTAGTCATCAACAACAATCTTGGATATGCAATCAGCAGCAACTTGTGTCCTCTGCTACCTTATTAATGCACATTATTATTCACAACCTCCTGCAGATCTAAAATACTACTTGCTTCTGAAAACTTAAAAAGTATGGAGGAATATTAATGCTCAGATTAAGAAAAGGACACAAATGTCTGAAGACCTAAGATTCTGCATTGTCCTGTGTTTTGCACCAGTATCATCTTATACAGCAGATGTGCTGCACTAATGCTCAGATTCAGCAATGTTTCATGGGTATTCTGTTTACTTTTTAGAAAACTTCATGATAAACCAAAGTGCAAGTGGGCATCAGACCTGTGAAACTTCAGTTATACAACCAAAAGACAAATTGCACACCCAAGTTACACACTCAGGGAGGAAATACAGTTTGTTAGAATTGCATGGATGCAGCTAAATTATTAAGATGGATTTAGTTTAACAGCTGCTTTAACATAATAGATGCTTAGTAATAGATGTTTTAAAATCTGTTGATACAAATCTGTATCTGCACAGATGACTGGCAAGACATATGTTTTGCCATTCAAAAATTCTCTCAGCTAGAAGGAGAAAATGAACATTCATTTTCTGTTTTCATAGGAAAGTGGTTTGTCTACTATAGTAATAAATGAATGGGGATGAGGAGAAAGGTAAAAAGATATTGGCAACTCTACTGCATTTTTGTTTTTCATTTCAAGAAGACAACTGATTGCTGTGCATAGAAGTGCTCTGAGAAGATGGCAAAGTACAAGCTTCCTGGGAACTAAATGAAGAAGTTTCTGTCTGTGTGGCACAGTGTGGCACACTGGAGGCATGCCCTCAGGTGCTCAGCAGTTTGAGATGGGCCCAAAGTAAAGCAGCATCTAGACAAATGTAAGGCAGTATAATTGGCAAGCCTGAAGTGCAGGTGTCTGCTAGGCTGCTTTCAGCTCTTCTGTTGATTCAAATTTATATTGCTTTGTATTTAAGTGTTATATTTTGCCTTTGCCAGCTGAGGTGGCCAAGCCCTTCCTGTCTCTGCACCTTGGTTCTGCTTCCCTCCCAGCAGCACATGGTGACCCCTCCGTGAGAAAAGTGTCCCAGTGATTTTTATGTGTTTCCTTCTAGTTGACTGCAAATCTTTTGTTGGGCACAGCAACCCACTCAGCCTGGTTAGTTTTTACCTAGTCAGCCTGAGAAACTTCAAAATTAACTGTGTGTTCTAAACTATCTGCAGAAATCAGTAGGTTCCTTGAGGAGCTAGTTCACTGCTCTCAGGTGAATAATGGAGGATGACATGAATGCTGACCTCTCTCCACCTGCAAAGTGAATCTAGATGATCAGCTTAGGTTGGATGTCTGACTTCAGATGGCTAAATGTAACATAAATATCACCTGTATTTGGGAATTTCGTCCCTTGAGCACAGTATTTCTAATTGCTCAAGCCACTTGCCTTCAAACTTAAGAGACGAAGAAAAACTTCTTCAAGATTACTCATTTTTCCCATATGCCTTTCTTTAAACCCTGTCTTAGGGTTTTAGCTACATGCTGACATAAAGCTCAAAGTCTGGAAATTATAACATTATTTGGAGTCTTTAAAACTTTATCCAAAGCAGTAGATTTACAAGGCTTACTATTCTGATTCTCAGTTTCCTTCCAGAATTCCTGTGAAAAACTGATCTTACCAGATATTGGCAGATTCTTTTATCATACAGGTATGAACAAGTTATAATGACCCTAAATCCTACATTCTAATTGGATGTATCAGCAAATTAAAAATATTTCTCTTCATTATCCTGGGTATCTATAGCAGTGATATTTAGAAAACATAGCTGGCTGTACAAAGTAAAATAATTTGTCATTTTGTAGTTACAGAAATCTTTGGATTACGGTTGTGAGCCGTTTTCAATTTACGGAGAGACTGAAGTTATGATCTCCACATACAACTGATCAGCAGCAGTGAATTTTCTGCCTCTTTCTTCCTCCATCTGTCCTGCTATCAATACCCCCATAATGAACCAGCTGGTCATTAAAACTTGCAGCCAAATACACAAGGAGTGAATTACTGCCCTCTGCTTTGGGGAAGCCAAAACCACCCCCAGGTTTGTTGATCAGCATGTGTGTCTGTCAGTCAGCGTGTTCCAAACTCGGGAGCAGACAATGCATGTGCTGCACTGAGGATATGATAGGCATGTGGCGTGGAAACTTGGAACACAAAACACTTGTTCAGGGGAAAAGGGGCAGGTGTGGTACTTAACTACAAGAACTAGCCCTCTACTGCTCATGTTGTTTCTCTCTTGCTAGTGAAAGTGAGGGATGAGAATCAGAGCAGCCAGAATAACAGAACTGTTGGGTTTTATGTACTTGAAGTTGTGATGGAGAGTGTATGTGAGCACATAAAGTCATACACCTGAGGGCCATGAATCAGAGGTGAAAATATTTGTTACACACTAAAAGGCAATGTTTCATATTAAGTAGAGAAGTAAGGTGAGGATTTTTATTTAAGAAGTATTTATTCTGTTAACCTTTACATTTGGAAGGGAATCAGGATGTGGAACTAAAATGCTATTGCAGCAGAGTGTAAATAAAAACAGATAACATACATTACAGGCACAATCACGAGTTCAGCTGCAGAAAGCAGACAAAACCAGCTTGCCCCCGCCATGTATTTTAGTTTTGTAGCAAGACAGGTTAGGAGACCTTAAACTTCATGCTTGACACACAAAGGGTATCCCTTTTGTATCAAAATGTCACCATTCAATGCCATGACACCTTATATGCCCCATCTTCAGGTATGGGTCAGATTTCATGTTTCTGGAGAGAATAAGTGTTTACAGAGTTGTTCAACAATCAGACAAAGTTATATGCACAATTTTACATGCAGTTTCTATTCTGAATAGTAGCCAGCTTAGCTAAAATATTTAACCTGTTTCTGATGCTGGATCTGGAGGCACTGATGGGAAATTGTCAGAATTACTGTGGTCTTCAGGGTACCACAGGAGTTCTGGCAGGGATGACATTCTGAAGATATCTGTATATTATAAATTGTGGTGCTTTGCCATCTTCTCTCTAGAACACGGCTTTCAAGGGTTTGTCAAGGTCAGTCACCAGTTCTTTTAAGTCCCTGTCTGCTGAAGCAGATCCAGTCTTGGAAGGTGGAGGAATCTTCAGAGGTTCCTTTCTGAAGAGTTAATGTTTTAAGTAGAACAGAGATTTGGGAAACAAACTGAAAGAGGAGGCTGTTCAAACTACAGTCCTTCCAGCAACTGTGACCTTAACATTTCTGGAGAATAATTTATGGTTGCTGGCCTCATTCTGGCCAACTCCGAATTTTTTCATTTTTCTAGAGATGAATGTCCTCCTCTACGAATGGAAAATATTTCTGTATGCCTTCACCTCAAGGGCCTCAAGTTAGAAGTTTACAATTTCAGTATTTTTTCCATGAGTCGTAATATAAGAAAGCATGCTATCAATTCTTTATGTTAGTGCTTATAAAGAAGAAATTATCCATGGCAATTTAAAAAAAAAAAAAAAAGGAAATTTGAAATTCATTAACAACGCAATTTCCATAGTGATTGTGCTCTGACAAGACCTAGAGAGATAAATACCAGAAAGTCCATTTCCTTGTTGATTTATTTTTAAATGGAGCCAGAGGTAATGAGGGGAAGGAATGGAGACTTGAAAACTTAAGTAGGAATGATCAGTTATCATCAATATATATTCTGCATAATAAGTGCTTTCATGGAATGACTGATAGGTCTTCAAAACTGTCTTCTAAATGTTAATCTGTTGAACTGCTTCTATCACTAAATTCTGGAGTGCTTGTGTGTTGTGTTTTCTGTTTGTCTTTGTCCACCATGAATGTCGCAGGTAATTTAAATTGAAAAAAAAAAAACAAAAAACATTACAACAAGCTGATTCATCTTAAGTCCCATCAGGACTGTTTCTTCCCATATTTAATTTCATATTTTTTTTTTCCAGTGTGCTTATACTTCTCCCCAGAAATGGGGTTCTATTAATTCCCTTTAGAGACTATTCCATGGTCCAATAGACCTTATCATTATTAAGATACTTTTCCTCCTATTCAGCCTGAACTATTCTGTCTGTATCTTCTTGTTATAATCTTGTGACACATCTCCCTTCTTGATATTTATGCACCTCAACTGCTTAGAGATAGTAATTGTGTCTTCTCATTGGTTTTCATTTACATGCACATGAATGTGATATCTATTAAGTGCAAAAAGTGTCCCTTTAAAGATTGGATTTTATACTAAAGGGGAATTGTCTTAACTCAGCTACATCTAGGAGACCTTTAGCACTTGTAGTGGGAGACAATGTAGCACTTCAAAGTAATTAATGTGATGTCATTAGTGCTTTTAGCCAATGCAGCTACATTATTATGGTATGCTATATACATAAACAAAATTTAGTCTCATTCATTTTCTTGCATAGCACTTTCTTGTGAAAGCAGCAGCTCTGCTCAAAGGATTTGTTCTGAAGATTTATACACTTATAAACATTTCAGGCTTAATATTCGAAGTGTATTTGCTATAATTGTTCTTTATGATGAACGTCTCAGCACTGATGCAGTGTTCTTTCGCAAATATCTCTGTGTAATTTATTTATCTTGATATATTAAGCCTGAAAACATTTTTCTGTGTACAAATCTAAAAAATATTAGATTAGAAGCTTCCACTGATAGAGAGGGGAAGCTGAGGCACGGGGGAGAACATTATTTCCTCACAGACACACTGAGTGTGTGCTATTTGCCAAATTGAGTGAGACAAATTTGGGACTGGAGAATAAAATGCTTAGATTAATGTTTATGTGTATGTTCTCATCTATGAGAGAGAATTTACCAATGGAATCTGTGTCTGATTGTCAGAACTCCTTCTGAAATCATTGTTCCTCATTCTTTTTAACACAAACCACAGAAGATTTGCATACATTTATCTGAGATCTTTGCATAGTGAAAAACACTCTTCCTGGCACACTTCCAGAGTACTAAACTTTTGAATTGTTATCCCACATTTACCTGTATGCTCATTTGGGTAATTTCTCTGTTTGGGTCAGAATATAATCCCTGGATGTCAGGTGCTCCAGGTGACAGCAGAAATTCAGGCCAGAATCTGCTCACAACCCAGCCTTGCTCTGCAGGCTCATTGAACAGGGACCCTCCAGCAATGCTCAGGGGCATGTGCAAATTAGCACTTTGCCCTTGCAAGCAGGGTAGTTTCAGTCACATGGCAGAGAAATTTTGGGAACACAGCTGGGTTTGGCCAGCCAAGACCTCTGTCCAGAGTGGGCTTACATGCTTCTCTAAGGTGTAGGTGCTTCTCAGCCTTCAAGGGCTCAATTACCTCTGTAAATCCATCTTTTTGTGCATCTCTTCCTTTGTGGTATTTTATGGTAAAAATATAGCTTCTGTCACTGGGCACTATCCAAAAATGGCCTGTAGAAATGATAAACATCAGCAGGACATAAAGCTACCTTATAGCTTTAAAAGTTGTTGATTCCAAACTGGGTAAGCAGCTCCCACTGTGAGAAACCTACACAGACGTGTTACAGGTTCTAAATCATATTCAAACAACAACCTACTATGTACAGTGAGAAGTTAATTAACATGCTAATATTAAAAATAATTGTTGTGGAAGTATAACATTAAGTAGGAATCTTTGCTTTCTTGTCAGTAAGGTTATACCCTTGGCATTTTTAATGCACAGCCTTTTCATCTTATTATTTGCCTTTCATTTCCTGCTCACAGTACAACATCCTAAGTGCAGTGTTTCTAACACACTATGAGGACTCTGGGAATATTCAGAATCCTATGGCCTCTGGTTGTCCCCCTCAGTCCTAACACCACAAGCATTTATTACCCCAGCAAGTATTGCCTGGAGTGTGTTACCACTCAATTTTAGTATAAATGACAATATTAAATAATATTTAGATAATTCTGAAGAGTAGTTGTTATCTGTAGGCTCAGGTTAAGTAGTTCATGTGTTATGTTCATGCCAGATTGGATGCAAAACCTGGTTGGTGACAGCACTTTATTAGTTGAAGAGAAAAGATGCATGGTATGTAAACAGGCAGTGCCAGGCTTCACAGAATGTATGTAGGTGGGATTTTTCATCAGGGTAAAATGATGTTAAGGGAAAGATAATAAAAAAGAATCTCTCCTGATGATAATGAAGAAAGAGCAGATAAATTTAGCTAAGTACACTCAGACAGTACAGGAACAGGAAGATGGACAGAGACACTGTCCAGAAAATTAAAGATGTGTGATGAAAAAGAAATTGGATTTCACCTAGGGTTAGTACTGTGACTCTTTTGATGGACTTTCAAGGTTTGAATGCAAGAGTTAGATATCACTTTAGTCTCCATTTGATTTTATTACAATAATATCCATCTCTGGTATGAATTCATACCCTACATTCTCCACCCCAGCTCAGCTGAGGATGGATGACTGGCTAGCTCTGGGGTATATGAAACATGTTTTCCTGTTCCTTCAAACTGCAGCAGCACTGCTCTGTGGTGTGGGCATTTCCTTCTATCCTCTCATCCTTTTTTCCCAGATTCAGATAGCTACCAGTACAATTCTGTATGTGGAGATTGTTTTGTTACCAACAATATGCAAGTTATTCCTTGTCATTTCAAGTGCATCTGGAAACAATAAGAGAGAAGGATTTTTGCTTCTTTACTTCAAACTATTTCTCATACCACAGAAAAGTTGAAGTTAGAAAGTTTAATATGGCCATCTTGCTTGGGTTGAATGGGAAAGAGCTCTGTCTGTTAGAGTGTAATACCTCTTCTACTTAGAAGACATTAGAAAACTCATCTTTATACTTTGTGACAATACTGATATGAAAATTAAAGCAAAAGACTTGTGAAGGAAAAGCAAATCAAGAATCCCATCTGTTTTCCTGGGTCTCATCACCGCTTTGATTATATAATATTACACATCAGGTTGTCTTTGTTTTATAATCCACAAATTGTTGGTAATGCAATAATGGCATGCAGAAAGATGTGCCCAAAGCATCAAGCACAAATGGTGTTACAATATTACCAAAACCCTCTCAAACCAAAGCCCCATTTTATTGTGCCTGTGGAAACTGAAGTCATGTAAGGGTGTGAGAATTCATGTTTGGAGCATTGCATATGACTTTGTGTGCCTTGCTCAGGAGTCTCAATGTCAGGGACAGTCTTTGTAGCATCTTTCTTCAGACAGAGGAGAAGGAATAGTACCCCTGGGCAGGACTCAGTCCACCCAAGCCACCAATGGCTCATAGGCATGGTTTGTCTTTCTCCATTGATGTTACATCTATTAGATGTCTAAATATGGATGAGATCAATCTGAGCCAAAGAGTCAAATGGGCAACTCAGGAAAATAATCTGGAAGGAAGAGGCAGCAAAATAATCAGAACTGCTAGAAATACATAAAAGTGTCTCTTTGAAGCCTGAGATGAACTGTAGGCTTTTTGAAAGGTTTGGTGAATAGTGCTAGAGAACTTCTTGGAGGATGGATGTGCACAGAGAGTTTCCAATAAATATGAGTAAGATTTCATTAATTCAAGGACACAATGCATATTCTCTGTTGAGTAGGTGATTTTCCTGTGGCAAAGATTTGAACCAAACAAGCACAAAAGAATTACACTATCACAAAGCCATGAATTCTTCTCTCCTGAATAGTTAGCATTTACCTGTTCTCTTTTTGAGTCACTATGTTGATGATCTCACTAGTGCTGAACCAGAAATATATTTTGTTTTGTTCTGAATACTCTATCATAAGGCTTGAGAAGAGTGTTTTCGGATTTGCACCAGATACGGCCGGTTCAGGGAGAACTGTGGCACAGTGTAAGTGCAGAAAAAATGAAACTCAATTTGGAACTATCTTCAGAAAAACAACACCAGGTTCCTGAGTTGCTAAAACAACTGAAACTAATGGGCTTGTTGAGTTCACCCAAATGAATTCTGGTATGAATTTTATTTTGAGATAAAACCTCATGGGTCTGATGGAATTAAAATCTTGCCAGTTAGCTCAATATAATTTTGAATCATTAACTGAGTTGTAATAAAATGAAAGCACTCTTAACTATTTCATTTTGTATTGTTTTAAATTGAAAAGGGTTACTCTTTTGATGGACTGGCAAGTGATGAGTGAGTACCAGATGTGGTTAGAAAGAGGATGACTGCTAAAGTAATAATGCCTGAAATACCATTTAAAACTATTTCAAGATCTAGATGCCCAAAGGGGTGAAAAGATTCCTTTTGCAGTTATAAATTTCTCATTCGTTCTTCCCTGGAGTAGCATAGAAGTGATGGAGAACATAATATAGCAATTAGGTTCTGCAGCAAAATTCCTCAGCAGAGATGTGTATTGTAGCAGGGAAAAATATCTTTTTTTACAGTTGTAAAAGAAAGTATAGAAAATTACTGACAAAACCTTGCACTGACTGTGAATGATCCCTGTAATGATACAAGAAATGCTGGAAGAAATGCTGGAAGAAATGCATATAAACCCTGCTTACCACAAATGTCCTTCACTATTTTACCTCAGTTCAGAGAATTTTCACCTGTGTTAGTCTGGAGAGCCACCACTCCAGGGTAATGTATTGTAAACCTTTTTGAAAATTATCGTGAGTTGTTTGTCATGTTATGCAGGTGGCAAGAGGAATTGCGTTAATTACGTAAATCAAATGTTGTAATGTTGTTGCTAAGAAAGCATCACAGAATCACAGAATAGTTTAGGTTGGAAAAGACCTTTAACTTGTAACCCAGCACTGTCAAATCCAGACCTAAATCCTGTCTGTAAGTTCCACTTCTACACAACTTTTAAATACCTCCAGGGATAGTGACTCCCACTTACAGGTGTAGCCTGTTCCAGTGCTTGACAAACCTTTTGGGCAAGAGATTTTTCCTAGTATCCAGTCTAAACCACCTTTCCCACAACTTGAGGCCATTTGTTCTTGGTCTATTACTTGCTGGGACAAGAGATTGACCCCACCTGGTTATAACCTCCTTTCAGGGAGTTGTAGAGAGTGATAAGGTCCTCTCTGAGCCTCCTTTTCTCCTGGTCAAACACCCCCAGCTCCCTCAGCTGCCCCTCATCAAACTTGCGCTCCAGACCTCCCACCAGCTTTGTTACCATTCTCTGGGCATATTCCAGCATCTCAATGTCCTTCTTGGAGTGAGGGGCCCAAACCTGAACACAGGGTATGAGGTGTGGCCTCACCAGTTCCCATATAGGCCAGGATGCCATTGGCCTCCTTGGCTGGCTCATGTTCAGCTGCTGTTGACCAGCACCCACAGGTCTTTCTCCACCAGGCATCTTTGCAGCCCCTCTGCCCCAGCCTGTGGCACTGCCTGGGGTTGTTGTGACCCAAATGCAGGACCTGGTGCTTGGCCTTGTTGAACCTCACACTATTGGCCTTACCCCACCAATCCAAGCTGTCCACATCTGCCTGCAGAACCCTCCCACCCTCCTGTCCAGCTTGGAGTCATCTGCAAAACGGCTGAGGAAACACTTGATCCCTATGATCCCAGGTTTATCTCTAGCAAGTGTGGTTTTATGCCACTCCCCCTTCAAATCCAGTTAAGAAACTGTATCTGACACAGGAACTACTTGAGAGTCTTGCCTAATTGTTGTGTCAATCTGACTTTTTTGTTGAGGCAGCCAACTTCATCCCACTAATGCATTCTGTATCTGTTTTCAATTGCCAGTTCCCAAGCTATACCTCGGGGAGGGGGCTGGGGTGGGGAGAATCTCTTTTTAAAACACAAACCACACTCCATGAGTTGATTAATTCAGATGAATGACATTATGGAGAGTTAAGAAAAAACAAGCTCTGACTGACAAAGATTAATATGATTACTACTACAACATTTAGCATTCTTTATTTCTTGCTGCTTTCTACATCCTTTTGGAAAAGGGCCAGAAGAAAAAACAGAAAATATCAAAAGCAAGCAAACCTTGATTTGCTCCAATGAATTATTTTTCTTTTATTTTGGACTTTAAAATCTATAGTTTTATAACAAATTTATGGCTTTCTTTTCACCTGACCATTTCATTTCAAGGTTACAGTGCAGCATTTTATGAATATCAAGAAAGAATAACCAAGATTCTGTGAACCAGTTAACCTAAAGTAAAGTGAGCAAGTTATTCAAGCAACGAAGCCTTCATTTTGAAATAGCTGGCTTGTGAATATTTTTTGACACTAATTAGTTAAGATATAGTAAAAGTGTCTCCAGGTGTCTGGCCTTCTAGTTGAAGTTGAAAGCACAACAAAGTAGAAATGTGATGACTCTTTCTTGTACTTGTGTTGCTGTAAAGTGCAGTGATGATAAAATGTGCTCTCTGCTGCTAAAGGAATAGAGCACCCCTCTGACATAATGATAGGAGTACTGGTAACTTTGTATTGATCCCAATAACCTCTCAAGTCATATTTATTTAGGCTGTCACTAGACTTCATCTTTTCATTCATAGAGACAATAGAGGTTGCAAAATATTCACTTAAGTCATCCTCCCCTTTAGAGGTCTCACAAAGCATTAATTCCACTTAAAAAGACTTAATACCACTATGGTTTTTATGCATTAAAATACTATAAACCTTTTTTTAATAACATACTGTATTTTTCCTCTCTAAATGAAATTCTGCTCTTAAGCCAGTTTTCAGAAGGAAGACATTAATCTTCACTGCATTTAGACCCAACTGATTCATGTACTTGTGTTCTTAGAAACTGTTCCTGTGCAAAACACAATCAGTGAACCCCAAGAGTCTTGAGCCTATCAGCTAAATTAGTGGTGTGGGAACAAGAAAGGGTGCTGCAGAGAAGAAAAATGAAAAGAAGATGACATCTGAAAGTTGCATATTTCAGTTCAATTGTTCATCTTTATTAGCATTTTATTTTAATATGCACTTTACTAGCCAGGAATTTATTTTCTCACTACAAGCTCACATAAGGACAAAATGGATGATAGAGTCACTCTTCAAAGAAACTGGCACAATATTAACATATGAATTGAAATCTAATCCATATTTTAGATTACTGAAGAAAACAAGTACATGTTAAGTGCTTGAATGATAATGGGCTCCAAAAATACATTGATGTGGCCCAAGAAGAAACTGGAAATGGAGAGCAAATTTTTAGGATTTAAAGGTGATTGAAAACCAAAAAGTGATATTTTAATTCCCCAAAATATGAAATGCATATATTAAAATTTCCATCTATTCCTAGGGAGTCACACTTAGGACATGTCCAAAATAAACCCCTGATTCTTCTTTTTCTACTCTAGACATTGGAAGAACATCACAGGGGTAAAATTTTACTGATTTGGGATGGCAGAGACCTTACAAGGTAAGCCTGGAGAATGTGATCATTGAAACCAAACCTATATAACTCAGGTCTAGACTTTGAAGCCTCATCTTCTACTCACTCAGTTTAAATCTGATCTGAACAATCACTGCCCATCTATCTGTATTAGATATAATAAAAACAGATAGAAAACCTCTCTCTTACATGAACTCTCCATACAATTCACCAGTGACCCATTACCACTGCAGCTGAAATTTCTAATAAGATTAAACTCAACGTCATTGGCACTGAGAAAAGGTCATCTAAACCCTGAATATGGCTGATAAGCACTCTGACCTGCCCAGTGATATGCTTTATACTGTTGCCAGTTCCTACAGCATCTGAACAAATCCCTGAGAAAATAGACTGGCACTACCACAAAACCTGCAGTGGAAGTATTAAGATTCTGACATTTTCCCTGCTCTACATGATTAAAAAAATTAATGAGGTTGGATTTGAGGCAATTCAAAAAGGAAAGATGATAACTTCCTTTTAAAGTAATTTTCTGGGGAAAAATATTGTAGAAAATTTATGAAGTATTGTGTTTTGATTGTCAGATTCTGGTTGTATCCAAGCCCTGTTAAGGTCTTGTTCCCTAGCTAACAAATGCTTCAGCATACTTCATAAGCTATTTTTCATCAGCCACATAATGAAATAATTGTCTACTATTCAGCTCTTCATTACATAAAAATAAATTAGCAATTGGGCAACAAATGGAAAATATTAGATTTTGGGTTTTTCAGTATTTATTTTTTTCAAAACACATGTGTTTAACTGAGAGCAAAACCAAGGTCTAAAGTATAAGCTTATACTGTGAAAAAGAAAATAACTGGTAATTCTTTCAGTGTGACTAAAATCAATGACTATTTTTCTGAATTACTTTTATTTGCAAGTTAATTACAATCTTACAGGAATCAGGGAAGATAATTTTGTTTTAAAACAACAAAGGCTGGAGAAAAACCTGGTCCCAGAGGATGAGGTTTACAGAAACATTTCTAGACTACACAGAAACTTCCAGTGTGTCACAGGTGGCATTGTCCTTAGCTCGCTAGCTAATCCTACTACTGAGCTATTAATCCATACATGAGGATGAAGTGGTAATACACTCTCAAATTTCCTTTTTCCCATTTAAATAAAACAAAGCACTTGCTAGAAGAATCAGGCTGAAAAGTTTATCCCTGAACTTACAGGAGAAAGAAACTGATGGAAGGAATTTAAATAACATTTGAGGATTTACCCTGGCCATAGGCAGAAATATTGACCTTACAAAGAATAACCCACTACAAGCTGATAATAAAAAAACCCAACCCTGTCCAGGGGTCAGCACTCTGCTTGGCTGCAAGGCTCTATGTGCAATAAACCAGGAATAGCAGTGAAGAATGAAACTCTCTGGGGGGGACTTAACAGCATTACACTGAGAGGAATATCTGCTCAGAAAGGTACTGAAGTTTAAGCAGTGAGGAATATAAAGAGAAAGAAAACAACCTAAAGATGTAATTGGAAGAAATGAGGGGCACTCAACCCTAGTACTTGACCCCCCTGAACAGCCAGTGCCTGTGTTGGGGCTCAGCTTGAAGGAAACTCAGGACAAAGTTGAGGCCTGGGTGAAAACACAAATGTGTAATTTTAAGCATATCAGTAGCCCATTAAAGAAATAAGTAAAAACCTTGCAGGCTTGATTTAGTGGCACTGCTTATATATTGAAGTTACTCATGTGCTTAAAAGAGTCTCCTGTACTGAGGTGTGAACCTGACAGGTCGTAAGGGAGGGAAGTTTGTTAAAATCTCTTGGCAGTTTTGTGATCCGCAAGAACAAACCCTAATAGGCTCTGGGAAGACCACAGTAGACAGGTACCCTTCTCAGAAAGTCACCAACACATTTATTCCCCTTTCACAGAGCCCCAGAATGGCTGAACTTCTGGAGGTCACAATTGGAGCAACAATCCCGCTCGAGCAGGGACATCTTATGGAAAACCACATCACACAAAAACCTGAGCAGGAAGGTCTGCTAATGTAGAAAGGCACTTCTGGGGCTGTGCATGGAAAGCTGTTTGATGGCTGGTTTAATTTTTCTCATTTCAACACCGAAAAATTTTGCTGATTTTCCATGAACTCTAAATTCAATTAAATGAATAAAATCAGCAGCAAATAGTTAAGGCCAGTATTTATTTCCTAAATCTGTGTTATCTGTGTAATAAGAAGAATAATCCCTTTAGTTTTCTCTACAGTTTTCCTAAACATTTTATAAATCAATCTGGGAAAACTCATAAGAATACACCATCAAGCTCATGCCCTTGTGCATGTCATTGCTAGTATATTTTCCATCTTGCAAGTGTTCAGAAATGTCAGTTTCCAATAAAATTTTCTCACTGGAAATTGAAATTCAGCTACATTAGCATGTACATTCCTAAGTCTAAAAGTGAACCAAACTGTTTTCATGGCATTGGCTCTCTGCTCAGTCTTACAATTTTGGATTTTAGCACAAGGGAAAAAAGATACATGTCTAAGAGACCTTTGCCTGCCATTCGTCTCCTACATTTTCTGAAATATGGAACTTCAAAATTGCTTTTGTTCCCTTCCCCTAGTACAATATTGTTTGAGATTCAGTCTTCTGAATACCCGATATGTTCATATTTTCTGTTTGACATTTTTTCTCTATGAATACTGGATAGGACTTTCTTATTATAATGGTTTGAACTTTAGAACAACATTGATATATAAACAAATCTTCTGATTATTTTCCAGTTTCCAGCAGCATGAGACTTGAAATGTAGATGAATGGCTCTACCAGTCAAGAGAACAGAATGTTTACTACTGTACATCTTAGAACAGCCTTGAGGGAATTTGCCTCTAGGAATTAAAAAAAGACAGTTCAGAGATAGTAAAGCAGAACAAATGAGAGATACAAGAAAGACAAGGTTCAGGGAGATAAGAATAACAATCCAGCTAACAGTAGGTAATTTGCATTTAAATATCAGTAGCTAGAGTGAGAGAGTGAAAAATAAGAAAAATTTCTCATTCTTTCTCCCCCCAAAATTGGTGTCAAGCAGTGTAAAAATAAATAATGAGATGTATTCTTAACATTGCACATACACAGGAGAAAATACAGCAATACAAGTAAATATTTGAAAATTCCCTTAACTGCTATTGAATCATGCACTTTGACATATAGGTTATAAATGCCACTCTGGCAAAAAAAAAAAAAAAAATCTGTTTATCTGAATTTAGCTCATGGCCCATATTCCAAGGAAATTGTACAGAGAAATAATGGATTAATGAGCACACATACAAAACCAAAATACCCTCCCCCAAAAATTCCTAGAGCCCGAGAAAGCTTGCTTGTGGAAGGGTGAATCTTACCTGTGTTGAAAAACTTTATATGGTGAAAAAAATTTGCAGTGAGTCTTGTTTGACCAATATTAACACTCATAAAATTACTAGTTAAGGTATGTACACACAACCTTTTGAATGTAATCTTCCTCTTCTTGGAGTGGGATTTCCCATCCTGCTGACATGTTTACTTACACTATTTATCCTTCTGTTCTTACATTTTCCATCTTTGCATCCATGTGCAAAACACAGCTTTCAGTCAATGTGCTGAAGTCAGTCGGGTCAGGATTTTGCACAGGTCATTTGCTCCTAAAGCACAAATGATGAGTAGGATCATTTTGCTGCTCTCTAGAGCCTGATGCTTAACATGGTAACACAGTTTGTCTGTGGAAGTATCTATTTACCATGCTTAATCAATCAAATAAAGATATGTTAATCACTTTGCTTCTCACAGTAATTGGGGTGATCTCTTTGATCTCATAACAGTAACTAAGCAAGCAACTGCTTTAGGGCTGTTTTGACTTAAAACAAGATTTTGTTTTGCCTTTTAATTCTGACCTTAAGTAAGAGTTAGACTCAATGCATAATAAAATCTTTTACTGGACCTCTTATAACTTCAGCAATTTTTTATGCTGTACATTAAACAAATTCATGAATATGTATTCTACCTATGAGACTGATTACACATGGAAACTTTTCCTGGCATATTTCAGAGCAATAGACATCTTATTTTAGACAATACAATGGAATATGGATCCTGGCCTGGATTACTGCACCTTTTTCTTTTTATTCACACCTATAACTAAGATTTCCCCCTTTCTTGAACACCCTTTATTCGGTTAGTAGAGAGAGTGGGGCATCCAGGCAACAGATTTTAGTGTATATGGTATTAGGTGCAACCTTTTTATTGTGAAGAACATTAGGTGTTATTGGTCTTCTAGGGGAATATTGACCTTGGAATCTTCTCAGTTAATATTTAACTCTTGGGTCAACAGATCTGGATAGTCACTTATTCAGAAGGCACTATCAATTTAATTGTTATTGGCAGTACATGCTGTAAAACCTTTGGAGGCTGATAATTGTGCATTTGTTACTAGATGCTATGAAAAATATTAAAAACCTGATATAGGGATGACAAAAATTATCTTGTGGTCATAAAATTTTTGTATGTAGCAACATGAGTTGTGTTTGAATGGAAAATGCAAAAAAAACCCCAGACATCAGCTGATAGTATGTGTTTGGTTCTTTCATTTCTTCTCTTTGTTTAGATCAGTAGTACCAGAAATTTTTTCAGTGAATAACCCAAATTTCCAGTTCTCATTAAAAATGTTTACATGGTAATTAAATGAGCACATAGCCAGTATTTCAAGGGAGTACAAGCACTTCTTTGTCTGACTGCCTGCAAATCTGTTAAGCATAATCAAATTCTGAAACTTTTTTTTCTATCTTTGCGTGGTCCTTACCTACCAAGCTCACTAAGAGCACTGATCCCCATCTGCAAATAACACAGTAAGGCATCTGAATGTGACAGCATCCACTTCTCCTTCTGGTGTAGCATAAAACCATGGTCCCAGCCACAGGAAAAGGAGGAGAATCTGAGCTGCCAGCTCTCACTGCTCCCAGCACCAGGAACTCCTGGCTGATGAAGCCCACTCCAGCTGTGCTGGATTTATGTGAGGTCTCAGTAGTGGGTCACCTGCCAGTCACACACCCAGCTGCCTTCAGCAGCAGAGGGGCACTGCAATGTGGTACAGAGATGATTCTTCATACCCAGCATTTCATTTTCTCCCTCAAACCCACTACTGCATTTTGTTCCTCCTCTTTGACACTGAAGTGCTTCATGGGAGTGACACAGATACATTCATGATTGCAAGGCCCCAGAATTCCGCACCAAGTCCTTTAGAGGGCCTTACAGGCTTTTTATCTACCCTGAGTTGGACACAAAAGGAAACACCAACAAGATATTTTCAAGAAAGCAAAACAACAAAAACTTCACTGGCAAGCTTTAGAAAATCAGGTATCTTTGGCAAAAGTTTAAAGCAACATGAAATCAACATGAAGCATTTCACAAAGCATTAGCTTAACAAAGGGAAGCCCCCTCAACTTAGCAAACTCCAATCTATCCACCTTTAAGTTATTCAAACTCTGAGAGGAAGAAATTAGAAGGAAAAGATGAGAGGTATAGAAAAGAACAAATATAGCTACCACACCTGTTCTGGTGGCATTCTAACTGACAAAAAAGCCACAAGAAAGTAGGGTCAAAAATATAGTTGTGTTGCATTCTGGTTTAAGTCCAATTTGGCTTTCCTAGGCCCTCCATCACGCCATCACTTCCAGTCTACCAGGGTGTGGCACAGGTGGAATGCATTAAGCAGAGCACTGCCTTGCAGGGGAAGACTTGACTTGCTCCTTTCCCCACACATGGACCTGAAATGTTTTGAGCCAGCAATCCTTCTGGTCTCTCACAATGACTAATGACTTGAATAAAAGCATGCATTTTTTACTTTCCAATTTGTGGCTCACAAATAGGATTTCATTTTTAAGTTCTGCTTCTTGGAAATGTTTTTCAGTTAGGTTTTTTCTTAACATGCTGTAAAGACAGGCATGCCCCTTGTGAGATTGCTGGAGTTTTGGGTACATTACTGTGTCCTACAAGAACCCAGTAAGGTCTGTTTGGCTCTTCTGAAGAGCCACTCTGTGCAGCAGTGACAGACTGATCTCTTTGGGAGCAACAAGAATGTCATTTGTCTTACACAGAAGCAGAGAAGGATGGCAACAAGTGCTTCTGTTTTCATTTGGGCACTCATGTGTCTTGTGGCTTGACACTCTTAACTTCTTGTGTAGTCCTATGACAGGCAGGAAATAAAAATGAAGAAGAAAGAACTTTTCTGGGGCTAGACTCACTCCCTTGTGCTGGTCAGATACCTGGTATATTATCATACTTGTGTACCTCCTACGCAGTAGAATAAATATCAATCCTGGCATGGCTTTTGCATCAGCTTCATAATTAAACAGTACTCAGGATGAAGATACAAATGGTTAAACAGGTGGCAACAGGCTGATTCAAGAAAAACAAAAATTTTTTTAATATATATATATACACGTGTATACATATACACACACTTATATATAAAAGTTAATATATATTATATATATATTAAGGCACATAAATGTCTTTATAAATAGGCATCAATTAGTGTTCCAAGATGCCTTTGGATATTTTATTCATTAGGATGATGGACTACATCATATGTATGAGTAATTATTTAAATATATGAGTATGAATGTATTTAAATAATTTACTTTTGAGATTATGTAACATTTCTGAATTCAAACTGTGTTGATGCCAAACCTATGATGATACTGGCCAAGTCAAGCTCTGACAGCATTGGAGCCCTAATGATGTAGTTGATGCTGAAGTGATGTAAATGTAAGGTCTAAAAAATAAAATAGGTTATTTCAAGGATCAAGCCAAAATGCATAGGTAGTTAAATTTCACAAATGAAAAGGTACCTAACACATCTTTGGAGATAAAGGAGCATGACCAAGAGACAAGTTTCCCTTCAGTTCTTTGCTTTAATTGTCTGGTTGGGGTTTTTTTGTTTGTATTTCCATCCAGACAAGAAGGCTTAGAGTATAAAGGAAATAGTCTTTATAATGTGTTTTTCTCCATTAAGCCTCAATTTTAAAGACATTTGATCACTCATATCTTGCCTAAATATAGATTAAGAATCTCAAAAACTCAAAACCAATCTAGCCTACCTGTTCTCCAATAGTATTGCCCTGTAAGTGCTTCTAATCTTGGCACACCCTTCTATCCAGCCCAAATTTCTCTGGATGCCTAACTATAGTTGTTCAGTTGCATGGAATAATAGGAGTGAGGTGAACTCCCACATCTTCCATAAGGGTGCTTTGTTGCCATAAGGGCATCCATGTCTGGCACAATTCCTGGAGAACTGCCAACCTTAAAATGGGCAGTAGCGATGCTCTCCTGTTATCTTTTCAATTTGTGCTAAACAATTCAATGATGAAGAATTTGAAGAACCAAAAGCTTGGCTTTTGTGCCCATGCTTCATGGAACCTTGAACTTACAATACTGGATAGTTTATTTTTCATTTCTATTGTGCAAAAATACAGTATTGTCATAACTCTGACAGCTTTCTGTGACTGATGGGATGAACTTAAGGAGTGGGTATTTACCTGGATTCTTTTTAATAGTCAAGTAAAAAGCTTATGCAGCATGATAAAGAAAAGAAAGGTAGCTGCTTTGGAGAATGGGGAGGGCAAATTTCCTTCATCAGCCTCTAAAGAGTTGAACAGCTGTAGTCTGCAAGGACCCAGCAGGCATTTTAAGATGAGGTAGAGCAATAGGTGATGACTAAAATGGCATCAGGCGGCTGATGGGGTTAAAAACCCCCACACAGTTATAGTTACCACACGTGGTGGCACTTGATGAAATTGCCCTTGCACATCTGAAGCCATGTTTCAGTGCCTGTTGTAGAACACCTGTGCTGCTCTTCTCCTTCTCCCAACACTCACCTGGCTCAGTAATGGTCCTGAGCAGAAGCCTCTCTGAACTGGGCTGGCACAGTGTTCTTGCAGGTGGATGTAATTACATCTGCTCATTTTCGACAGGATTCCTAACAATGCTACAACTATATTTGTTTAAATCTAACATTCCAACTTTACAAGAGGAAAGTGTTCTTGCACTCCAGCTGGCAGTGTGATATGTCCAAGGAGTTTCTCCAGCTGGCTGACATGGGAACTAGCACTGACAGCAGAGCAGGTCTGCCTGCAGCAGTGGAAGATCACAGTTACCTGGGAGCTGAGCACTCTGCATTAGATCTGCCAGACTTGTCATTTATGATACAAGACTTTCATACTTAATGGGCTCAATCCAGATTTAGTTATATAAACAGACTTTGTAGCTTCAGAAAATGCATTCAAACAGGAAGAGCAGGTACCCAGTTGTCTGGTCTCCTTCCAGACATTTAGGTCCTGCTTTCTTGACTTAAAGGTTCACTTTTAACAGGAGGAGAACAAAGCATGTTAATGCAAGAGGCTGCCTGGAATAATATTCAGTGTTGTGTTTTCAGGATTTTCACTTCTTGAGTCTCTGCTTTAATTTCTGAACTAAAATATAAAATACACACCACAGCAGCCCTGGCCCATTTTGTTCTCATCCTCAGAAGAAGGCTGAGTAATTTGGATGACAAGTGAATGAACAACCTTGATATTTCCTAGTGATTTCTTCTACCCTGCATGGACACTTGACTGTAAGCCAAGTGACTTCCCCTCTGCAGGTTTTCAGCAGCACTGTGCGAGCACAATCTCAAGCAGATATTTTAGGCATCATGGGCTGCTCCCAGAGCCAAATATTTACCTTTTTGGTGAGATAATCTTATGTTAGGAACTTCTGTGGTTGAGCTAGGTTCTGCTTGGAAGGGATGTGACCAGCAAACATGTATGTATGTATGTATGTACATATGTGTATGTACATCCCAGGAAGCAAAGCTTTAGTCACATTTCATAGAGGATATCCCATTACAGGACCCTGATGATGAAACAAACCTGCAGCCACCAATTTGGATCTTGGCATTTTACTCCTCACAGCACAGAAAGCAGATGGAGCTCAGGAAATCTCCAATCCTCATAATCCCCTCCTCCTCTAAAGCCTGCAGGAGGGCTTGGGTACTGCTGGGACATTTCTGTATAAAAAAGTGTCAATATTCTGCTCTGGTTTGTGTGTGCTCACACCACTGCACTAATAAACCCTTGTGAAACTGCTGTAAGCAACATGATCATCCAGCATCATGAGCAGTTCTTTTTTTTCCCCAAGGAGAAACTTTTCATGTGTCTTTGAAGATTATTTGATAAATAATATGCATGCTGTGAAATCTGTGCTTGGTAAAAATGCTGAAGATGTGTTCAAAAAAAAAAAAGAGTGAGGTTCTTGACAGTGCCAATAAATGGTTGTGCTGAGTCTGCCTCTGGATGTCCTGCCTTCCCAGGGAGCATGGGAGTGGTATCCAGTGTTCCCAGCAGTATGATGCAGTCCCTCTCAAGATTTGGGATGTGCTAGGACTAGGAAGCTCTTAAAATGCAAAGATGAATTTGCTGTGCTGAGTACATTAAGAATTGCTTCAACAGGAGCAGAAAACTTTGAAGCTATTCCCAAACAAGATTTTCTCTCTAATTTTAGGTATGGAAGATGCCCTCATTCTGGAAACAGCCTTTCACAGGGTGGTCTGTCAGGAGCTTCCTAGTGGAAGCTGAACTTTTCAGGAACCAAAATGGTGAAATGCCAGGTTTAACTACAGTAGAAGTGTTACAATAACACCGCGCTTCAACACCTCTCTGTCACCACCCTGAGTACCTGGCTTGGGAAGATAACAGCTGTTCCCAAGACATTTGTGAAGATCTTTGGTTGTAGTCTTCCCTATGGAGGAGTGAAAAGAGTGTGATAGTGACAGTTTTTAAATTTGTAGTGAAATATGTTCTTGTGAAAAGCACCTGATCAGCAGAGCAGAAGACACACGTCTCTTTGAGGAACTGTACAGCTTTGTTGCTGAGGCAACAGTGGTACATGGGAAACAGAGACTCAGCATCCAAAACCAGAGCAGGCTTCCTGTGCATCCTTAGAATCCTTAGGCATTGACTCAGTAAAGAAACTTGGTTTTCCAATGATGTCATTATAGTGTGTATTTAAAGATGTGGTCAGAAGAGGACTTTTTTTCTGTTCACATACTTTGACTATTTTATTTGTAAGACATGTAAGATCCTTAGTACCAGAACTGTATCTCACTGTGTGCCTGTTCAAATACCCAAAACAAAATAAATCTGTGGTCAGATCCCCAGGTATCAGCATAGCCCATGGTAAACACACAGAAAGTTCATTTGAGTTAATGGAAAAACCTCTTTATAATTTTATAGTTTTTGTATTTTCCTTTAAAAAGCCAAATCTAATAATAAAAAACTCCACTGTACATAAGTTCAAGCAAAATTTAATGCCTAGAATGTCAGCAGATCCAATGGATCATATGCTTCTGCTGCCAGGGCTTTGCCTGTCATGGCTTGGAGTAGTCATGTGCTTGAGGGGGCTGGAAGTTGTGTTTCCATGGTTATGTAGCTCCCAACTTTCTTTTAATAACCCAGACAAGAGATTTGTTAATGTTCACTGGTGATAATGGAAAATTATAGAAAATAATCATTCCCAAGAGCTTTTTGTTTTTGTTCTGCACTGTACAAAGGAATGAGGTGAAAAAAATAACAATTCATCCACATAACTAGGAGCTACTTAAAACCAGCAAAATGTGACTTTTATGCCATTGCTTGTGAGCAGCTCAAAAATGAAGGCACAGTGGACCTGTTCCACCTGTAAAGGAACCTATCTCAGTTGAGAGTATTTGCCCTTGCAGACAAATCTGTGAAGAGCATCATGACACAGGAGAAGGTGCTCTTGCAGTCAATGGTCCATTCTTTTCCTGTGATTGCATCACATTCCAGGAATCCTATTAGAAATAGACACTAGACTTACAAATAATAGGTTGAGAGAGGCTTTTATTCATCTTCTACATGAGGGTATGTCAAGAGCTTTATTTTCTGTGGTCAATTGAACAGTAATTGATGCTAATGATAGAACACGAGGTTACCAATAAGGCTCTCAGAGTTTTCAAAAGTAGTCAGCATGGTGAGTATTCAGTGTTAATACCCATCATATTTTCTGTGTTGAAAGGGCAGTTACAAAGGAAATAGACTGGCTTTGTTCACACACTGAAGTTTGCAATTTGTTAGGGAAAGATGTAGTCTCAAAATCTGAATATCTATTTTAAAATAAGAAACAAAACCAAATTCATACAAACAAATTAGAAACTTTCATTACTCAGTTCAGAAACATTCTGATGAATATTAAAATGTATTCTGGAAAAAGTAACATTGAACAACTGAATACAGTACCTGCCAAAGTTCATGAAAACTGATGGCAAAAACAGAATTGGGAACTTCTAGATTGTACTATCAACACCATTACATAACCTGGTGATCTTTGGGATGTCCCTTAAGTGAAAATGTGGACGTGTTTCACCTTGATTTTTCAGAGGAATTGGAAAAAAAAGTAATTTTAGCTAAGGTTCTTCAGGAACCTCAGCTTCACAGGGAGCTAGAAATCATATTTGAAAATAATACTTCATGTATGTGGTTTTAGATAGACATGTATGACCTTATCACCTATATGGCATAATTTTCTAAAATAATAACGAATAAGGATGGACAATAATGGATAATTTTCATTTCATTTTCATGGGTTTCTATACAAAGAGTTACAGAATGGCAAAATAATATTTGATATTATAACGTTCAAATTACTATCATAATATTAAAGGAATTCAAGAAATGCAGATCCAACTACTCTTTTAGATCTTGATTTGGTTAGACACTTGAGGAAGAGCCTGATTTATAGCCTATCAGTTAGTGGGTTTAGCGAGAGCCTTAAGTATTAGGGACCATCCATAGCAATTACAGGAGTGATGCAAATACTTGACTGAAGGTGTACCATATTAAATCCATATTTCAGTAGTGATATAAAAGGAACTTTAGCAGATCCTGGCATAAAAATTGCTGAAACTGTTTTCAGTAGAAATAGAAATGTTTTCAAAATCTTGAGCAGATTAAAAGCGATAGATCTTCCAAAGTTATTTCATAGATAGCTACTTGTGGCTCAGAATTGTGTCTTAAAAATTTAAAAGTAAGATTATCCTTTTTCTGAAAGATAGTGATCACATGTGATCATTGAAAATGTTTAGGAACTTTCTTACAAGGATTATTAGTCTTCAGTGCAAAAGGAAAATTATTATTCCTATCTGTGTTGTACTGAGACATTACACATCATGTGCAAATATTTATAATTTTAATACCTGCTACTTCCAGACCTCAATGTCATCTAACTTAGTGCAGAATTTAAATACAATGTCTCAGGTTAGAGCCTTTATTACTTTACTGTGATCTGGGGATGTCAAATCAATAACTGCATACTTAGGCTGTCACATTTTAATCCATGTGTTGGCTATGAGGTTGTGAAACCTTAAATATATTATAACATTATTTCACCAAATTGAAAAATTTTGATTGAAAGCAATTTTTAAAATTCATGTTTCTCTTTGTGTTTGCTGGACTTAAGAATGCAAAAAAATGATAATTTAAAATGTAGAAATGGTTATCTGCCATGTTGCATGACAAGGATGCTACCAAGTGCCACAACATCTTAGGATAGGATGGGTCAAGAGCTAAGGAAAGGGATAAAGGGATCTCTAGGCTGCTGTTTCAGATAGATAAAATAGACATGTGTAGGGAAAAATTTGCTTTTGAGTCCAACCACTAATGTCCACTTCCTTCTAGAAAGAAGAGACAAATTATGTCTAGGGCAGATGCATAGCTAGATTATATATGCAGAGATTTAAGAGTTATTTTAGTCTGACACCCTGAAAAAATGATTACCCTAAAAAGTAAAGATAGGGTTGAAGAGATGTGGGAGCTGCAGAGAAGGGTACTGCAGAGGTTATGCTTGAGCTGACCTGTGGGTCCCCCATCCAGCTTCCTTAATTGGCCTATGATGAATGGAATTCATTGATGTGATAGATCTGATCTTGGGAGAAATCTTCCTTTTCCTTGTGTCAGAAAAAGTCACATTAGAGTTGGTAAATCTCACAAATTAAAGAATCTGTTACGATCTGTTAGAATTTCAACAGGTAGAGCAGGATTTGTTCCCCACCTCACACTATTTGTACTCTTGAATTATTTTTCTCATAAGAGACAGAGCTTGTAGTTTTGGCTTCTCTCAGCATGTGGGTGGATTTGTAAGTGGTTCTTTTGTGGTCATAAAACCCCATAACCAAAAGCCAATCTTTTTTTCCTGGGTTCACACTAGTTTCAGGACTCAGTGCACACATGAATGTTTTCCCCAGGGCCAAGGTTGCAGGAGGAAGATGTGGGTGTGGTGGGGGAGAAGAGTGCAACTGCCCTGTTCAGAAGGGCAGAGCATGGGAGTGGCTTCCACCCTGGCTGATTTAGGAGAAGTAAGAGGTGGTAGAATTGGCTGTATCAGTGCAGATCCAAGTGCCACATGGCCCAGTGCAGTATTTGTAGCAGTGGACAATTCTTAATTTCCTGGATGTGCATCAGAGCCAGGACAGTGTATGTTCACTCAAGTCCATCAGTTTTTGATTCAGGTATTTCACCAACTCCTGTTGACAAGGGACTGCTGGCATGTGTCCATTGTGCCACACAGAGAATAGCTCTGGTTGGAGCTGAGTTAACTGTCCAAGTAGGGACTTTAGGGTGCTCTGGGCTCATATGGGATTTAGGAAATACCCCTGTCTCCTGTGGGTCCTATTATGCTTAGTTATCTCTTTGCTGGCACAGTTCTTGTTGTTGGCACCACTTTGAATTCCTTTGAGGACAAGGAGCCAAAGAACATAAACATTAGGACATTAGAGTGCTCAGTGTTACAGTGTCTATTTGATTTTATTTTCCCTTGGAACAAGCTGTACCTCTAATGAAACAACTTAAACCTGGTAATAAATATCCCGTCTCCTGACACAGACTCTAATTACTTCTTCAAATGAGCAGGTTTTGTAGTCCAAGTACTGAGATCTAGTCCTAAATTAAAAGATAGCACTCTTCTCTTTGAAGAGGACCAGAAGTAGAGTAATCAGTGACAAGGACATAATTTACTGAGAGAAGTATTGTTTAAGCTGCTCTGAGAAAAGAAACATTCTCCAAGGCCAGATTTACCCCAGCTTTTAAGTACTGATCAACACTGAAGAATTTTGTTTAATGAAACATTTCATGTGCCTAACCTGAGAACTTTTCAATTACCTAGCTGAGCTGGAGTCAAGAATACATTGCAATCAATAGCATAATGAAGAATTTAAGAGAAGCCTAAGAAGAATTTTCTACTATTCAAGGAGGATCTTGAGCTACAGATGCAGAAACCCATGTAAAGTCCTGAAATCCAAAGAAACAATGGTCTAAATTACAGTCGGGAAGGAATTATATGAACTTGACAAAGACATTTATTAATTTTTAATGGGGAAAAATTAATGGGTATTACAGAACTAATAAACAGCAATTTGTTAAATAATGATTCACTCATCTCAGTCACAATTGACTTAATCAGGCTGCTCAGTGAGCTCATGCAGTCCACAAAGCTCTGGTTTTTGCTCCTGAAAAAGCTGATTGTGGCATTTTTACTGAAGAGACAATATTGAAAAAATCAATAATATTTAATGTGGAAAAATAATAGAAATATCCAATACACAATTTCAAAATACATTTTTATATTGAAAAATTACAAAACAAATTTCTCTAAATAACTGAAAAATTCTGATTGAATAAAAATAAGGAAAAATTCTTTAATTAATCTTTATTTTGCAAAACAATGTAAATTTAAAGTTTGTAAAAAAGCCCATTTTTTTCTGTTGAGGTTTCCCTGTGGAAAATACTTCTCTTATAAAGGGAGGTTATTCAATATTAAAGCAATTTAAGCATCTTCCCCCTTCCAGATATGTAAAGCTATTAATGACCTGTATATTTTTACATCATATCCCTTTATCAGGTCTACAACATTATTTCATGGCACAGCTATCTCTCCTTCCTACAGACCACAGGTATCCACAGCCCTCTTGATGTTTGTTTCATAGGTAAAGCAGTCAAATTGAGAGCTGTCTTTAATACAGAAAAAAATCTGGACAGAAATTTTAAATTAGCCATTTTTAGCTGTTTATTTGCTTAACCTATGTGTGCAGATTTGAAAGATGTTTTTAGATGTCTCCAATATTTGTGGCTCCAGGTTTGATCTTTTTCTTTTGTTGTTGTGTTACATATGCAAAATCTAATTGAATATTTTGGTTTACATTATGGTTAGCCTCTCATTTAAAAAGAGATACAAAGATAGTATTTCACAAATAACAAAATTAAATGGCACACGTCTGATCTTCAACCTTTTGCTGGAGGAAGCACTTGCAGACTGTAAGTCTTGTCACCTCTTTTCTGAAGCCAGAGCAGCCCCTTTGGCTGTCCTTTGGTAACAGTGTTGATTTCAGCTATTGTGATCTCTCTTGTTCTGTGTCTGCATTGCCCTTTGTTATGGCAGCACAGCTTTTGTGCAGCCCTGGTGGACGATCTCAGGAGCTGATAACCAGTAACAAAAAGAGTAGTTTTGTTTGGAGGATTGCTGGATTTTCTTTCAGAGTTATTTTGACCATGGGTCCACTCCATCAGAAGGGCCACTGCCCTTTTCAAACAGCAGTTGCTGTGCCCAAACTGTTAAACAAGTGCAGCTGAGGGGAAGGGGGTGTTTCAAAGTGTTGTTTATGGGCAAGGGGGAAGCACACTACATCTACATGAATCCAGTGCTTTACTGTCAGCATGATGGAAATCTCAGCAGCCTAATTCAAGTATCATTATTACTCTGGACCTATTTGTGACCTTAAAAAGAAACTAATTATGCAATTAGAGTGCTTCTCTACAGAAAAGGTCTCAATAATAGTGATACTATTGAAATAGTAGCACTCAGTTCTTGGTTTTCTAAGCTTTTCTTAAGGAATGCTTACCCTTTTATTTCTTCTCTGGGCTACCAGTCAGCAGATTTGTGCTGCTGGAAAGGGTAAGACCATAAACCATCAGCCCCTGATCCTTCAGTGGGAAGGATCCAGTCTTGTTCTTGCTGGTCTCTTCCCCTTTCTTTGCCCATTTTTATACATTTTCTACCATACACCTTTGCTTTTGTTCATGATTTTACAATTCCGTGTTTCATCCACACTTACTCTCTAACTCTCACTTTGTGGAAGATACTGCTGTTTTCTTCTCTTTGTTACCATCAAACCCAGCTCCTGGTTTGCAATCCTTTGCCTACTGCTGGGTGGTTTATATCTCTGCACACCTCAATGCCAGTCTGGGCCCAACTCTTATCATTCCAGACAGGCACTTTTCTATGCTGCATCTTGCCTCTCCACTTCCCAAGGTTTTTTGGTATTGTATTTCTCTACCTTACATTGTTGCCTTAGAGGCATAAGTGTCTCATTCTCCACAGAATGATGGCTTGTTAGAGCTATCTGTATAAAACCACGGTTGTACCACATAAAGATAAGCCATAATAGAACAAATAGAGTTGCAAATAGAGTCATAGAGTTGCAAGCAAGTCAAGAAAAGTGGGGGCAGAGCACCCTGGCAAGCCTCAGTCCTTATGGCCTCTTATTTAGCAGTGGCAATGTGGTGCTGCAGGGCTTTGGGGTTACAGTGCTGGGGAGACAATGAATTATAAGTGCCTGGGTTAGGGGCTGTTGAAGTCAGTTCTGTGCAAGAGAAGATTGCCACGACAGTTTGGTTTTAAATCTAAGACTTTCTGTTATAAAACCTAATTGATGGTCGGTAATAATATATATGCTAGTGATTTTGCATCAGCTCATACAGGCTGAATATGTTCTAATTTCTTACCAGGAAAGCATTTAACTCACTTGTAAAAAGAGTGAATCCCTTGGCTGATCAGACTGAATAACTCCTTTCAAAACTCCCTCTGTCTGAGATGCACATTGCCACTCTCCCTTGTGACACTACCAGCAGCTGCCTGCAAAGATCAGGGCCCTTATCCAGCTGATCCCATCAAGGTGAGGGACTAAACTGAATCAAAACCCTGACCTTGCTTCTGCCTCAGTTACAAAAGCATGGGCAATCACAGCTGAGGTAGTTTGAGTAATTCACCAGGGTCAGGACAATGATAGGAATGCTTGTTCTAGCAGATTCTCAAAATGCTGTGGCATTCCCCCCAAAGCCTTACAAGAAGGTACTGAGGATGGCTTTTTGGCTACCACAGTATCTGCCTGGAAGCTTATGGGCATTTTCAGCTGAGCTTCTTTGTGCTGTATGTGTTGTGTAGCTATAGATACTCAGCTGTGTCTCCCTGGTACTTTTTCTCTACAGTTTTTTTTCAGGACGTGACATATTAAAGTTGGCTTGAGCAACAGATCAAAATATAGTATCTAGATGAGGGAATAACTAATCTTGTCTAAAAATAGCATCTCAGTTCAAAAATGCTGAAAAAGTATCTGTTGGATGCACTTTTCATTTACTAGGGATTCTCCATAGCACAAATCAAAGGCAAATGCAATATGAAATGTGGGCATTAAAAAATGCTCTGGGCTGTATTCTAAAAATAAATTATCATAAGATATAACTGTCTATGGATGCTATTTTGAACAGCACTATAAGTGCTAGGGGAATATTACTCAAAATTCATGCTCCCATGTGGTGAATCAAATATTCTTTAAATGGCTCTAGTGGTCTAAGCAAAGGACTAACATGTGAGGAAGGCATGTCTCCAAGAAAGGTGATTCTGAGTCAGCAGCTCACAGTCTTCAACACTAAGAAGAATCCACTCCTGCTCTCTGTCTGAGGTGACTGCTGGGTGTAATGTACAGGCTGTGGGAGAGGCTGCATTTCAAAAAGAAAAATGACATTAAAACTGTCTATTATTACTTTTAGAGACTGGAAATACGACATAGAGCTACTAGCAAATGAAATGTGGGTTTGTGGTTTACATGAAAACTGTTCTGTGGTAAAAGGCCTTCAGCTCTTATTCTTCATAAACAAGCATGCATTTCAAATCAACTGCATTAAAAAGATCTATTGTCTTAGAACCTTGGCAATGAGGGGTCAATGTACCGGTATTGTCCTGTTCTGCCAAGTATCCTGCTTTAGGAGACACGTGAGATACAGACTTTGGTGGCAAAGCTGGCTTTTAAAGTTCCTGCTCCCCTCTGCCAAAGCCAGGTTTGACTATTTGTCATGCTGTCCTGGCACAGTCAGCTGTGTTTTCTGTTGTGCCAGTTTAATTATTTGCAGTGGTGTGCTGTACACAGGTGCAGGATACACGGCTGTAAAAACCCAAGAAAACTTTTTATTCCTGGAGTGTTGTCTTTGACTGGATCTACTAGTCTGCTTCAGCTGGTGTTTGTGTGTGCTTATTTTATCAGTAAATTTGGTGTGGTGAAAGAGTTTTTTAATATAATCAAAAGCAGCAAGGAAATCAAGCCAGTGGCAAAATACTTCTGGATTAAATAAGCTTGGGTTTCCACTCAGAATAGATGTCAGCTCTGTATTATTATCATCATATCACCATCATCTATTCTGCACTCTTGAATAATACATGCTATAAGGTTTTCCTTAATAAATTTGCTTGAATTAAATATTTTTTCATTAAAAAAAAAGCAAAAAGAAAAACCAAATCAACTAGCTAAAAATATACCTAATAATAATGTTGTTAGGTTATCTTGGTGATTGCTTATACCTCTTCTAAAAGTTCTCACCTTGTTTTATTTCTCTGAACTTTCCTTGCTTCAATTTGCAGTCCCTGAATCTTCTTTTATCTTTATTTATGAGGTTGATGAGCCAGCTACAATCAGATTGTTACCCAAATTAGAATTAACAGCCCATAATCAAATCACCTTTTTTTTTTTTTGAACATAATGGATTCAGGCCTTTGAAAATTTTGTTGCAGACAGTTTTTCAGTCAGTCAATCATCCTGAATCCTCTCCATTCCTTAGTTCTTCTTCAGTCTCTGTGGCAGCAATATAATATTCTAGTGTCAGTGGTTAACTGCTCCTAAAGCTCTGATATAATGTCTCTACACAAATTTGGTCTTTTCTTCTTATGTGTGAGAGAACCATATGAATCTGTTCACCCAATGCACCCTTGAAGGAGATCAGGTAGTTGGGTAACAGTGATTACTCCCATCTAACTTGCTGTTAGTTGTAGGGCCAGGAATTTGCAACATTTTCTGCCCATGCAACTTTGTCTTTAACTTCTCTGTGAGCACACTATCTCATCCATGAACCAGGTCCAAACTGGATAATTCTTGAAGAGTCACCCTGCACTACAAGATTGCTATTATCTCCAAACCTTTCTTTCAAAATATGACCTCTTGAAAAGCAGAAAAAAGGAAGAAAAAACAGGAAAAAAAAAAAAAAAGGAAATAATAAAGAAATAAATCACGGCAGTTGAGCAAAACTTATTTATGAGGCACTTCATAAACCCACATGGAGAGTGTATAACTTCCCTGTACCTTCTGTTTTATTCCTTTACACACTGCAGACTGCAGCCTGACTAGTATATTCTGGGCATGACTATCTCTAGACTTCATTTCTACAATTCTTTAGACTATTAGAAAAACTAGAGATGAACATAAATCCTTATCCTCTCATATCTTCTCAAATGTCTCACATGGAGAAATACTATGTGCTTGTGTTCCCTTCTACTCTTCCAATGTGGAATAAACAGACATCAACACTCAAATGCAGACTAGGAGTAATATATTTTGTAATTATCTGAAATACATTAGCATTTCCATTTTCTACACCTAAAGCTGCTGTGTTGAAATGCTGGCAGATTGGATTAGTATGCCCTTCTGCTTTGGGGACAAGTCAGTTTTTAATGCCGTGGTGTATGACTACACAGCTGCTGGGAATAGACTGCTCCAGCCATGTTTCATCCTGGTGCCTTCCACTGGCCCTGGGTTTGAAATAAAAGTGACAGTCAGATATGACTGAAGAGACAATGGAAGGCTTGAGTTTTTAATTTTGAAGACAGTTTTTCTTCTTTATTTGGCTATTCATGTTGCATTGCATATTATTTTGTGCAATTGTTCTGAGTTTCCAACACAAGGTATTCCAGGCCTGATCAAGGCCCTACTCCTTGAACTGTTCATATAATTGATGTGGTCCATTCATTGGAATAAAAATTAGACAAGGCCTGAGGAGTGAAGTCATAGTTTTCCACTTTTCCAAGTGAAAGTCCCAGCCACCAGTCTGCTTACTTTAAATTTATTCTCGATTGTACAACAATCGGGAACCAAACAAGCCTGGTCTTGACAGAACAGAGTATATCCTGACTCAGTGTAAGCAGCCTGGTAAGGCAAATAGAGCCTTAAAATTTAATTTCATCTATTAGAATAAGGTTTTAATGCTTATATTAACTTGGGTGACTTGATTAGATTTCACTGGTTTATGCAAAATATGGCAGAACCATGCAACATCTCAACAGTATTTTTAACTTGAAGTTCAAGTTCCTCCTCTCTGCCCAAATACAGCCAAACATATTTTTCTATACACAGTGTTGCAAGTTCTGATATAGGAAGTGGCCATCTGCTTTAGATTTCAAGAGTGTGCACCCATTAATAGAGATGCAGTGTGTTATGATAACCTGGTCTTTTTGTCTGTGTGCTCTTAGACAAAGTCATCTTCTCCCTGCTAGTATGGAGGTCACAAGCAGAGCCCAGTAAGTGTGACCAATCTTTTGCTCCATCTGGTGTATTGGCATAAATTGGGCAGCAAAGAGGTCAAATCAGTCAAGAAAGATGTCATCCTGGAAATGAGCTGTGGCACAGCTTCATGTGCTTGGGAACTTAACAAAATTAAAACCTGAAGTATTATGGAGCTTTGGCAATTGCAGAGTTAGGAAGCCTTTAAGTGCAGAAATCTCAATCATAAATTGGAAGCTGTGCTCTTAAATAATCTCTAAATATATTTTCAGCCCCTGCATCCTTTGTGGGGCCAAAACCTTGGCTGTTAAAAGCTCATAGAAAGTTACTGGGTCTTTTGAATGAGTCAAATAGGATTTTGGTCCCAATGCCTAAAGGCATACATCATCACTAAAGCCAGGATCTATTATTTTCTGTGACTGTTGTTTTAAAAGAAAACAATAAATTCATTGCTGTATCTGTATGTTTAAATCAATATTATTTCAGAATTTCAATAACTTCCTGTTAAAAAAATATTCAAGGAGATTAAATATCTGTCTAGCTCTGACAAAAATGAAAAATATATGCTATTAGGGCTGGAGAATTACATGCAAAAATTACTAGTGATATGCTGTATTACAATTAGGTATTAGTATTAGTACAATCCATGATCTTGTATGCATAGAGAGAGAAGTAGTTGTAAATCAGGCACAGCAGTGGCTGGGAAAATTTCAACTTGCTTTAGTAGAATAAAATTTGTGCATGATTAACCCAGAAACTAGGAATTATAGAAGAAGTTAATACTAGGACTGTAGGGCTCAAGCAACGGTAAGCACTGCATAATCAGAATTCTTTTTATTGAAGAAAATTTCTTCCAAGATGTGAGCAGAGGTTTTAGAGGGGAGAATACTCTCGGTATTATACATGAACCGTGTTTTGGCAGGAAATCTTCAGTAAGGTATATTTTAAGTGAGGGAAGTCAAAATATTTTGGAAGTGTTAAAAGAGATGACTGCAGTAATGTATATTATAAATGAAGATGATGCAGAGCAAAGAAAGAACAAGGATAAGTGAGTGAAAAAGCCCCCAGGTTCTGCTCTCCTTGGCAGGTGAGTTCCATGTAGGATAGAGGCCTCCACCTTCTGGAGGGCCACGTGTCGCTGGTTGAACAGCCTGCAAGAAGCCATCAACATGGGCCTTGACAAACTGGGTTTTCTTGAACAAAAGGAAACCTGATTATTGCTCAGTGTGGACTGAGTTCATGCCTGGAAGAGTTAGAGAACAGGCTGGTAGGAGAAGCATGGCCTTGAAGGGAGGGTTGACACCAGCATCTGTCATCTCCCCTGTAGTTTTAAGACAATGAGTGATGAATGTGCCTGTCCATTTTAGGTGGAAGGAAAGTTCCTAAGCTCAGTTGGAAGGGAAAGAATAATGTACATGGCATAATTCTGGAAAGAACTAGTACATTAAGTTTTAAAGTTGGCAGCAAGGCATTGTATTGAATCTGTCAAACTAGAGATGGTACAGCAGTGAGAACAGCGTTATGGTAATGAAATTTGAGAGAAGAAAAAAAATGTAATCTTGAAAACTAGATATATGTCAGTTTGACCTAAGTATAATGAAAACCTTTTGAACAAATTTGGACGAGAAGAATAATTAAGACATAGAGATAAATGGAAAATGGGATTAAATGCAATATCGGTTTATGAAATCAGATCAGTCCAAACTAATTTGCCATATTTCATCTAAGATGTGCCTAATTTTCTAGAAAGAGAAATATAGTGCATCTCATCTGTTAGGTATTCTGCAGAATGTTTGAAGTTTCTAGGTCAGCTAGGAAACTTAATACATGCCCAGCCTCCTCTTTAAATACGTATTTCTGAGAAGAATGAAAAACAGATCAGACATGTTTAGGACTATGCATAACATTTTAAGAGTAGACCATAGGTAAAAGCCAATTTGAAATCCAATTTTGAACTGATTTTTAAATTCATCTTGAACGTAGTACTTATTTAATTACATTAAGGCACATCATGTTACATAATGTCAGAGGCCTTATTAAAATGAAGCTACATAATATATTTTTCTTTTGTTCTTATCTATTAAGCTATTTAATGACAATAGAGTGGTTTCATATTAATTTTCTTGACAAAATCATGTTGTCCTTGTTTATCATTTAATTATCTTTTGGACATTCAGAAAATGAACCTTTAATATGTTTTCCAATGTATTTCAAGATTTAGAATTAGGATGATTAGATCTGTATTTCACTGAATTCTCCTTTTTTCCAGGTTAAATTGGAGATAGAGAATTTAGTAGTCCTTTTCCAGTCCTCAAGGTACTATCTGTCTCTCACAGCTTTTAAAAGATAGTGATCAGGGCTTATTTTGTTTGTATCCTTAATCATCCAAGGAGGAATTACATCTGGCCATGCCTAACTGAATACATCTATGTTAGCTAATTATTCTGTAAGCTGTTTTTCTTAGTCTGACTTGTAGTGTATTTCCTTGAAAAAATATTGTAGTTATGTTTTGGTTTTTTTTTTTTTGTTTTGTTTTGTTTTTTTCTCTTTTTGTAAGGGCCAGAGAAGAGCAAGCATTGAAGTGTTACTCCTGTTTGAATCACCTGCATTCTTGCAATTTAATGTGTAATTCCAATGTGATGTGTGATCTTGTATGTAATTTGCCAAATATATATATATATTCCTCATGATCTAGCTTTAAAAGCAACTGCTATTCTGTGGCTTTTCAGGTTTCAGTAGTTACAACAAATGATATTCCCTGAATATTGAACTTTATGTATGAATATGATTTTTATATCCTCAAATTAGGCAGTTTGTTCTACAGTTATGTTACCTGACTGGTATTATGTGGGTATTTGCATTTATTTGAATTTAGCAAGTATTTAATAAATATGTATTTTCCCTGTTGCAAATATGAAGAGGCAAGGAGAAATTATTTGACCTGTGTTTGTTTCTTTGTCAGTGCCATATCTCCTCCGGACAGGTAATGCAGCATTTTTGAGTGCTTCAGTAGAACTCCCTCACTCTTTCATCCTCTGATGCAGCATAAATTGCCTGTATACTCTGTACACATTTGAATTTCACTGGTGTAGCCAGATCCACAAGATTACTGATGCTGAGGTGAATTAGCTCAAAAGAGGTTTCCTAAATACAATTATTTTATACCAATGCCAACTCCATTTTTTCCCCAGGGATTTGTATAATGAGCTTTCCTTCTTTATTTTGTGAATTTTCAAGGGCATTATTTCTGTGCATAATGCCTTTTAGAAATTAATCTTGGCTTTCAGAATCCTTGATGTTGTTTTATCCTAGGTGACAGTCATGGAGAGTTTGGAGGCACTGCCTGTGCCTCATGTAAAGCTTTCAGTTTCTCCAGCTGAGTGTAGTTCAGTAGTTCATTGTTTCCCACCATTTTACATCCTGTGGTTGCACTATGAAACTCCTATTTTCACATTATTTGTGAATAACAATGCCACTAATAATTTGCACTGTCACTTGTGAATGTTCAAAAATGCAGATGTTCTCACACCCATGTGTCTCTCCTACCTAGATGCCTTAGCTACATCTGTGACAGCTGAGGAAATTCTATTTGTACTTAGATTTCTTAAAAAAATCTTGTACCAGCAGACTAAGCAGGAAATGCTTGCAGTTTAAATTAATTTAGAACAGACATCTGAAAAACACAGACGATGGAATAATATCAGACTTGCAAATGTAAATATCCAACAGCTAACAATGGAACAGGAATAGATTTCAACCTTTTCCAAACGAGATGTCACTGCTTGCATTTAAAACCAGAGTGTATATATGCAGAATGTGCACCAAGATGAGTGATTCATATCATAGTGACTTTAAGCACCATTTAAATCAACAAGGATTAATTTAAATAATGTTTATCCTTTTCTCAAAGATATTCCACAAAATAGTCTGTTCTAATTAGCTGAAATATTTTGATAAATTTAATGAAGTTATTTGCTCAGTGAAAAATGTCTGCTACATTTTTGTCTGACTTGTAATAAAACTACATGCTTTTATTGTCCTACTTAGTACTTATAGTTTTATTAAGCTGGAAATCAATGAATGGTGAATTCATTAGTTAGTGGATAATTTGTCTTTTTAATTATTATTTGTGTGAGGTTGCATTTGAATGGAAATTTAGTTTAATTGATGCCCAATTAAAGATTAATGGTATTTTGATATTGTTTACTTGGGACTTAAAACCACGAAAAATGCACTAAAAAGCTCCTCAAAACAAGCTTTAACGAAACTTATGGTATTAAATGAAAATATTAATCATCACTAGTCAATGTTTTTTTTTCCTTGCCATGTTCTTCGAATTTTTAAAATGGGTAAATCTCACCGTTTCACACCTCATCACTGATTTACAAACTGAAACTGGAAAATGAGCTTTCCTCCTTTTCCAACATGCTCTGGTTCTCACAGCTTTGCTGCAGCTCAGCATTAAGCTAAAGTAGTGAATTAAACTGAGATGAAACATATTCTTGTGCATCTTCATGAAACACAACTGTTGTCAAAATTTAGCTCAAGAGAACATGGTTTTTAGTTCTTTAACTGATAAATTCTAGCTCTTCATGCTCTGATTGTTTCTAAACTGTGATGGAAAGCCTGCTCTGCTTAATTGAATATATAAGATGTTAAGGGGCTATTAGAGTCAGAATATAAAACGTATTTTCTTTTAAAGGTAAAAATAATAAATTTACACTGGACAATATACATTTCTGAAGTGAGTCTTTGTCTCTTTACTGATCTGGTACAAAACAACAGGCATATGCTTTGCACACGTGTGTAAGTAAACCCTGGCTGTTTATGCTTTTATGGTACAATTTAAAACTTATTTTCTTCAATAGCTACTACATTCCTTAAATAGCAGCTACTTCATTGGACTTGCCCACTCAGATGAAAACAGTTTAGGAATTTTGCCAGAATGCCAATGATCAAAAAAAACCTATGATGTTCATCTTCATCATTTAGCCTACCTTACCTCACAGAAACCACTGGTAAGGGAACGTGGGATCTTGCTTTAAAGAAGATGTAAGTTGACTGATGGCACATGAAGGTACAGGAGCAGCCCCTAATCTAGACACAGAGAGCAAGAGAGGAGATCAGTTGTAGAAAGGGAGGGGAAGAGAGTCACTTATGTGTGGCAGGGTGGGCAGTCATGGGGGATTGAACTGTAGTTAGGAAAAGCAAATGCACAGCCAAAGGGATACAGATAATAGCAATGGGAAGGGATAGCAATGGAACACGTATTTGGGGGGTTAGAAGAATAAAAGGTGATCCTGCAGTAGGCAGTGGGTTTCATCTGTGGAGTCAGTGGAGTATGGGGCAGTCTTGCAAAATTATTGATATGTTTGGGTAAGAAAAATAGTTCTCCTGTTCAACATATGGGTATCTCTGATATTTCACTTAAATTTGATATGACTGGAGTGCAGCTTTCTGTATCTGAGATAATTATCTAGGCTCCTTTTACAGTCATGGGAAGCAAATAGGAATTTTGGTTACAACTCTTTTTGTGCTTGTCTAAAATGATCATCTGTTTTGCATGCTGAAAATATTTTCCTGTTGAGGAAAGAAGTCCAGTCAAATAACTCAGGTACAAACACAATGTAGACAGCTAAAGTTAAACAAAATGGATCTCATGCCCTGTTGGTAAGACTTCCAACTGGGCAGGGGTGGATTCCAAAACCTATTTGATCAAACTGTCCAATTCCTTGTATTATTGTTTCGTTTTTGATGTTGAGCATGGATGAAGACTGATTCTTTTTCACTGATTGAATTACTGTTTAGCTGTCCATCCCTCTCCTTAGTCTCTGTGATCAATGTGTTTTTGTAGATCTGTGTCACACTTCTTACTCATATGTTTTTCTAACTGAAGAATGTGGCATGGGTGAGTTGTGAATTTGTACAGCACTAAAGAGGTGCTTTCTTTGTTAGCTATTCTTTGTCCAACATGCTCCTATCATGTGATCAACTTTCATTTTTTTTTTAACACTGTCCAGCTTAGAGCTGGTATTTTTTTAAAACCAACCATCATACCCCAAATTCTTGCTCCCAAGCACTAAAAGTCAGCTCAGAATAAACCACTTTGTATGAAGATAGAATTGGCTTCTCAAAGGGGCATCACTTTACATTTGTCTGCACTAAATTTCATCTGATATTTTATTGCCCAATCCATCTTGTCAGTTCTTCTGCAGCACTTCACAGTTGGCTCTCATCTTACTATCTTTAATAACTTGGAACCATCAGCAAACCTTATAATCGATTACTGTCTTTTCTAGGTCATTTATGAATATATTAACCAGCAGAGGTCTCAGAACAGATCCTTATAGAAACAACTGCTGACATCCTTGATATGTAAGAACTATTTATTTGCTCCTTTTCTAGGTTTTTTATATTTCATCAAATATTTTTTACATGACAGGACCTTCTTTCTTAAGCCATTGCTCAGTTTCCTTTAAAACACCTTTGGAAATCAGGTTTGATTAAACCAGTCAAATAATTATTATTCTCATAATTTTTTACTCTTTTAGAACCCTCTAAGACACTTATAAAGCAGAACTTGCCCTTAACAAAGGAATGTTGAATTTTTAATCTAACAGTATTTATCCACAGGTCCACTAATATATCTTTTCTGTGTAGTTACACCACAGTCTTTCCACAGTTTCAAACAGATTCTCTGTGGACACCCTTGACCCTTTTCTCCTTGCTCCCAAGGAAAGATTTTCATGTAAGAATGCCCTAATTTTTTTACTGAAGTTAAGGTCTTTTTGAAGAATTAATCTGCCTTCTTCAGTGGACTTGTCTTTCCTGAGGTCCCCTTTACCCTTTGGGCTCTTCAGGTTTCTTTTTTAAAATATCACTGCAAATGCTGGCACTCCTTCACAATTTATTTTAAAAAATCCCTCCAACCCCCTTGATTTTAAATGCCAGCTTACCTTTTTTTCCCCTTTGGGTTTGCCTCTCCTGTTCAAATCACCTTTATTCACAATGAACCTGGAGTATTTTTTTTTCCATTACAGAATCATAAAATTGTCAAAGTTGGAAAAACCTCCAAGACTATTGAGTTGAACAGTTAACCCAGCCCTGCCAAATCCTCACTACACCATGTCCCTACGTGCAAGTCCACACACCTTTTGAATACTTCTAGGGATGGTGATTTTACCACCTCCCAGGGCAGCCTGTGCCAATGTCAGAACACTCTTTCAGTGAAGAAAATTTTCCTAATCCAAACTAAACCTCCCCTTGTGCAACTTGAGGCCATTTCCTCTCATCCTGCCACTTGATACCTGAGAGAAGAGCCCAACCTCCAGCTGGCTACAACTTTTAGCAGTATTGGAGAGCAATAAGGTCCTCCCCTGAGCCTCCTTTTCTCCAGGCTGAACTCCCCCAGCTNTACTTCTAGGGATGGTGATTTTACCACCTCCCAGGGCAGCCTGTGCCAATGTCAGAACACTCTTTCAGTGAAGAAAATTTTCCTAATCCAAACTAAACCTCCCCTTGTGCAACTTGAGGCCATTTCCTCTCATCCTGCCACTTGATACCTGAGAGAAGAGCCCAACCTCCAGCTGGCTACAACTTTTAGCAGTATTGGAGAGCAATAAGGTCCTCCCCTGAGCCTCCTTTTCTCCAGGCTGAACTCCCCCAGCTCTCTCAGCCACCCCTCATCAGACTTGTGCTCCAGACCCTTCACCAGCTTCATTGCCCTTCTTTAGGCATGCAAACACAATGTCTCAACAAGCATTTCCCTCCCCTTTTCTTTGTCTGTTGGGGTTGTAATTCCTTATGATGTCTACCACATTTGTGATGAGCAAAAGTCTTTATATAATCATCCTCAAAGAAGTAAGCATTTATCTTTTTGCCTGATGATTATGTCTTCTACCCTTACCAACATTCTCCCCTCTTCCAGTTTGAATTCCTAATTTCAGAGGAGCATCCTTAGTGCTGGATGTTACACTGATATTATCTAATGGGGAAAACACGTCACTTGTAATTTTTTTTTACCTTTTTTTACCAAGAAAATTCAGGGTCACATAAGAGTTTTCCATATTTATTTCCCTAAAAGAAAGATTAAAAAAAATTCTAGTCAATCTCTGTGCAGAAAATAGAATGAGGCTGTTTTGTACGTCATTCTCTGAGACTGACATTTAACACAAATTCCTTCAGTGGTTCTTTCATCTTGTAACAACTAACAGAATACCAAAGGAAGATCAGACTATCCTGAAAACTGCATCATCAGACTGCTATTCATAAGGCAGTGCATGGGGACATTGAAAAAATAATACTAAATGTACAAGATGGTGTTGTTCAATACTGAAACTGCAGCGCCTCTAGAAGGTACAAACCCAAATAATCTGTGTAAGGTGGTATAAACTGTTCTACAGCAGGGCTCTAGGTCTGGAGGCTCCTATAGACTGTAGGCTTGTCCTAAGGAAAGCACTAAACCCCAGAACTGGTTTTTTTCTGTCTGAAAACTCAGTATTCTATGTGAGACAGAGAATCATAAGTTTGACTCAGTGCTTCTGTTTACAAAATAACTGAAATTTCAAAACCATAGTTGTTCAGCAAGATATGTTTCCTGGCATTCAGATCTTGGTTTTGATCTGACAGAACTTGGTTTTGAAGTCTAAGCCAATCTGAAATAAGGCCAAATATCAAAAACATGGTGAGGCACATATTTTTTTAATGTTTCATGTGAAGAGAGTAAATGTATTTTATATGTGTACTATTTGGGAAGACAAAAAAAGTCCTCTTTTTTTTTTGTGCAGCTTCAGAGCTTGAAAATACTGCCCTGCTGTGTGTAGGCATTGGATGGATTTTGTTATTGCACATGATTTTCCCCTAGACTGGTTAATTTAAGAAAAATTATATGATTTTCTACAAATGTATATAAGCAGACTAAAGCAGGAATAACTCCAAAATCTACTATGTAAGAATAATCTTAAAATCAATACAAATGAGAGCTGCTGTTATGAAGTAACATGGATAGATCTGTTACATTTGAAACTGTACAGTTGAAATTGGAGCCTTGCTGTGAAGTAGCTGCTGAGGGGAGCCATGAATAGAGAGGCTTATAGGACATTCCAATTACTTCATATGGCAGAGATTAAATCTACAACTCCAGTTTTACCTGGATACCTGAACAAGAACCTCAAATAGCAGCAGCAGTGATATCCTTCCTCACAGCATATTAAAAGATTGTTCCACACATTGGTTTTTCAGGGACAGGGACAAATGCACCAGTTCAATTTTCTCCTGACCCACCTCCCTAGCAGGTGCTTTGTGGGAGTTTTCACAGAATCACAGACTGGATGAGGTTAGAAGGGTCCAAACCCCTGCTCAGGAGGGCAGCCTAGACCCAGCTAGCCAGGACCTTGTCCAGACATTTTTTATCTCCACAACCACCTGTTCTACCTGAAGATTCTACTTGGGGTTTTCTACGTAGAGTTTTGGGGGTTTTGGGTCGTCTGAGTTTGGTTTTTTTGTTTGTTTGTTGTTGTATTTTGGTTTTGGTTTTTTTTTGTTAAAAAAGTGTATTCCTTGAGATGTCAGCATGTGTCCCGGGCTGCAACAAAAGCAGTGTGGGCAGCAGATCAGGAGAGGTGATTCTTCACCTCTGCTCTGATCTTATGAGATCCCACCTGGAGTACTGCACCCAGCTCTGGAGTCCCCAGCATAAGAAGGACATGGACCTGTTCCAATGAGTCCAGAGGAGGGCACCAAGTGAACTTGAGTACCTCCTTTATGAGAAAAGGCTAAAAATTGGATTTGTTCAGCCTAGAAAAGAGAGGGTGTCAGGGCAATCTATTTTTGGCCTTCCAGTGCCTAAAGGCAACCTACAAGAAAAATGGAGAGGGACTTGTTACGAGAGCATGTAATGATAGGACAAGGGGGAATGACTTCAAACTGGAAGACAGTAGGTTTAGATCAGATATTAGAAAAAAAATTTTTACTCTGAGGATGTGGATACTCCATTCCTAGAAATCTTCAAGGCCTGGTTAGATGGGGCTCAGAGCAACCTGGCCTAGTGGAAGGTGTCCCTGCACATGGGAGGTGGATTAAAAGTAGGTGATCTTTAAGGTCTCTTCAAACCCAAACCACTCTATGCTTTTATTCTTCTGTGTCACAATTATGATGGGAATGAACATGAAACAGAGAGGGGATCCTGGCCATCCCCCTTTGGTCCTACATTGATTAGGTGGTTGCAGACCAGAACTCCCTTGTGCCAGACTGGCCTGAAGCAGATGTACAGCTCTGGGCATCTGCACTGCTGTGCCTTTAGCTCATCATGTATGGTTTGGTTCATGCAGTGGCAATTGGAAGAGAAGAGCAAAAGGTGAGCTGAGGACACCACTTAAGTGCTTGGAAATTAGGCAATGAATGTCAATGGGTCACACAGAGGCTCCATTGAGGGCTTTCTGGAATAACCTGACATCTGTAGCAAGAAGTGTCTGATGTTCAAACTATTCATGAACACTGTTTTACTCTCCCTCTCTTCATTAAAATGCTTCACTATAGGCCAGGCCACAGAGGACTAATAAGCAATCAGGAGGCAGCTATACAATTTTGGTCTGCTGTCCTTTGGTAACTGGCAAAGTGTTTGTCTAAGAGATACTCTGACACAGTGACACCAGCTTCCCTGCACGTGTGTTGGCAGGGAAGGTTTACACAGAAAAACCTATTTTCTAAGTTCATGCTAGTTGCCAAAAGCTCTGCTAAAAGAATGTTTTACTGAACAAATTTGGTTTAAAATGTGTGTGATTTATCAAAATTATAAACTGTGGGGGTGACTCAGCTGACTCTGTAGGCTCTATTTGATCTAGTCACTCCTGGCTCCCTTTGCAGTCAATAAAGAGAAACAGGCACTTTTGGATCATAACTCATTTACACTTAAAGTAGATACCATTTATGCCCTAATACAGAAAAGCCTGTAATTAGCTGTAGGAAGAGTTGAGTCTGACTGCTTTAAGTGTAGACATATAAAACCAGGTGAGATGATTCCCGCCCTGAGGCACTGTTGTGCCAGCATGGCTTTTCCCTCAATTCAGTCACAAACATGAGATGCACAATTCAACAGAGAAAATGTGTGAAATTTTTCTGTTAGTGGTGCAAAGCTGTAGATGTGAAGTGTGTCATTTGTTTAAGGAGGCCACTCAATGGCTAACCAGCAAGAAACAAGTGTCAAGGACAGATCTGTAAGAGCAGAGTGAATATATAATTTGACAGAAACCATGCTGGGCAATGTGCATTATTTTTACATGACTGTACTGTTACACATCATTACTAGTAGAGCTGAATTTCCCTTACTACGAGCTTTATTCTATTCTCACAGTACTCTTTCACACGTGTAGCTGCATGGTTTGCAATGAAGTTACTCCTGGTTTAGTCAGTGTACATGGCAGTGTCATTAATCTTCTATTGTAATTTGCTTCTGTTTAATCTATTTGCTCTTAGTAAAAAAAAAGATTTCCTGTCAGTTCCTACAGTGCAGTTTTGTGCTGTGCTTTACACAGTGATTTCAGCATTATTATTTCCAACGGAACATTGTCACTCAGGCTTCATTTCATTACAGAAAATTTACATTGCCCTTTTGATCCCCAAAATATCTTCTAATAATTAAAAAGCCTATGCTTTTGCTCTCTATCTTCATCTGTTTTCCTCCTTTGCTGATCTGCAGGCTGTGCTCTGCAGTGACATGAGTGACTCAGATGCCTCGGCACTATGGAGACTCGGATATTATGGTAATGAGCATGATAGGTACATTAGGCTCCAAGAAGGACTTCAGGGTCATCACAGATAATTACCTTAACATGAGATGCCTGCAGTGCTGTGACTAAAAGGGATAATGTGAACTTCAGAATTACATTAAGGGGAAGTTACACCAAGCAGAGGTAGGAAAATAATCTGAAGTTTGTGTGTGTGTGTGTCTTTGCCTGGAGCATTGCTTATGGGGCACAGCTGGAGGCAGATCATCAGCACAGCTGTCAGTGCTCTGGTGATTTGCAGGGAATCCATGCCCTTAGATGTGCTGCAAGTGTAAAGCAATCACACATTCATGATCAAGGTGTTCATCAGAGTTTGGAAGAACATTTTTCCTTGCCTTGGACAGGTCAGTTTGGACAGTAGCTTGGAAATTTTTTTTTTTTTTTTAATTTGGCCTTTGCAGTATGAGATAAGGGATATACAAGATAAGCTGTATTTTCCCTTCTCAGTGTCTTGACTCTAACCAGCTCTCAGACTGATGGTATGTCACTCTTTTCTCCTCCCTTTGTTCACATTGACAAGACTGAGGGACTGAGACCTTACAGGCCTAGGTGGCCTCATTGTTTCTTCTCTTTTTCATTGATATGTCCATGCTGGAGGCAGGTGTGCTCTGCATCCTGTCCCATAGCCTTAATCCCCATGTGGTGGTTACCAGCACTCATACTTCCCTCAGTTTTCTCTGGAAGGAATCCCATTGGGAAGGCAGAAAGGCATCCTGTGCATCTTGATTGCCTATACAAGCAGCCTGGGGAGAAGGGTGGTGCAGCAAGGACTCAGTTTCTAGGGAAGATTCACATTTAGCTTGTTGCCCGTAGTGTATAAACTACTTGAGTGATTCCTAGAAGAGGATCCCTAAGAGCCTGGCCTTCTCTGTTTGTTAGAGTGTTACAAGAAAAATGATGTCCCCAAAAAGAAAAAAATATTTTCTTTTTGCCAGTAATGTATGTGCTCACCAAAAGGCCTAATATTGTGCCTGTAATTGTGAATACAGGCAGCACCAGAAGAAGCCTTGGGGTTCAGGAAAGCATGTTTGAATTTATGCTGTTGTGTTGGACAATCAATATTCACCCACCCAACAATATTCTAGCTAAACTTTTGTCTGAAAACCAGTTTTGCACTATCACTATCTTTAATTAAATGTTTAGTATTTGCCCCTTTAGTACATAGAGGATGAATACAGTATTTGTTTTTTGCAGACCCATGAAAACAGTCAAAAATTCCTCCCAAGTATCCTGAGATTTCCAGTCACATAGAGAAAAAGAAAGAGTGCTTCTAGTCTCTGGAGTAAAAGCTTTTGGAAATTGTATGATATTTCTTTGAACTTATGTCTGAACTTCCTTAAAACTAATTGAATGACGAAGGAAAGTTTTTATATTCAGCTTGCAAGTAAGGGCTGGCAGGGGAACCTGCCTAGTGTGTGACCTCAAAGATTAACACTGTAACATTATCATGGGATCACAGGCTAGAAAAAAAACCAGATAGATAAATGTTCTAAATGGCATGTCAGACTAACACTAAGGACTTTAACAAATGAAACTTTCTTGTTAACAAACTGACATTATTGTATTTAAAGGTCAGCTGACAAAAGGGTATGACTCCCAGGCAATCTCTCTCAGGCTGCAAGCAGGACCTCCTTGGGGAAACACTGACCTTTTCCAGGGGAGGAGCAATCAAGGCTGATAAAAGTCAGTCATTTCCAAAAAAAATATAACAATAATTATGCACTGAACTAGGAGTGGACTTCTAATAGCTGCATGGTTATTCTAGGGCAGAAGAGACACTACAGAATCCACTGGTTCCTTTCTTCTGCATGTTTTCCAGGGTGACTGCATGCAGTGGGCTGATGGGTGCACTGATTGTACAGAATCAGCTTGCTGCAGTTCAGATGAGAAATGGTCTTGCCATGGAGGCTGACTGAAAAGTTCTTTCTGGGTATCTTTGGAATATTTAGGAATTCTTCCATTTCAGGAGTTTTTTATGACATTATCCCCATTAGTGACAATTGATTTTCTTAAAGTTTTCTTGACTTCAGTAAATTAATGATTTCTGCATCAGCTGAGAAATGAGTCTTGTTGCTTGAAAGAAAGCTAAGATGAAACTTGCTTTTGCAGTCTCTATTTGGGCAGATCTCTTAATGAGTGTTAGCTGAATGATTGCAAGCTCCTTGCACCAAACAAGTGGTGCCACACAAAGCTTGACACAGCTAAAAGCAGATTTACTGAACACCCACGGGACACTGCCTTAGATCCACCTTGCATCTTCCAACATTCCTGTACCCAGATGCACAGTGACCACAAATTCAGAGTAACTACATCTGATAAAAGGGTAGTAAAGAGCAGGATGCAAAAAGAGGTTGGTCATGTACACTGTTCATTAATACAAACCTTCAGTGCAGAAGTGCATCCATGGTGCCAGTTATGCCTTGGGTCTTGTGTTTGTCAGAGTTGATATTTGCACAAATTGTCAGTGAATATGTCGTGTAGCAAAGCTCAGTAACCAAGTTCAGTCTAATTAGTTAAAAATAACATATGGAAGAATCCTGAAAAATATTTTAAAACAAAGTTTTAAAAGTGTGAGGTTATTTATATTTCCTCATTGCCTTTCTAGTAAGGAAGCTGATGTAGAACATTACAGAGCATACTGCATCATCGTTATGGAAAAATTCCAATCATTCTCAGGGTATGTACTCTAATTCAACTGTAAATTACTGGATTTGACACTGGAATCACTTGTGGGAAGTTCTGTAACCTGAGCTATGCAGGAATGAATAAATGTTCATAATAATCTTTTGCCTTCAAATTCATGAATCTATGTTCATTGCAGACTGTTTTTTTCTCTGTCAGGGATACATCTTTGAGTCTGTAATTCTGCAGGGGAAATCAGCACTGCAGTGAGATTTTATGTTTTTTCTGCCTACTGAAGACCTGCTGTTAAATGAAAACAGCTGAAATGCACTGAGCTACCTATGAGAAAAAAATAATTCCAGTGGTACAAAAATGAGGGCCTCATGTTTAAAAGAGCTTGTAATTTGACCACTTAAATTATTAATTAGGATGTATACTGAGACAGAATATCTTGAGTGGAGTTCTTAATGTACAGCAACCAGAAACTTGTCACTCATATCCTTTGTGCTGCACAGACTGGAGACCTTCAGTTTCCTGCATGGAACTCACAACTGGTGAGCTTTTCTTTTGTCTGATAAATGATACTGCCTGTGTTTAGGGACTCTGGTTGAGACTGTTTTGGCATTTAGACTCATGGAACAACTTTGGTGATAAATGAGTGGCTGGAGGTCGCTGTATTAATCTGGAGCCTCTGAGCAGCATTAACAGGCACTGGGAAGGCAGCTGCACCCTGGTGTCCTTACCTGAGCCAGACCCAGGTAAGGACTCTTTGTTGGGAAAGGACTTCTGAAAACTTTATTCCTCTGTTGTCAGCTATATGTTTAAACCTGTTTGCTGTCCTGAGTCTGTGGTTGTCCTGTTAGAAAGCCCTGGCATTGTCCATGACTGCTGTTTCCTGACCCCCCCTCTGCTCATCCACCACAGAACTCTTCTCATTGAGGCTCTCCTTGCCAACCCAAGCATATTCACCTCTTACTGCTCTCATGCTATGTTAGAAATAGAGGCCATATCATCTGCCTTAGAGTCATTGGCAGGGACTTCATACTTAGTTCAGGAGTCTGGTGCAAACTGCTCAAAACTCTGACCTAGCTATCAGTAAAGCCATCAAACTCCTACCAAATTCAAAGGACCTGAAAGTGTCCAGCAGATACTAAAAATTACAGCTCTTGATTTTTGAGACAAGCTTACTTCCTAGTTCTCTTTCTCCCCTATCTTTCCCTTTTTACTATAATTAACTATTTTTTCTGCCCAATCCCATTTCCCTAATCGTTGAACAGAACCCTTCCTCTGTGGCATGCCTACTGCATGAGAGAGAGCTCCTTGTTCTTTAATCTTATGGTCTTGTTACTTTAAGATGGCTTTTCTATTAGAGTTTTTTTCTCTATTATGCAACCTCTAGAACAGTCAGGAGCTCCTGTTTGTGTCAATGGTAATATTCATCTGAAGATTATGTTGAATAGGGGGCCTACTATGCAAGAAAAAAGACCTTATAAAAGCTGTCATGAGAGATTTGCTGGCTACACAGGATGCAGACATACATTGGTGTGCCTGCACAGCTCATTCCTGGGCTGTGTGGGGTTAGGTGGTCTGTCAGCCCCTCTCTGCTAAAGCATAGAGCCTCCAGCAAGGCTGCATCTCTTGTCATCATGGTTAAGCACAGAGGGTTTTATATAAAGGTATCTGCAACACCATTATTAGGGTTGTTTGCTGCATAACATTGGTTGCTTGACAATTCCCAATATCCAGATGGAGTTCTCACATTCACAAGAATTTCCACCTTTCTGATGAGCAATGGAAAATCAATTTACTGTCATTCTTCCTCCTCTTGTATTCACCTACTCAGAAATAAATGCCCCTAAGATATGTTCCTGCAGCAGGTGTACCACTTCTCCCTATTTGCAGAATATCAGTGAATCAGGATTCCCTTACAAACCTGACTTCAGGTGAGGCAGACTGAGGAGAGAACTTCAGGTAAAAAAAAGTGCATAGGTCTGTGCCACTAAATTGAATGCAAGATTTACCATTGATTTCAGTAAATACAGAAAGTCACTCCTAGATTATTTTTTTAATTTTTTGATAGAACTGACTCAGGTCTCTCCTTTTATACATCACAGCTCTATCAGTGCTGCTTCAAATGTCACGATTAATTTAATATAAATAAGATATATATGTGTTGCTCAAAAAATCTGAGTGATTCATGTGGGGTAACTGGGAGTTACTACTAATGTTGATATGTTCACAAGCCATGGCAGCCCCCTAATGTGTATATATCCTCTCCTAGGCTTACAAGGGCAAAATAAGTCCATCATTCATGTGCTTAAAAGTTCATAACATTTGAAGTTGTTGCTATCCTTTCCCCATATATCTCTCTAAAAGCTATAGAAGCCAAGAATTAAAGTTTATGCTTTTTTTGTTCTTGCTGTGGAGACAATTCTACTAAATTACATCAGCAAGCTGTTCCTACATATTCAAAATGTTTACATTAAGCTCAACCAATTTCCCTTAAGGGTCTGAAACTACTTCCCTTTTTGAGAACAAATTGGGGCACAATTCCAGAAAATGGAATTTTTCGACCTGTAATTGTGAGCACTTAAAAATATGGATGATTCACTAAACAAGAGACCTTTTATGCTTAGCTATAATCATTACTATTATTTTCTTTAGAAATGTGTGTTTGTTTTCTCTAGCTGTTGAAAACATAAATACATATGTCTAGAAAAATCTCCCCTGCGTGGGAAAAGAGATCTTGTCAGCTGAGTTCCTAATTGGCTTCATTTGTGCAACCAGAATATTTTGACAAGGGCATGCATTCTTTCTGTTCTATTCTACTCTTCCCTTTTCTCCTATACTCTACTTCCACCATCATAATTCATGAATTCCTTAATCTAGAAATGCTTAAATGCTGAAATAAGAAAGAAGAGCTTGGTTTCCACCCCCCCAAGTGTTTCCTCTGCTAATCTGTTGAACTTGGTTAGAGATTGAGCAGATAGCTCTAGAGTAACTGGGAATAGTTCAGTGGCCACAATTTAAGCATTTAAAATTCAGATATAATTTCAGATATTTGAGAATTTGGAGACCTGAAAACATGATTCCATCAATGTTATTGATATCAGAATGCAAATAAATCCACTTTATTGTCCATTTGTGCTGTTAGATTTGAGTGAATCTCTTTGTTGAAGAATGGATCCATGTGGACGAAAATCCTGCCCTGATTCAAGTTCTGTTCTTATCAGAGTCTTTGAAGTAAGGAGATGTATCAATAACCCTTCTTCCTCTTTCTGTTGAGCCACTGCTACAGAGTGATAGATCTTGTCATGTTCAGTGAAAATGCCTTAGCTGGTCCTGAGTCTGAGGCAGAAGTTGTCAATAAAGGTAGGGCTCATACTGTCATCCTAAATTTGATTAAGTTGCCACAGAGCTCTTTTTTTTTTTAATAACTAAGTCTTTAATTACTTCAGTTATGGGTTGCAGTTGAATGATTTTGCTTATTATAGCATGCAGTGGTTCCCTGCAAGGTTGTATTGGTTTTACAATTTGAGCAAGGGCAGGTGCAGGATTGCTTTAGATTACTTGAGGTTAGGAAGACACTGATTTGCATAGCTTCAGGGCTGTTGGAATCCTTTGGGAAGTGAAAGTAATTTTCTTTTATTTACTCTCATTTCTACAGTTCCTTCTGTCACTTATTCTCACTGGGTCAGCCTTTCCCTTTTCTGATGTTTATGTCAGGCTATCACACCAAAACTACACAGATAGATTTCATCTGAGCTTGTGGAAGGATAGCATCAATATTTTGTGAATTCAAAAATTCTGTTTTTCTGTCAGAAAACAGCCAACAAATCTTCTGTTTTGTCAGAAGGAGAAAAATTAAATTTTCTTTTTATTTTCTGTCAGAATTTTTGGTCTATTCTAGTACCTTTTTACCTTCCTCTACTTGCTTTTTCCTCACTGCTGCCACTGTTTCTGCATCTGTACCATATTTAGTATTTCTGATACTTAATCAGGTAACAAGGCACCAAAATTACAAAGCATTGCTATTTTTGTTAGGCACTGGTGGTCTTATAAGTCTGGGCTTCCTAACCTAAAGGTCCCCTTTATTCTGTTTCCAATTATCTGAGAATTCTTTCTGTTTCTCCCATACCTTTTAAAAATCTAGCTATTCCTCATGATGCTGTTACTTTTCTCAGCTTCTCACCCTGTTATTTGTTAAACCAAATATTTTTCTTGTGTCTTGTCCGGCCATTTCTTACCCCCTGTTCTAGACCTAACCAGCCTCCCAGTTACCCACCTGTGAGCCTGACACTGCCCTGCTCTCAGTGGTGATGCCCCCCTTCCATCTCCATGCCACAAAACCCTGGCAAGTCTCTCACAGCATCCCCAACGTGGGCTGCACACCGTGGGGCAGGGGCCTGACTCCAAGTGGTTTGCCCTGTGCAAGGAGTGCTGGGCTGCAGGGTGGCTTTTCACCATTTCCAGCCCCAACACAACCCTCTAGAGGCCAAACAGCATGAACAGACTGGGGCATTTCCACTGCTCAACACCCTTGTGGGAGCACCTGCCTACTCCTCTCCTCTGGTCCTGTGGGTGGAACACACACCAGGTGGGCATTGCTCACTTTCTTTGAAAATATTCTTATTTGTGTGCCCTAAACGTGGTAAATGAGGGTGGTGAGATTAGTTAAAAAAGGGCACTCCTGACCTGAACTAAATGCTAATGCAGGCACACTGGCATTGTATTAATAAATCAGCTTAATAAGCATCCCTGCACCTGGTCTTTCTTCAATAGGGGCGACAGGAACTACATATAGAATTTCACTTGATGCCTTACACCATCAGGGGTTTATTACTTTTCCCCAAGTCAGTATATATGTCCCATGGGACCACTCTAGTAGTTGAAGAACATAGTGTTCCCAGGACTGGTTGGACTGGCCAGCCCTTCTCCACTCCACAAATGGGCCTAATTATACAGAACTCAACAGCCACAGAAATGTTAATGTTAAAGGTGGAGAGGGGAGGTGGCACAGATGTTTGTGTTGTTCTATAAAAGGAAGCTGTACCAATAGTGATAAAATTAGCATGCCTGAATAAGTGCCAAGAGGAACTAGGAGCAACCTTACCAGTGATTAAACTGGGAGGATTAGGCTGGAGCTTATCAAAACTACATGTGTAATAACCAGAACAGATACATGTCAGAAGCCTTGGCTGGTGGCAAGGGCATGGGAGAGCTCTGTAGCCAAGTTGCTGCTGTGTAATGCTGTGCCATACCAGGTCTCTGGCATTCAGCAGGAGCCAGTACCCCATCAGTGGCTGGCTGCCAGCTGGATGTAGCTCCATGCCCACCCTCTGGACATGGCCATCTGGCCAGTTTTTCACCCAGTAAAGAGTACACACATCCAAGCCTTCATCAGCCAGTTTCTCCAGGAGAATGCTGTGGGAATTGGTGTCCAAGATGATCTGCTCCATGCCCTTCCTCAGCACTGAGGTCAGCATGACAGGTTCCCTATATCCTCCTTCTGGCTGCTCTTGTAGGTGGCATTAAGTTTGTTAATTTCCACTTACCTGGGATGTCTCTGGTTAACCAGGACTGCTGCTAAATGATTAAAAATGGCTTGGTGAGCTCTTTGATCAGCTGCCTCATTACTCTCAGGTGCATCCTGCCTGGGCCCATGGACTTGTGGATGTCTGATTAGCATAGCATGTCACTAACTATTTCCTCCTGGATTGTGGGGGCTCTACTCACCTCCCCATCACTAACTTCCAGCTCTGGTAGCTGGTTACCCTGTGGAAGAGGGGCGTGGGGAGACCCAGTTTTTGTCACTCACAAGGCTGGTGCTCTTTGCCCCATTCTCTACTATTTCACCCTGCAAATTTGTTTTTAGTGTCTCCACGTATGTTGTGCTCTATGTTGTATTTCATCCTTTTTCTACTGTGCACAAACCATGGCTGTCTTGCTCTTTCCTGGTGCTATCCCAGTCCCTCTGTGTGCTGGCCATGCCCTATTTAGCAGCATAACACTATCCTTAGTGCTTAGGCTGTCAAAAACATTTTAAAAGATCAATGGTAGAGAATGGTAAACTCTATCCAGATTGGTATTTTTCCCTCCAGCATGGCCAGGTGTCATTTTCCATAAGTCATTTCTTTTTCCCATCAGAATTCAGTTACTAATTCCCACTTAGTTAGGCTTTGCCAACTGTTCTCCATAAAGCACCATATTTGAAAATTGGATGGAAAGTACCTACTATATTTAAATTTTCCTCTAAAAATAGTTTCTTACTGAGAAATCAGGCAAGCCTTTGGCAATCTGTTGTTTGGATACTGGAGATCACCCCATTTATGATTTATCTGTGTGTTTTCAATATTGTTTTTATTTCAAAAATTTGTTCTCAAGTCTTACATAATTTTAAGGTTTGACAAAAGTGGCTTTGTAGCTATTAATGTCTCTTTTTCTATATATTTTTTATTCTCAATATTTTAAAATATGCATTTATAGTATTTATATTTTCTCAAAAATATTTTATACTTTATCATGGATGTTGCCCTATTATTTATTTATTTATTGTAAAGTATAAATTGCCCTGTCCTCCTAAAACTCTAAATAAACCTTGTTGCTTTACCTCAGATGATAAATTCACCATCCTGTACTTGGATTTTCAATTACTTTTTCAGCATTTATTTGACACATCTGTCCTAGATCAATATTATTTAAAAAACCTCTTTTTTTTTTCTTATATTGTGCCTTATTTCTCTTTTCTTCTGTGTCTTTATATGGATAAAAAACAGTTGGGTTTTTTATTTGTTCTTATTTTCCAGAATCCTATCCAAGCTTTCTCTCAGCATTTCCTTTGGCAAGTCTCACTGTATTGCAGTATCATTTTATTGCAGTATCACTTTATTTCTCATACCTGAAATATAGAATCAGAAGGCTTGAAGGGCCCTGAGAGGTCATGTAGTTCATTTTCCTGTCCTGAACCAGGACCACTGCAACATGGTTGTCTAACCTGCTCTTAAACATGTCCAGGTACACAGGTTATCCTACCCACTAAAGTTCAGTATTTCACTATCATTTCTATCAAAACAATTCCTGATGTTTAATTTTAATGTTTCTTACTTGAATTTATGTTTTTTACTGCTTGTCTTTTTCACCAATAACATGAATAACAGATTGTTTCCTTTCTCTCTGCAGCAACCTTCTGCAATTTTGAGTAATTATGGAGCTGCCACTCAGCTGCCTCTTCCTCTGGCCAGCCAGTCCCACTTTTTTCCTCACGGTGAACTTGTGTGCATGACTAAGATTTGTCTCATTACTCTTCTCCAGACTCTGTCCAACTGATTCTAACCATACTTGAGCCCAAGAATGTCCATCAGCTGAGTCTTCCAGGATGTTCATTCAAGGACTTAGGAAAATGTGTTCCTGCATGGATGACTTGGATGGTATTTGTATTTTTTTTTTTTTGCATCAGGAAAGTTTGATTGATTCAGGTTCTGTTTGTAAACCCTTCTAAGGGATGGATATAGCACTGCAAAGCTACTCTCTAATTTCTTGTCCCCTTCCTATGTTTTGTAGCTGATTTCTCCTACCCTATACTCAGTTTCTTGATCTGATTCCTGTTTCACAGTCTTATGCTTCTTCAGGTGCTCTCATGAATTACCAAGATTGTTTGAATTCCAGGCGAATGTACTTGCAGTTTCATCCAGGATGATGTCACTAGCAAATGTGAGAAACATGCTGAATTCCATCATTCAAGTAATTCTTGAAAATATCAATTAGTTTCCATATACAGCAGACTTTTTCAGAATCCCATGCAATAAATGCTTTAATTTTCACAATTAACCTTTGATAACTAATCTGTCAATCTATGTTTCAATAGATTTTTTTTCTATTTTTTGTAGGTTCTATTAGATGTGGAATTCTTTCCTTCAGAATTCGCTTAGATAGCCTTTGCATGATTGACTTCAGGCATTCCAAGCTGAATGTTTAGAACACCTTGTCTCTAACTTTTTGTTTTGTTTGTTTTGGTTTGGTTTTTTAAATTTATTTAAATTTGACACCAAACCCTTTTTTTTTTTAATGAAACTACAGTTGCTTATGCTTCTGCTCTGTGTTCCACTGCAGAATTAGCCAAGAGTAGTCTTTTGCACACCGTCACACAATCCATTAATTCTAATAGAGAGAAAAGTCACTCCTGGGTAACCCCAGAGAAAGGGTAAAAACCAGTTTAAACACAAGAGCACACAGCAATAGAAGCAAAGTATATATACCATTCATTGCCTTACCCACTTGTTGATGTAAATTGATTATTCTTATGTGTGCAAACCTATATTTGCAAAAATTATTTGCTGTCGCATGTATCCTGCCAAATTTATTTATTGCATTCTTAATGGTATCTAACATGATTTCTAGAAAATGTCATGATGAATGGAATATATAATTTCTTTTACCATCATTTTTTTTAAAGACCATTGTCAGCTATTTCTAGCCTCCTTCCTTTTGTCTTGCCTGATGTATTTTGAGTGAGGGCCTTTCAGCACCATGGTAGCAGAACTATCAAGGTCTCAAGTGACCTCAAGCCAAGCCAAGTCAAGGTTAGGCATTGCACCAATGTCCCTAGCTGGACTGTTGCACTCCTTTTGTGAATCTGAGATCGGGGTTTCACCCAGTCTTTTAAAAAGAATTCTTTCTAAAGCATTTTCCTGAATCAAATCCCCTCATATATTACAGGGAATTTCTATTTGCAGCCATTCTACCAGATGCAATAAGCTTTATAGCTATGCTTCAGTGAACAACTGCACTCCACAGAAGGTTGTTTTGATTCTTAAGGCAAATGCACTTCCCCCCCCCCCCCCCC